>NW_020769358.1:6940711-6967957 GCF_900518735.1 Pseudonaja textilis | reverse complement strand
GATAGATAGATAGATAGATAGATAGATAGATAGATAGATAGATAGATTAGTGATGGTCTATAAGCCAATAAGCATTAAAATACTTCTCCATGCAAAGTGTTGTTCCTTAAGGATCATGAAACTGTAAAAACAGTTTAACATAATACTATACTAAGGTTCTGACTGCCGTACCCAAGCAAGCACCATTGAGACGTTCCAATCTCTTAATGCAAAACTTTATATCAGCCTTGGAAGCCATATTTTACTTGGAAGCTTCGAGGCTACCACGTCCAGTGCCTGGGAATTTGGGAGGGGGGAATTTCATAGAGACAAGGAAGATTAGACTCAACAACATTCTTTTCTCAGAGAGTCAAGGACATGTTGCCCTGCACCTGGAGAGGAGTTTCTGGAGGAAGGTCTCCAGTTGGGATGATGATTTGATTGGACCATGTGATGGACTGATGGGTGCAGGGGAGGGATCTTGGAATTTCTTTTGGGAAGGGAAAACGCAGAACTCTCAGATTCGGGTTTTCCCAGATATGCCAATATGACAACTCTAATAAAATGGAACTTTGAGGAAATGCCTGTCTTGGAGTTTATTGAGTTGGAGTTGGTTAGTTGGAACACTGACATTAACCTGAATCTGAGAGTTTGGGGTGATGATTGAGCACATCAAATGATGTGCTCAAATGACTGAGCACATCATTTCAGCACAGATGAAAACACAACCAACTCTGGATAATTCCCAATGCAAACCAATATAAATAAAGAATAGATTGCCCATTCCCCTTGATTAGTGCAGGTCACACTGTCCAATTGATGGTCGGTGTATTGTTATGGGCAAACATCTGTAGAAGTGTCCTTGGTTTCCACAGGCTGTCTTGGGTGATGTTGGGAGCCTGCATTCCAGGTCCCCTTTCCTTCCCACTGGCTTGTTGGTAAGCTGAGAAGCAGCAATGGTGGCAACAGTCTAAGTGTGCTTCAAACTTCACAGATTCATTATCTTCTGAGCCTTTTACATCCTAAGGGAAATATGTCTTACCATTTGTGCACAATCATTTTCAATGAAGGCACTGTAGCAGTAATCCTGTTTTTGTAATTCAGAATGCTTTTATATAGAGTAAAGGAAAATGCCAGACTACTAAAAAACAAACAAACACTGCAAGAAATAGGCTAATTGGGGTTAATTGGCTATCTTTGATGTTGAGCATGTATTTTTTTTTAAAAAAATAAGTATTACAATTATTCTAAAAGTATTTGCATGATGAGGAATATTTTAAAACACAATTGCAATACAGGTAGTTCTCAACTTACGGCCACAATTGGGCCCAAAATTTCTGTTGAAAAGTGAGATATTTGTTAAATGAGCTTTGCCCTGTTTTACGACCTTTCTTTGTCCCTGTTGTTAAGTGAATCCATACAGTTGATAAGTTAGTTACATAGTTGTTAAATGAACCGTCAATGACTTTTCCATTGGCTTTGCTTGTCGGAAGGTCTCAAAAGTTGAATCACATGACCTTGGGACACTGCAACCGTCATAAGAATGAACCAGTTGCCAAGCATGTCAATTTTAATCATGGGACCAATGACGTTGCAAAGGTCGTAAGTGTGAAACATGGTCGTAAGACACCTTTTTCAGTGCCTTTGTAATTTTGAACAGTCACTAAATGAACTGTATAAGTTGAGGACTACCTGTATTGAGGCTTGAAGCTAACAAGGCAACTATTAAGATTCAGGCCTGGACTAGGATTCTAATCTCAGGATTTAGAATCAGGTTTGACCCTTCAGGACTGATGTCTCTGCTGTGGTTGGACAGCTGCCAATCTCTGGCACCACATCTGTATAGCAGAACTTTCCACTCTTGGTCCCTCTCCTGAATTTCTAGGTCTAACTCTGGAGAAAGCCAAATCAATAGGAAAAGAGAGAACCAGGGACTTTATGAGCTGTGGTGGCGCAGTGGTCAGAATGCGGTACTGCAGGCTACTTCTGCTGACTGCCAGCTGACTGCAATTTGCCAGTTCAAATCTCACCAGGCTTCAGGTTGACTCAGCCTTCCCTCCTTCCGAGGTGGGTAAAATAAGGACCCAGATTATAGGGGGCAAGAGGCTGACTCTGTAAACCGCTTGGAGAGGGCTGTGAAACACTGTGAAGTGGTATGTAAGTCAAGGTGCTACTGCGATCGTTTATACATTTTATTATGTTATTGGATTCGTTTGGAGGCAGAATGTTTTGCTTTGTTATTAATGTTATTCAACTGAATTTCTTCCTGGATTTTGGCTATCCAAATCCAAATTGTGCTTTGAACAATCCAGCATTTAGTTTAGTTTAGCTTAATTTAGCTTAATTTAGTTTCATTGTTTAAGTTAGAACTCCTGATCCAGCCATAATATAATCTGTGCAATGTTACACCTGACTTACAAATGAGAGGAATGTATTAAAGCATGAGTACACAATATTTTAGAAGAATTGCAATGGGATTGCACATTTCAGCAATGCTGTATTTTAATGAAAGCATGCTTGAGCTTCAATGCTTTTAATACCTACACCCACAAGACCAAAATTAATAAATAAAACAACCCCTGAAATAATCTAAAGAATACAATTCTCACCCTCACCTTACCCCAAGTGAAGCCAGACCCCAGAGATAGTGGGTCATAGTTCAGAAGTGACCTATGAATAATAAAAAGTGGGATAGCCACTTATATTCCCCCTCTTTGTTCACACATTAAATAAAGTAGGAAATTTGTTAGCAAGCGCATGTGTGAAAAGTATTTAAGAAGTTGCATCTTTTGCCTAGGCAGCTGTCAAAACCAAGAACAGTCTGTGAGAACTCATTCCATTCTAAATTAATCCTAAGTACTTCTAAAATAAAACTGTTGAAAGAAAACAACATTTGAGATTCTTTTTATAATTTAGCGGCTAAAACCTTTGTTTGGTGCAGTATAACTTGGTTAGTTACTGGTACGAGGCAATATCTTGATGGCCTGTGTGGCAGGTGCAGTTTTTGTCTAAATCACAGTATTGGGCCTTAGTTTCCAGAGCTCCATCTGCAAAAGAGGTTTCTAGAAATTGTTGGCTGGTGCTGCTGTCTGGTTCTCCTCTACTGGCTGATTTCGAGTTGTGTTTGGAGAATGGACAATTGTGAGCATTACTCCTCATCTTGGAAAACCTATGTGCCATATCTTGTGCTTCATGCTGCTTCAGCATAGCTGCACAATTTTTAGGGGGGAACAAGAAACTTTTTCCCAATGTCAATCTTACCCAACCGTCATTGTTGTTGTTACTGTTAGTCTTGCAATATTATTATTATTATTATTATTATTATTATTATTATTATTATTATTATTATTATTATTATTATTGCGGTTGGTTGCACAGTCAGCCAGATGTTTAGACTGAATTTCATATTTTTCTCCACCCACTGAGTCAATCAGAATAGAGCTGGACCTTGGAGGTCTTCTAGTTCAACCCCTGTGCTCAAGCAGAAGATTCCGTACCATTTCAGACAGGTGGATATCCAGTCTCTTCTTCAAAACCTCCACTGATGGAGCACCCAAGATTTCTGGTGGCAAGCTGTTCCACTGGTTAATTATCCTCACTGTTAGGAAGTTTCTCCTTAATTCCAGGTTGCGTCTCTCCTTGATTAGTTTCCATCCGTTCCTTCTTGTCTTGCTTTCTGGTGCTTTAGAAAATAGGTTGACCTCCCTCTTCCTTGTGGTTGCCCCTCAAATACTGAAATATTGCTATCATCTCTCCCCTAGTCCTTTTCTCTAGACTGGCCAGACCCAACTCCTGGGAGCCATTCTTCATATGTTTTTGCCTCCAGGCCTTTAATCATTTTAGTAGCTGCTCTCTGCTCCCCCCCCCCTTCCCCCCCCGCCACAAAGTCTCAATCTTTTTTTTGTCAGCCTTTCCCAAGGAGCTGGGATGAGCAGATGTTGTTTGTTACTTGTTAAAGGTATCATCACAGCATGTAATTAAAGCTGCCTTTTGCAGATGGCTGACGGAGATTTCGTCAGTCCTGATAGTTTATTATTATTTTTATTATAATATGATTGTTATATAAGAGCCCTGGTGGCGCAGTGGTGAGAGTGCAGTACTGCAGGCTACATCTGCTGCCTGCCGGTTGCCTGCAATTTGGCAGTTTGAATCCCACCAGGCTCAAGGTTGACTCAGCCTTCCATCTTTCCAAGGTCAGTAAAATGAGGACTCAGATTACTGGGGGCAAAAGGCTGACTCTGTAAACCGCTTAGAGAGGGCTGCGAAGCATTGTTGAAGCAGTATATAAGTCTCTAAGAGCTATAGCTATTGCTATATTATATTGAGGAGTATTAGGAAGAGAGTGCCTCTTGATATAATCTACCTTGTCTATATAAGTCTCAGTGCTATTGCTATTATTTATAAGTAACTCAAGGCAGTGAACATACTTAATGCTCCTTTCTCTTCCTATTTTCCCCACATCAACAATCTGTTGGGCTGAAAGAGCAACTAACCCCAAATCACCCAGTTGGCTTTCTTGCCCAGGGCAGAACTAGAATTCAGACAACTGAAACAATAAAAATGTTTTAAAACAATAAAAAACAATTTTTAAAAATTGTAGGGATAATAGCCATAAAATCTCCTAATCTTACTTTTCAAGTAAGGCACAGCCTTGGGTTTTTGCCTTGTCTCTCAACCAGGTCCCTTTATGTAATTAACATTAATTCCTTCTTTACTTTTCATGGCTCTACATACAGAGGTTCACCGAACAAGATTGTTGTTTTTGTGTTTAGTCTGAAGAATGATTGACTGCACAGCAAGAGGCAGAAATTTACTGCAACTGAAGTTGTAATAAGCAACTGGACTATGGAATAAATTTCTATGAGAAATGATATTTTCTACCTAAAATAATTTTTATTGTTGATTCATTAGACATCTTTCCTGTTTTGTCCTTGAAGAGCTCGAGGCAATTGTGTATTTATTTATTTGATGCATATGCTGCTAAAGACTCCAGGTGGTTTTACAACCATAAAATTCTGCCACAAAAGAATTAAAACAACCACCATAAATTAGAATCCCAAACAGAACTATGTAATGTTTTCACCAACAATATGGTATGAAAATAATGCCAAAATAAGTAATCAAGTAAATTATCATTGACAAATGGTGGCAAGTCACTACATAGAATGGGAGACACTATTACTGCAGCTATATTATAAAGCAGCACAGCTAGGACAAATTATTCTGTATATTCCGGAAGATTTGCTGAAACAGTGGACATTGGTTTAGTCTCCAAAGCACCAAAAAGCAATGAGTGGAGATTCAACCTGGAAATAAGGAGGAATTTCCTGACAATGAGAACAATCAATCAGTGGAATAGTTGTGAGTTCTCACTGGAGGTCTTCAAGAAAAGATTGGACAGCCATTTGTCTGGGATGGTATAAGGAGTCATCTCTTGGGCTGGGATTATGCTAGAAGACTTTCAACTCTATGATTCTGGGATTTTATTTGGATTTCCTAGTTTAACCAGCATCCCTGATATTTCATGGCCATCTGCCATTTAATTACTGATTAGGTCTGAAGTAGGTTAAAAGTAGGTCATATACTTCAACATATTATGGGAACTCTGCCATTGCCTTTTGTCTAAATCAGAGGTAACACTGAGTCATTACATGGTCTTTGATATTTGTTCATTGAAACACATTATATGGGCACCACAGCTACTATATGTTCCACTAATCTGGGCTTAGATTTAGTATTTAGGGTGAACCCCAGAGGTGGTATTCGGCAAGTTCTGACCAGTTCTGGAGAACCTGTAGCAGAAATTTTGAGTAGTTCGGAGAACCAGCAAATCCCACCTCTGACTGGCCCCACCAACCCCATCTCTTCTCTGCCTCCCATTGAGTCCCAGCTGATTGGCTGGGTCTTCTTTGGTTGCCCTGCACAGGAGATCGGAGCTGGAAAGCAGGTTAGTGGGGTGGGGAGGGAATGGAGATTTTGCAGTATCCTTCCCTTGCCACGCCCACCAAGCCATACCCACAGAACTGGTAGTAAAAAATTTTGAACCATCACCACTGGTGAACTCATCGCTCCCCATTTATTTTTGTCCTGCACAACTACGAGTTATTGTTGTTGTTGTTGTTTGGAAAACCCAAGTATTTCAGGAGGATGTAAGATGCTGAGAATCCATTTAACAAGTAGAAGTGATATAAAGGTTCAGAGTTTCCCCTTTGCCATGTGTCTCTGTGCGTGTGTGCGTGTGTGTGTGTGTGTGTGTGTGTGTGTGTGTGTGTGTGTGAGCTTCATTCTCAGATGTCAGTGACCCTGTGTGCTGATTGGTTGGCAGACCCTTTTTATTTCCCATGTAGTTAATTTGTAGACTTGAGAACCTCTGCGGGCTCAGGTGTCCTCCTGATATACAGGGGGGTCAAGTGTCTTCCTCTTTCTGAATAAATTGGTAGCATCTCTCAACATGAGAGATTGCTCACTGCTGAGCTGAAGATACACGTTCTGGATTGTTTTAATCTCCTGTGACTACAGTGTGGGCTATTCCCTTTGGTTTCCATAGGGACAGGAAGAACGCTTCTGGTTGGGTTTCTTTGCCAGCCACAGAATTATGATGCTGCAAAGTACACCGTGTTGAGTTGGTCTTACTGGTTACTATGGTAACTCCGGCTTCCTTTAATCCACACGGTCTCTCTCTCTCTCTCTCTCTCTCTCTGTGCGCATTAAAACAACAACAACAACTTCTGCACTGCTTTGATTGCCAAAACTCTGGAGCATTTGTAGGGGTGTCTGTCTGGGCTGGCATAAATACATGCGCATTTTGTTTTCTGGAACAACAGAGTGTCGATATATATTTTGGGCCTCTCTTTCTTGGCACCTCATCCCTCGCCTTTTGGAATCCACCCGAAAGCCCTGTGAGACATGAAGACTGCCATCTGCCTCCTTTCAGTAGGATCTTCAGATCCTGTGAAATCATGACTCTCCTTCACATAGAAACAGGATTTTTAAAAACCCGGGAGCTATTTTTACTTGAGGAAGGAAAAGCTCAGGCATAAATGCACCATGGCATGATTCACTGTTGTCCTTTCCCATGTGATGTTGTGAAAGGCTAATCTCTCTGCTGAACGATGTGAGGAGGATATGGCATCCTGTTGGTCCACATTCTGTGAATCACCCAGGCATCACTTCCAAGATGTTACAGGGATTTTTATTGGTCTGTCTTGTTGGTGATTCTTCCTTCCTCTAATCCATACTCTGCAAGATCATAATTGGCTTTGGTGGTACATTTAACACTTGGGAAGTCTTAATGCCTGAAGTTGGGAAGTCCTTCTTTTCTATAGAGATATGGCT
This sequence comes from Pseudonaja textilis, assembly GCF_900518735.1. Next base: position 6,960,643 of record NW_020769358.1, on the reverse strand, counting down.
AAAAATGGTGAAATTACAAAATTGTTCCTCTGTTCTCCAAAGTAGGTGGACCATGGCATGTTACTAGGGTACAAATATATATCTCTATTAGTCCTTCCTAAAATTCTAACACAGGGGTCTTCAAACTTGACAGCTTTAAGACTTGTGGACTTCAACTCCCAGAATTCCTCCTCCAGTCATGTTAGCTCAGGAATTCTGGGAGTTGAAGTCCACAAGTCTTAAAGCTGTCAAGTTTGAAGACCCTTGCTCAAACATGTGGTTTTGTGGTCTCCCATTTCAGGGAGTCCCAACACTTAACCATGAAGTAATGGCATAATTTCATTGACATATACAAGATCTATATCTGACTAGTGGTAGGGATGGGTTTCAAAAAAGTTTTTTAAAATGTTTGGAGGGAAATACTCCATCAAGAGTGATTACTTAAGTGTCACATCTGAAGTATCTGAATTCCATCTGACCACTACCTCAAGGGAGTCATCAGCCTTCATTAGAACTTGGGTTGATTGATGGGTTCTGCTGGCAGTTGATGTTCTCTAGATAACCATTTCTAACCACTGCTTTCCTCATTTGTTTCCTCAGTGTTCTTACATAATTGGGTAGACCTTTTTTTATAATACACATGTGCTTATGCTCATGTTCTCATCCAAATTTGTCATTGCTCTCCTTTCAGATTAATTTCATATTCTCTTCTCCAGCTTTGTTTGTTCTGGAGCCAAGAAAATAAATAAATAAATACATACATACATATATTCGTAGATTTTCACGGGTTCAGGTATGTATGTCTAGGTGTGTCCGAACACACCTAGACCTACGTATGTATGTATGTATGTATGTATGTATGTATGTATACACATACATACGCATACACACCCTTCACTTCTGTCTTCTATAAGTTCAAAAGCACAGTTGAAAAAAGAAGACACTTTGTAGAGTTGTTCTGAGAGTTTCAGTGGCAGGATGAAAGTATAATTTATTTTATTTATTTATTTTATTTATTTGGTTTGTCAATTGCTTACAATATTATAGGTATAAGTAAAAACATAGTTATGAATACATGGATACATATAAGAAAAATAAAAGAAACAATAGGACAGGGAGGGTAGGCAAATTGGTGTGCTTATGCACGCCCCCTACAGACCTCTTAGGAAATGGGTGAGGTCAATAGTAGACAGTCTAAGGTTAAAGTTTTGGGGGTTTGGGGAAGAAACCACAGAGTCAGGTAAAGTATTCCATACATTGACCACTCTGTTGCTGAAGTCATATTTCCTGCAATCAAGTTTGGTGCAGTTTACCTTGAGTTTGCATCTATTGTGTGCTCTTGTATTGTTATGTTTGAAGCTGAAGTATTCATTGACAGGTAGGACATTGCAATGTATGATTTTATATACTATACTTAGATCGGACCAAAGGCGTCATAGTTCTAGGTTTTCCAGGTCTAGAATTTCAAGTCTGGTGGCATAAGGTATTCTGCAACGAGTAGAGGAGTGGAGAACTCTTCTTGTGAAATATTTCTGGACTTTCTCAACTGTGTTAATATCAGATACATTATGTGGGTTCCAGACTGATGAGCTGTATTCGAGTATTGGTCTAGCAAATGTTTTGTATGCTCTAGTTAATAGTGTGATATTACCAGAGAAAAAGCTACGCAGGATTAGGTTAACAACTCTTAATCCCTTTTTGGCTATGTAGTTACATTGAGCTCTAGCACTTAGATCATTAGAGATGAGAACTCCAATATCTTTGACAGAGTTTGGATCATCAACAAGGTCTTGACTATTCAGCCTGTATTTTATTTTCTGATTTTTTTTTGCCAATATGTGGGACAGAGCATTTATTTGTTGAGATTTGAAGTTGCCATTTGTTTGACCATTCTGATACATAGTCAAGGTCTTTTTGAAGGGTAGAAGTATTGTCTGTAATTGTTATGGTTGAGTTTCTTGGAAGCCTCTGTATGGTCAGAACTGGAAATGGAGTGCAGCATCAGATGGTCATTTGGTGCGATGTAATTCTTCCAGGTTGCCTGAGGAACATACTTGGTCTTAAGGTCCTATTTTATCTTGTTATGGCATTTTAAATCAGGATCGTAGTCATCAGCAGGATCTAATATGAATGACATGTCTTCATGTCTGGATAAGCACTCCTCACCCCTGAACCAGACAAGCAAAATGAAATGAAAAAAGTTTGGGGTAAAATCAAGTTTAACTTCAAATCTCAGCAATATTGCATGGATGGCACAATATGAGACTTTGGAAAAAGTGAAAAGAAGAGCAACTAAGATGATTAAAGGCTCGGAGACTAAAACATATGAAGAACGGCTGCAGGAATTCAGTGTTGCTAGTCTAGGGAAAAGAAGGATTAGAAGTGACATGTTAGCAGTATTCCAGTATTTGAGAGGTTGCCACAAAGAAGAGTGGATTTTCCAAAGCACCAGAGGGCAGGACAAGAAGCAATGGATGGAAGGAGAGAAGGAGATCATCAAGGAGAGAAGCAACTTGGTTTTGAAGAAGAGACTGGGCAGCTATTTGTCTGAAACGGTATAGGGCCTCCTGCCTGTGTTGTTCCTTATAGCTGCAAAAAAAATAATGCTCCAAAATTTGTATTCATTTCCCACAGGTGAGATGCTTTCCATCCAAAGTCTTGCTAAACAGAACAGCCACCTAGAGAGAGGTCCTTCAAGGATGCTTCTTGCATCTTCCTCCTTCTACCTATATATGAATGTGAATCTCAACCACCTGATTTCCACACTTTCAAATTGGCACGATACTCATCTTTGCAGGTTCACACCTTTAAATAGCTTGGAATTGATATTTGCTTCCCAAAGGGTCGTGGAAAAACACGATGCCATCATCTGCCCTCATTAAGTGCTGCTTTTTTCTCCAAGAATGGAGAATTAGTTCCTGCCACATTTCAACATGTTAAACCAAAAGGGCTTTTTCAAGAGGCAACAGGACTTTCTGTTTTTTTTTTCTTTGAAGACATTTCGCTTCTTATATACAAGAAGCTTCTTCAGCTGAAGAGAAGAGCTAGAGAGCTGAGGAAGCTTCTTGGATGAGAAGTGAAATGTCTTCAAAGAAAAACAAGGAAGTCCAGTGGCCTCTTGAAAAAGCACTTTTGGGACAACCAGGACCTGGATGACTGAGTATCTCCATAGACATTTATGTCTATGTGTAGAAAAGAGTGAGGTTAAATAACTCTTTCATAAAACAATGAATTGAGCTAAAAAGGCAGTTATGTGAATATATATAAGCAGTCATTTCTTAATGATTTAGATTAAATTCATGTAAAGTCGACAACTACCTGTATATAAAGTATGCTTTCTGATTCTAAAACATTAACTGTAATTGCTATAGTTAAAACTCCCCGTGAAATAATATATCCCTGATTAGGTTCCTACATATATATATATATATTAAAAAAACCCTGGATCATTGAATGTGATAATGTACAGTATGTGTATACGTTATCATTCAAACTTTTTTAAAAAGTGCCTTAGCATTTTCCTCCTCCAAATGCAGCAGCTACATAGTAAACGCCTCCCTCTAGAGGCCAAACTGCCAAAGAATAGGTTCTATTAAAAAGAGATTTTATTCCTATGTTCATTTTTTTCATCCCAGATGAAACATGAAACATTCCGAATTGCAAAATCTGAGTTTCTCTCTGAAGATTAGAGTTTATCTCGGATATCATTATGGCTTGTGTTTTCATCATTTTGCCTGCGGGTTTCGCAGAGGCTGGCTGTCCAGAATAGAAAGAAAGAAAGATTTCGGAGTAAATAGATGATTGTTTTGTTCCATTTTGGTTGCATCTTTTTAACTTTCCTGGGTCACTATTAGGAGAACGACCCAAACATGAAGGGCCATAGGAACATTCATGTGAGCACAGATTTCTAATTGCAGATGAGTTCTAACAATGGACACTATGAGACTTTAATGAGAGTCTGGAAAGAGGGCAGAGAAGAGCAACCAGGGTGATTAGGGGACTGGAGGCTAAAACATACGATGAACGGTTGCAGGAACTGGGCCTGGCTAGTCTAGTGAAGAGAAGGACCAGGGGAGACAGGATAGCAGTCTTCCAATATTTGAGAAGCTGCCACAAAGAGGAGTAGGGGGTCAAGCTAATTTCCAAGGCATCTGAAGCAAAGGTAGTATTCAGCAGGTTCTGACCAGTTCTGGAGAACAAGTAGCAGAAATTTTGAGTAGTTCAGAGAACCAGCAAATATCACCTCTGACTGGAGATTTTACAGTATCCTTCCTCTGCCATGCCCACCAAGCCACACCCACAGAACCGATAGTAAAAAAAAGTTGAATCCCACCACTGATCTGAAAGCCAGACAATAATTAATGAAAACTGATCAAGGAGAGATTCAAACTGGAAATAAGGAGGAATTTTCTGACAGTGAGAACAATCAACCGATGGAACAGAAGTTGCCTTTGGAAGTTGTGGGAACTTCATCCCTGGAAGCTTCCAAGAAGAGGCTGGACTATCAGAAATGGTATAGGGTCTCCTACTTGGGCGGCGGGTTGGACTAGATGACCTATAAGGTCCCTTCCAACTCTGTTATTCTAAGACTCAGCTTCAGTTGATATCTTTGATCTTATTTAATAGCTGCATTACTACCTGCATTTAATATCCATGCCCAGTTCCTGCAACCGTTCTTTATATGTTTTAGTCTTCAGTCTCCTTAATCATCCTGGTTGCTCTTCTCTGCACTCTTTCTAGAGTCTCAACATCTTTTTTATAGTGTGGTGACCAAAACTGGATGCAGGACTCTAGGTGTGGTCTAACTAAGGTTTTATCGAGTGGTATTAATAGACATTTTAACATATCTGATTGTTCTTAAGGCTGCAGGAAGAGGACCCTAAGCAAACTAGCCAAATGAATAAACTCAAAATTGCTATGAAGTGTTTCCTGGCCTTTCTTTCCAGATTTCAGAGGAGAGAATGATGGATCATCAAGCAAAAAAAAAGGAAATGAAAATAAAAATAAAAATCTGAGCTCGCCTTTATGATTTGCCTTCTGGCAGGAAGATGTTTCCTCCTGTAAATAATTGGCCGTCTAAAGTTATTTTTGGAGGGATGCGAGTGCTTCAGAAAGCAGAATAATTCCGCCTAATGAATAAGTCTGTAGTCAGCACATCACATCCAATGTTGTATTAAGCTCACAGACCAGCTCACTCCATTCCCATTTCAGATGTGGTGCGAGAAGTCTTGTTGAAGGTAACTGATGAAAGTGACAGCAAGATTGCTTTGGAGGTGCTGTAAATTGAAGCGAGAGTCCAAAAATAATTTAAAATTCGACCTAGGATTGATTTCTCTGTCTCTGTCTCTTTCTCTCTCTCTCCATATTTCTGGTTCTTCTGCACTACAACGGTTCTGGTGAAATAATAAGGTAGATAGGTGACATTGTCAGCAAAGCTTTGCCATTCCACCTTTTCCTCTTCATCCTTTGGATTTTGGATGCTTCCAGAAAATGCTGTTTATAAAATAAGAAAAGCACATGATCATTGTCACTGTGGTCTGGACTTTCTAGGGCCATGATGGCGAACCGATGGCACTCGTCCCGGAAGTGTCACGCAGAGCCATCTCTGCCGGCATGCGTCCCATCGCCCCAGTGCAGTTCCACTGCGCATGCGCACATGCCTCCCACCAGCCAGTATCTGCCACTCATGCACGAGATATGCATGCGTGTGCAGGGGGGCTGGGGGAGCACATACATGTGCAGGGGATGGGGGGATCTCACGTGTGCACTGCATTATGGGTGCACATGCATGCATGCATTTTTCAGCATGCAACAGCGAAAAGGTTCACTGTTCTAGGGTCTGCAGATGGCAAACCAGCTTAAGTGGGGCCAAGTTGCCTTTAGGGATGGCTTTCATTTATTACAACAGCAGGAGCTCAGATTTATTTTTATTCATTGTATTTATTTATTTAGTTTGTCAAGCATGTACGAGAAAATAAGTATAAGTATGAACGTAACATAAAGATATAAGCATAAACAGGTATAAGTATATACATAATAAATGAGTATGAATAAATGGTAACAGTAGGACTGGGATGGTGAGCACGCTGGTGCACTTATGCATGCCCCCTTACAGACCTCTTAGGAATGGAATGAGGTCCATGGTAGATAGTTTAAGGTTAAAGTTTTTGGGGTTTGAGGCTGTAACAACAGAGTCAGGGAGTGAGTTCCAGGCGTTGACCCCTCTGTTGCTGAAGTATTTTCTGCAATCAAGTTTGGAGTGGTTTGCTTTTGAGTTTGCATCTATTGTTTGCCCATGTGTTGTTGTGGTCGAAGCTGAAGTAGTCATTGACAGGTAGGACATTGTAGCAGACAATTTTGAGTACTAAGCTTAGATCAGACCATAGGCAGCATAGTTCTAGGTTGTCCAGGTCCAAAATTTCAAGCCTGGTGGCCTAAGGTATTCTACTGTGAAGAAGGATTCCAACTCTGTTAATCTATCGAATTAGAGAGTGAAGAGATTTGAGGGTGGGCACAGAGGAAGGGTGGGGCCAACCTCTTTTCAAAGCACCAGAAGGCAAGACAAGGAATGATGGATGGAAACCAGTCAAGGAGAGAAGCAACATAGAACTAAGGAGGAATTTCCTAACATTGAGAACAACCAACCAATGGAACAGAAGTTGCCTTCAGAAGTTGTGGGAGCTTCATCACTGGAAGCTTCCAAGAAGAAACTGGACTGCCATCTGTCAGAAATGGTGTAGGGTCTCCTGCTTGGGTGAAGGTTGGACTAGATGACCTCCAAGATCCTTTCCAGCTCCATTCTGATTAATCTTTCATGCTTTCTTGAGTGGCTAGACGGCAGTAACCATTGTTTCCTATTAAGCAAAAATCTTGGCAGTAAAGCAACTATCTATTTAACTATTAGATGTAACCTGTGAATTGTTGTTATTGGTGATGGTGGTGTCATCTTTAGCCTCTTCCTGTTTACTACACATTCCAAGTGTAGTATTCCACATTCCTGTTTGTCCTTTGGGAAAGAGAACCTCTCTCCTGGGGCTCCAGACTACATTTCACCACAGATACATGTGTCAAAAATGATTAAAGCCACAACTGCCAAAAAAGCCAGCGCAAGTACTACGAAGTGTCAACAGAGGGATAGATTCAAGTTACTACTATTTTATAATGCTTTGGTAAGACCACGCTTGGAAGACTTCATCCAGTTTTGGTCACCACAACATAAAAAAGATGTTAAGACTCCAGAAAGAATGCAGAGATAGCAACAAACATGATTAGTAGACTAAACCGTATAATGAACGGTTGTGGGAACTGGGCATGTATAAAGAAGAGTAGGACTAGGGGTGACATGATAGCACTGTTCCAGTATTTGAGGGGCTGCCACAAAGAAGAGGGAGTCAAGCTATTCTCCAAGGCACCAGAAGGCAGGAGAGGAAGCAATGAATGGAAACTAATCAAGGAGAGGAGCAACCTAGATCTAAATTGAAATTTATTAACAGTGAAATCAGGACAACAAACATCTTATCTCTGGAAGTTGTGGGTGGAGATTTTAAAGAAAAAAACTGAACAGCAATTTGTGTAGGAGGGGACCTCACAATTTGTCGGGAGTGGTATAGAATCCTGCTAGAAGACCTCCAAAGTCCCTTCCAACCCCATTATTTTATGTTTTATGTTCTGGGAAATAGTAAAAGTAGGATGTCAGCCTTGGAAGCCATTTTTTACTTGGAAATTTCAAGGCTGCCACATTCTGTGCCTGGGAATTTGAGTGGGGGATTTCATAGAGAGGTAGAAGATTAGACACAACAACATTCTTTCTCAGAGTCAAGGACATGTTGCCCTGCACCTGGAGGGGAGTGTCTGGGGGCATGTCTCCAGTTGGGATGAAAATTTGATTGGGCCGTTGTGTTGAACTGATGGGTGTGGGGGAATGGATCTTTGATTTCTCTTTTGGGAAGGGAAAACCCAGAACTCTCAGATTCTGGTTTTCCCAGATGTGCCAATATGACAACTCTAATAAAATGGAACTTTGAGGAAATGTTTGTCTCGGAGTTTATTGGTTTGGACTTGGTCAGTTGGAATGCTGGCATAGGAATACTTTGCCTACCTTTCTCTGAAAACAGGGCAGGGAAACTGTTACCCTCTCTTTTCCTGCTCCAGTAAACCCGGAGAACCTGGAAGAGAAATGAAATCTTGTTTTACCTGGAGCCATAGATAGAATAAGATATGGCAGGGACCTAATTTTGCCGTTCATATTGCACTCAATTCATAGCAGTTCACAATGCTGTAGCTGCAATTATCCGATATGTCTCAGGATTTGCTGCCAGCTTAAACAAGGATGCTTTGTTAAACTGAATTTGGAATGGTGAAAAGGATAGAGGGGACTGGGAGGCAGTGGTAATTACGGAGTCAATGCAGGTGGAAATAAAAATAGAATATGTATTCATGGAAATTTAGTAACAAGAGAGTCTGGCGGCAGGTTTTCGGAGTAAATTTGCCATTTATTGAAAGGCATAAGCCTTTGTGAAGTGTAGCTCACTTTATCAGCTAATGAAGATTAGGAAATGAAAGCCTTTTAATAAAATACGTTATTCTGTAAAAGTGGTACTGGACTTCTTTTGATTTTTGGCCACCATAGGCTACCATGGTTCTCTTCCGATAGGGTTGTTAATGGGGAGGCTTTTGATCCAGTGGGATCCATTCTATGACCACCTTGGTCCACCTGCCATCAGTTCTTCTTGCTATGTGACTGGCCCGTTTCCATTGCACTTCTTTTACTGTCTTAATGACATCGAATACTTTGGCTTGTTCTCTAATCCACGTGCAGGACTTTCTGTCTTGTCTTATGATGCTTTCCATAGGTATTTGTGTGGATAGATGGATGGATGGATGGATGGATGGATGGATAGATAGATAGAAAGATAGAAAGATGGATATCAGGGTTCCAACAAATACTCTAATCAAATCATGAGCCTCAAGCCAAACTTGTAAAGAAATCCAATTATTTATTAGGAGCAACATGTCGGCACTTATCCTAATGAAGCCAGATCTGCCTCACGTAATTTACGGTGCACTTATGACCCTATTTCCCCCCTCCCTTCTGGGTGTGTCATAAATCACATTCTCCAACAGAGGACTTTTGTGGGCTCTAGAGGTCACAACTGGATTGGTAACCTGGGATACAGCCTTGGTAAGGTATGCGTGGAATATACTTCTGATTTTGATTGTCGTCCTGCTCTTTCAGGTTTCCCGCCCTCCCTATGGCAACTCGAAAGGAGTCCAGGAATGCTTTACGAGTTGACAGTAGATGGATGGATGGATGGATAGACAAAGATGGATGGATGGATGGATAGATAGATAGATAGATAGATAGATAGATAGATAGATAGATAGATAGAAAAGTTATGTGATTAAAATGACTTCTAGACTTGGATTATTAATTCTTCCCTGGATTGTTTCAACATAAAATTCAATCATACTTTTTCAAAATATGATTTCTGATCCAGATACCAAAATATTGCCAGAGCCTTGTTTGATTGAAGGTTGAGAGTAGTTGAGGGTAATTTGCATGAGACTCCTGGACATATTACCTACCGAAGCATGCTCAGCCAGGCCTTTAAAGAGTGAAAGATAGGCCATTCCATAGAACATTCTTAAATTTCAGCCTAAATTCTAGCTTGAATCCTCTAATTTAATTAGATGAATTCTGTAGCCTTTTTAGAGATTAATTGAGCTCAATAGCTCAAGTAAGTAAAATATTCAACACAAAGTTGTATAGCTCATAACTATGCTTACATTCAGTTTTAGTTTTGTCCTTTCTAAACAGTTTTTGTTGGTTGGTGGGTACATAGGTTAATTTTATATCCTGCTTGCCCTTGCGGGCGGGATTTATTTCATTAAAAGGTAAATTGCTCCCGGCTCCCATGCGAATTGTGCTGCGGAGGAATGAATTGCTGAACAACCTGTGAGTGAAGTCGAAACTGGAGTTATATGGTGTGATGGTAGTGGAGGAGCTTTGGGCCATCCTAAAGTATATATAAATTTGGACAAAGATACAAAAACAGGGACATGTGGTTACTGTGGACTTCAGTTTAAGCAGAAGCATCATGAATGACATGTATCTTTCGGACTATGAACTTCTTTTTTCGTTATAGAATAAAATACATATTTAAACCCCACCCCCAAATAAAAAAATATGACCTTTCACACTGTACTTATAGTAGTCCAATAAAATAAGATATTTCAGGTCCTAGTTCAAGATTTTATCACTATCACATTGGCTATCCAGGGGAAAAGGATAAAAGAATAAATCCTGAGAAATTTACTTTTTCATAAATGTTGCAAAGGAGCACAAGTGATTATATATTACTAAAGAGCACACATACAAATGGAACATTTATGGAAATGCAAACATCTCAGGATGTATTCCTGATGATTGCTTTATGTAACTACAAGGGTTTGACAAACTGGAGCAGCACCACTGAAGAGGAAGGGTTGCATTCTTCACCACAGCTAAGTAACTAAAGTACAAGAGTGGTCTTAATTAATATATATTCTTGTAAATAGCTGTGTGAGGTCACAGGCATGTGACTGCAATTTCTTCCTGCTAGGAAAAAAAGATTTACGAGGCTGAGATAACTCATCTCATCCATTGACATAATTACCTAAGCTGAGTTGATGGAAAGGGAAAACAAATCCTTTGCTATTAATAGGAAACAGCTTGCAACGGGGATCATTAGTTGGCTCTCAGAAGACATGGTGAAAAAAATATATCTTTATTTCACAATGCATAGGCACTTTTAACCCCAAATTCAGCTGGGAAACTGTATGCCAAGATGGGCCATCGATCAGCCATTACTAGTAACATAGATACATAGATCAGCGGTGGGATTCAAAGATTTTTACCCACCAGTTTGGTGGGGGGTGGATTGGTGGGTGCACTTTGCATGCCTGCACACACTTTGCGTGTGCGCGCATGCCAAACGCACACTTTGTGCAGGTGCAGAAGTGTTCCAACTCACCTTCTGCAAGCCTGCACTCTCCCTGTCGCTTCAGCAGCTGCTGCACAGCACTCTGCTGTGCTGCACAAAGCAGCTGTGCTTCAAAAGCAGGGAATAAACTATGGGAGTCCAGGCGGGCGGGCAGGCCCCAAAACAGTGGCGGAGAGAACTGGTTCGGTCTCCACTGCTCATTGGCGCTACCGGCTCAGTAGAACTGGGCCAAACTGGTAGAATATGTCATGCCCCTGGTGGAGACTGACTCTGAGGGAGAGGAGGAACAGCCGACAGGGAGTGGAGGTGTGGCTCCTGAGGTTGTGAAGGAGGCTGAGCCGTCAGAGGAGGGCCCAGGCCCATCTCCTATCCATCCTAGGGCATGCAGGGAGGAGAGGAGAAGGGAGAGATGTGGTCTCTTTGGGAGGAGAGGGCCTCGATCCTCTTCATGGGCTGCAGGTATGACAACTGAATAAGAGTTTGGAACTGTGTACTGGCAAACGCTGGAAAAAAAAGCATGTAAATATCTCTAGTTTATAGTTCCTTTCTGAGTTTGGCATCCTTCCCAGTGTGTGTTATGTGTGGACGTCCTCCAGCCCTTATCTTGCCTGGTTTGTGTTGTTTTTTCCCTTCTTCTTATAACTGTTTGTGTGGGAGTGTTTTTGTCTTCCATCCAAGATATTCACAGCTTGGAAGCAAACTGAAGGAATAAAAGGGGCTTCACCTGTTTTCTGTGACTGTGTTTGTTTTGTATCCCACCCTGGGTCATCACAGAATACCACCACTGACATAGATATAAACCTGGTCTGAACGCTGTATAAAAGCAAAAACCAACAGAACAGCCAACAGCTTGGTACACACTATCATCACAGACTCTATAATCAACATGTAGAAATTCAAGAACCAACATAATAGATTGGACCAATTTAAGTTGAAACAATGCAGCCAAACCAGGTAAAGTTAGGTGATCACAAACAGGCCCACAAATTGCAACCACCCTGATGGAGAGAAGTGGGACAAGATTCTACCAATGAAATTCAGAAAACCCCACATCCTTTGGTCAAGGCACTGATGGTGATGTTGCCTGGTTTGGGAATGAAATATTTGCAATCAGAAAACCACGTCCAGCACGAAACCAACCTTCCAAAATTGGATATTTCTCCGTGTCTGTCTAACTTCCATAATGGGCTGTTGGGGCTATGAAAAGTAGAGATCCTATGACATGAGGATAAGGTAGTGAGTGATTTACCAATAGTCCAGGGCTTACCTTCACAATTGAGCCCCAAATTTCTGCTGCTCAGCAAAATGTTGGTTAAGTGAGTTCTGCCTGATTTTATGACCTTTCTTTCTGTTGCTAAATGAATCACAATGGTGGTTAAGTTAGTAGTCTTCCCCCTTGACTTTGTAAGAACAAGAGGTGAAACACATGACCCCGGGACTTTGCAACTGTCATAAATATGAGTCAGTTGCCAAGCGTCTGAATTTTGATTGTGTGACCATGGGGATGCTGCAATGGTCATAAGCGTGAAAAATGGTCATCGGTCACTTTTATCAGTGCGAGTTGTAACCTTGAATGGTCACTAAATGAATTGTTGTAAGACAAAGAGATGATTGAAGAACTTACTAATATCCTGATTTTTTATGACAAAATAGATAGACAGACAGAAAGAGAGAGAGACAGGAAGGTAGATATATAGTTAGAGACAGACAGACAGACAGATAGATAGATATTGACAGATATATATAGACAGATGGACAGACTAGATAGTTAAACAGACAAGATAGATAGATAGACAGACAGACAGACAGAAAGAGAGAGAGACAAGAAGGTAGATATATAGCTAGAGACAGACAGACAGACAGACAGACAGATATTGACAAATAGATATAGACAGATGGACAGACTAGATTGTTAAACAGACAAGATAGATAGATAGATGGATAGATAGATAGATAGATAGATAGATAGATAGATAGATAGATAGATCTAGACAGACATATATAGATAGACAGATCTAGACAGACAGACTAGATAGATAGACAAGATAGACAGACAGACAGACAGATAGATAAAGACAGATAGAGAGACTAGATAGACAAGATAGATAGATATAGACAGATTAGATAGACAAGATAGCTAGACGGAGATAGATAGATAGATAGATAGATAGATAGATAGATAGATAGATAGACAGACAGACAGACAGACAGACAGATATAGACAGATAGATATAGACAGACTGGATAGACAATATCGATAGAGATAGATAGATAGATAGATAGATAGATAGATAGATAGATAGATAGATAGATAGTCAGAGAGACAGACAGACAGACAGATAGATAGATAAAAGTCATACAAACAGACAAAGACAGACAGACAGACAGACATGAATAACTAGTACAAAGAAGGTAGGTAGGTAGAGGCAGACAGAGAGATGATAGACAGCTTCATGGGTGGCCTTCTTGCCCTTGAAACCTGTATAAGCTGAAGTGTGATTCCAAACTGAGTAGCATAGATTAAGCTGGTGGGACCCATTAGGAAAGTTACTGTGTGTTGCTCTAAACCAATTCACTGGTAAAGAATGTGCGTATCTGAGAAGCTGGGCAGTCCATGCTCCAGAGGAAGACGATTCTTCCACTGTTAAAATTTTCCTTCAGCCTTTTTCACGATCTTCATTAGTTCCCATAGTCATGCTGGGCTTCCTAAAAGTGGGCAGCTTGTAGAGACCTCTTGAGTCTCATGTAAATAACGCAGTGATGTGGGGGGGAATTTTAAACACTCCTCTTTACCTTGGAGGAGATGGCAAGGTTACTTTGAAGCTGCTTGAAGCATCTGCCTGTGAATTAAATATTTAATGCCATTGTACCAAAATATGTCGTGGACTGATTCTGAATATATGAGCTTTGGCTATAAAACAGTGTAGGAAGAATTATCCTTCTGGGTTCAGTTCCAAGTGGGGAAAAAGACACTGGATACATGGAGGCTGTTTGGAAAGATGGTTTAATGGTGGACAGGACCACATGGGTTGGATCCACAAAGTGAAAAGGACAATCTCATGCTCCAAGACGTTGGGTGAAGGAAAAGAAGGGCTGATATGCTGAGAGACCTTTAATTATACGCCCTCTGTTGGGCCCCATCTTAGTGTTTCCTGTTCCTGTGTAAGAAATATATCCCATTGGCTGTCAGACTCCCAGGGGGCGGGGGGTCTTAGCTAACTTTGTAGGCTTTGTCTGGACCACATGGCTTCACCTGAGTGCTGGCTGATGCAATCTTCCCAGGCCAGGTGGTAAGATGGGTAGAGGCCTTTGTTATGTAGAATACTCTGGCCCAGGCCTGATTGGACTGCCCATTAACAAAGGTGGGGGTGAGTTTCTGCTTCTCTTTTTAGGGGAAATATTCTGCCTTTTTAATATTTCCTAGGATATCTCATTTTTCTAGGAGAGGGGGTGGGTGCTAACTTCCAACAACAGTAATCTTTCTATCTGCACCCTGGATTTTCTTTGAACTGAAAGAGGAACGGTGATGGTGACATGGTTAGAATCTTAAACACATTTTTTTTCTTTCATTGCATAAAAATAACTCTGGTTTTCCAAACAGTGGTTAGTCCCTAGTGACACAGAAGGATGCTATCTGATAACCTTCTCCTTTACAGACCTCTTAATTTTTTATCTTATCATATGCGAGAGCATTTGAGAAAAAAAACAAACACTTTCTTGGTATTGCTTGTTTTTACTGGACATATTAATTAATGCATATTAATTTCTTTAAATGTTTATGGAGCTTCTCAAGTCATCCAAGTTCTGGTTGTTTCAAAGATGCTTTTTCAAAAGGAAAACACAGAAAAACACTTCCTGTGTTTTCCTTGTAGACGTTTTGCTTCTGATCCAGGAAGAACTGAAGAAGCTTCTTGGATGAGAAGCAAAATATCTTCAAAGAAAAAAACAAGAAACTCCAGTTGCATCTTGAAAAAGCATCTTTGGAACAACCAGGACTTAGATGACTTGAGAAGCTCCATAAACATTTAAAGAAAGTGCATTAATTAATATGTCCAGTAGAAATTCTTTAAAACACATTCTTTAAAATATGAAGTATAAACTCCAAAGAAAAGTCTAGCTCTCTAACACTTTATGAGGTTGATTTTAACATTAGGAAATAGAATAGAATATTTTATTGGCCAAGTGTGATTGGACACAGAAGGAACTTGTCTTGGTGCAAATGCTCTCAGTGGACATAAAAGGAAAGATACATTCATCAAGAGTCAAGAATCATAAGGTCCAACACGTAATAATAGTCATAAGCAATCAAATCATACTAGGAAACAGTCAATAAAAATCGTAAGGATACAAACGACAAAGTTACAGCCATACAGTCACAAATAGGAGGGGATACGTGATAAGGAGTGATGAGAAGATTGATAGTAATAGTAGTGCAGACTTTGTAAATAGTTGGACAGTGTTGAGGGAATTATTTGTTTAGCAGGGTGATGATGTTTGGGGAAAAACTGTCCGTGTGTCTAGTTGTTCTGGTGTGCAGTGCTCTATAGCATTGTTTTGAGGGAAGGAGTTGAAACAGTTTATGTCCGGGATGTGAGGGGTCTGTAGATATTTTCACAGCCCTCACCCCAAAATCATCCCAAAATATATACTTTCCAGGGCGATCTTAAAATCACACTATTTTGAATGACTGATTTCAACACTCTAAGTAACAATGTATTATGGTAGCTTTGCAAAACAGCTATGAAAAGCAGAAAGTTTCTTTTTATATGTGTTATGTAAATAATTAAAACTGATTCACATATGGAGAAAATCTCTCTATTGGATCACTGAGAATTGAAAGTGATTTGTTGACATATAATCAATTGATCAGATGTGAATAAAATAGAAAGATAATCACTAGCTCACATGTTGGTGTTTTTTAAGGTAATGTATAGATCTAAAAACCTAAATACATATTCATCAGAAAATTAAACTTGGCTGCAGTCTGGTACTTTTTTTTTTTTACAGAAATTTAGGATTTTTCTTGTTGATAGCTATAAAAAAGCCACAGCTGTAGATGAGTTGTTGAATGACCAACATTAAGAAAATTAGAGAATTTTATTCTAAGGCTAATTTAAAGACGGTCTAGAATGTATGAAGTAAAGATACAATGTATAAATAGATGTATGATCAAATTTTTAAGGATGGAAAATATAGATTAACATATCTTTTCATTGCAGTGTTTTAAAAAGTTTGTATAAATTTTTGACGCAAAGTTCAAGGAGATACATGAAAGACGGGTGTTTTTTTTTTACAATTTAGCAAAAGAAGGAAACCATTTCTGGGACCTGTGAGTTCATCATGAAAATTAGCAATGTCTGAAATAACATCTGCTCCCCTTAGAACAAGTTCTAGTGACAGTCAAATAATTGCGATAGTAAACATCTACAGTTAACATTGCTTTAGCATAGAGGAATTCTTTTGTCTTCCCTTTGTTGCCGTACAAAAGCATTCTTCTAAATCCTTTATTCCTTCAGAATAAAAATTCTTAATACTTAATTATCACTTGACCCTCATGTTAAACTGCCTGTATCACGTTGCTTTCCCCAGCTATTTCAACTCCCCAACCTCCCTATCCCTCAGTTCCAGTGTGGCAACACTGAAGCTCCAAGATGGCTCCGGTCAGATCAACTTCAGGGTTGACAGACGGGTGAGTGTGTCCCCTCTTGTGCAAGCAGTGGGTGAGCATATGCACCCCTGTGTCCCATTTGCACAAGCTCATGGGGCCATTGTTCATGCGGAGTCATCTCCTCCAGTGGTGGGATTCAAAAAAAATTACTACCGCTTCTGTAGGCATGGAAGGGGAAGGTTACTGCAAAATCCCCATTCCCTCCCCACCCCACTAGCCTGCTTTCCAGCTCCGTTCTCCTGTGCAGGGCAACCAAAGAAGACTCAGCCAATCAGCTGAGACTCAATGGGAGGCAGAGAAGAGATGGGGTTGGTGGGGCCAGTCAGAGGTGGCATTTGCCGGTTCTCCAAATCACTCAAAATTTCCTCTACCGGTTCTCCAGAACCGGTCATAACCTGCTGAATACCCATCTCTGATCTCTTCCTTTGCTGGGAAGGTTGAGGGACTCTGCTGTAGTTAATAACACCGGCCTCCGTTGGGTGAATTTTGAGCCTCCTACGCAGTTCCTAGCAACATTATAGACCAGGGGTGTCAAACTCAAGGCCCGCGGGCCAGATCTGGCTTATAGCTGGCCCATGGACCAGCCTGGAAATATCAAAGGACCAGCCTGCGGTGCTTCTGCCATGGGCCATGGGGGAGCTATGTGCACCCCCTGCCCAGTAGCCCATAGTGCTGCAGGAGGCCGTTCAGGCTGAAAATGGGCCATGGGTGGGTGTGGGCCCCACCCGTGGCCCATTTTGGCCAGAAGGGTGCTGCAGGAGGCATCTCCCTCCCTCTCTGCCTCCCTCCCAGCTGGCCCATGGAGGAGAACTACAATGCTGATCTGGCCCTCAAAGAAATCCAGTTTGACACCCCTGTTATAGACTGTGGCAAGGGTTGGCATCTGAAAACACAGGGATTGTCGTGTGCGTCCTGGATATTGATGCATTATGGATGAGAGGAGGTTAATATGAATGTCTTTGGCGTACAGGGGCTGGAGAAGCACCTGTGTGTTGTTTCTGGAGGTCCAGAATCATTGTTTTTCTGAGTAAGGAATCTTCTTGTACTTCTTGGCCTTCAAGGACGGCTGAAAGAGACGAATGAAATGGTGGCTGCACAAACATCTTTTGGAGTAGCTATTTCCTACCTGGGGTGGAAAAGTAAATTTCCTCTTTTGCCTCTTTGGCTGATTGGGGTGACAAGTGGTGCCCCTTAAGCCCTTGTCTTCCAAGTCCTATTTAACTCATAGTTGGGCTCAGGAAAGAAGAAGGAGTTAGCGATGTCCTTGTTCTGTAAAAGTTGGCAACATCCTGGTTGCAGTACTCTGGGTTAATTACAGGTTGTGAATTATTTGCTGAAGCAATGACTTTATAATAGGGTTCAATAACAGGACATCATTGGACTATGCATAACCAAGCTCAGTTAATAGTTGATGTATCTGCTGATATGTCAGCCAAAAGTGATGAAAGGCATTGTACACTTGCGAAGATAAGTTAACATTTCTTTCTTCTGGGTCTGATCCATGGGAATTTCCTTGAATTTTTATTTGGGCAGATGAGAGAACAAAGCCTACAAGGAAATATAAAATGATCTGACATCCATCCATCCATCCACCCATCCATGCATCCAACCTGTCTGTCTGTCTGTCTGTCTGTCTGTCTGTCTGTCTGTCTGTCCGTCCGTCCATCCATCCATCCATCCATCCATCCATCTATCTATCTATCTATCTATCTATCTGTCTATCTATCTATCTATGTACCAGTTGTCCATCCATCCATCCATCCACAAATCTATGTACCAATTGTTTCTCTCTCTTTCTCTCCATCCATCCATCCATCAATAAATCTATGTACCAGTTGTCCATTCATCCATCCATCTATCCATCCACCCACAAATCTATGTACCAATTGTCTGTCTGTTTCTCTCTATCCATCTCTCTATCCCTATCGACCTTCCTACCCACTTATCTATGTACTGTTTGTCATCTATGTGTCTATCTGTCTGTCTCTGTGTGTATGTACCAGTTGTCTGTCCATCTACCCACCCACCCACCCACCCATCTTATCTATCTATCTCTATTGGCCTACCTACTTACCCACCTACTTATCTATGTACTAATTATCCACAGCTATTTGTCCATCCATCCATCCATCCATCCATCCATCCATCCATCCATCCAATTGGCTGCCCATCTTAACTACAAACTCTGGACACTTGTAAATGTGACACAAAATTGTGTAGTAGTCAGTGACCATAGTGATGAACCTTGTTTAATGGAGCAGATTTTACTTTGATCCATACTCATGAGGAGACCTTATCAGTAGACATTATTCACAAGTTCTGTTACTCAGAAAGTCAATCCTTCTCTTTCTTTTCAGCAAAGTTTGTACTCTCAGCAATGTTTTCATCCCACAGCTGGATTATGTGTGACCAACTGGCTGGATGTTGTTGTTTTTTTACTATAAGAGTTACCAGAAAATAGATTAACCCTCCTATCTCCTGTAAATCTTAAGTACTCCCAGAACTGATCCTTGTAATCTTCTAATTTGGAGATTATAGTGATTCTTGCAAAGTCCTCTGGATATACTTCAAAATAATCAATAATTATGCACCCCGTCACACTTATTAACACAAGAACAAGAGCTTAGCTACAATTCTTGCATGTTGAGTTGTTTATAAAGGAGACCCATCCCAAAGAGCTTAGCATCTGCTGGGGAGAGATATACACACACACATAGCAGGGATATGGAAGTTTCCCAGAAGCTACAATAAAGGTAGTCCTTGACTTCCAACAATTCATTTAGTAACCGTTCACAGGTACAACGTTTGCAGCATCCTCTTGGTCACGTGATCCAAATTCAGAACACTTGGCAATGTGATTCATATTTAATGACCGCTGCAGCATGCCAGGGTCAATGTGATTCTCTTTTGCGACCTTCTGGCAAGCAAAGTCAATGAGGAAGCCAGATTCACTTAACAAGCAGGTTACTAATTTAGCAAAGGCAATGATTCTCTTAACAACTGTGGCATGGAAGGTCGTAAAACGAGGCTAAACTCACTTAACAAGTGTTTCACTTAGCAACATAAGTTTTGGGCTCCATTGTGGTCATAAGCTAAAGACTACATGCAGTATATTAGTAGTCACAGAATTCGTATTTTTAAGACAAGGCCATTTTTATATCTAGCATTTGCACCAAGGCAAATTCTTTGTGTGTCCAATCACATTCGGCCAACAAAGAATTAATTCTTTCTTTCTTTCTTTCTTTCTTTCTTCCTTCCTTCCTTCCTTCCTTCCTTCCTTCCTTCCTTCCTTCCTTCCTTCCT
>NW_020769358.1:6913853-6931505 GCF_900518735.1 Pseudonaja textilis | reverse complement strand
TCTCTCTCTCTCTCTCTCTCTCTCTCTCTCTCTCTCTCTCTCTCTCTCTCTTTCTTTCTTTCTTTCTTTCTTTCTTTCTTTCTTTGACTAAAGCATTCCTTCTTTTAACAATTAAGTATATTATCCACTCTCCTCTATTTTGAGACTATTGAACATTCCTATCCATATTAACAGACCAAGACTGAGTGGAGGACACTCCACTTTGAACCCGAGCATCCCTGATCCTGACAGATGAAGTCTGCCCTCCAAGATACTCTCCCTTAACTGGTTGCCTGCCAAACGGGGCAGACTACAAGCCCCATCATGCCATTGGGTTCCAATTGTTGATGGGGCTTGCTGTGAATATATCCGGAGAGGGTCAGGCTTTGGAAGCTTTGTTTTAGAAATTTGGCCTCAAGCAGAGCAGACAAATATTGCAATGAATAATTGAAGAGCCTGACAAGGTATAAAGCAGATGGATCTGCTTTGACTCAGATTAAGCCCCAGGCACAAATCTCTTCCTTTGACAGCTCCACCTCTGTCCTTCTTTGATGTATAATCTTTCTCTTTCTCCCAGGCAGAGAGGTTTGCTTATTTTTTGTTTGTTTGTTTGTTTAAAGGCTTCTTTCTGTCTTCTTGAAAGCTGGTTTCTGGTCCCTGAGTCCCCTAAAACGTGGCCCTGGATTTTAATGTGTCCAGAAGTGCCAACTTCCACTTCAAAACCATCGTTTTCAAAAGATTCTTTTTAATTTTAACAGACTTTAAGCAGGAACTTGACCTAACAAAACCCCAGTTTCAAGCTCGGTGTTTATTTCCAAGAAAGCCTCTTGATTCCATATACAACCTAAAAGCCCTCTTAGAAAAGAGTAAGAATTCATGCTAGATTGTGGGGGGTCCTTGGTGCTCTCTGACCCGGCTTATTTCTTGCAGCTGTTTCATTACCCAAACAATGTAATATCATCAATGCTAATCATGATATTGTCATGGCTAGCACTGATTATGTTACCTAGTTTCAACTCACCATGGCCAACTTGCTGTAGGACAACTCACCATGGCCAACTCATCATGGGACAATTTTCTGTAGGGTCAAATTAACAATTCTATTTAATTATTTAAAATAAATAAACAATTATTTTAATTTTTGCCAATCACATTTCATTCTGTTTCTCCTTTGGCATCTTTTCTTTAATGATTCTAGTCCACCATTTCTTTGATATTAATGTAACTCTTGTCCCACGGTGAGTTGGCCATGGTGAATTGGCCATGGTGAATTGGCCATGGTGAATTAGCCATGGTGAGTTGGCCATGGTGAATTGGCCATGGTGAGTTGGCTGTGGTGAGTTAGCCATGGTGAGTTAGCCATGGTGAGTTGGCCATAGTGAATTGGGCAT
Source organism: Pseudonaja textilis (assembly GCF_900518735.1). Next base: position 6,930,135 of record NW_020769358.1, on the reverse strand, counting down.
AGTGAGTTGGCCATAGTGAATTGGGCATAGTGAGTTGGCCATGATGAGTTGACCATGGTGAATTGGTCATGGTGAGGTGGCCATGGTGAATTGGCTGTGGTGAGTTAGCCATGGTGAGTTGGTCATGCTGAGTTGGCCATAGTGAATTGGGTATAGTGAGTTAGCCATGGTAAGTTGACCATGGTGAGTTGGCCATAGTGAGTTGTCCATGGCGAATTGTCATAGACCTATTGTGGAGGTGCTCCACAATTATGATGCATTCTAAAAGTCCCAGATAAGGGAATGAGAGTATAGATTTCAAAAATACTTTGAGTGCCTCACCACTAGCTGGTTGACTGTATCTTTTTTGATTATAAAAATTATTAATATGAAACAGTATGGATTATAGGGGTTAGCTTTGGCAAGTAAACAAGATAGATAGGAAAAAAAGTATATACTGACAAAATAGCTGACAAAAAATAAAGATGGTATTAAAAATATGAACTGGTCTTACACTGGTCAGTTCTGGATTGTTTTCTGTGTTAGACACATCACAGCTTAATTTGAGGGAATTATTTAGAAAGGAATAACAGAAAATGTAGATTTATTTAGAATGGAAACTTCTGCAAGAAAACAATCTAGCTCTCAGAGCATCAAGGATGCCTCATTTCAAGCCTGAGCTACAAATATTCTTTATTTATGTAGTTTCCTGCAGTTCAGCCCTTTGGAAAGATGCCTACTTCCACCCTCCCTCTCCCCAAATCATGGATGGGTGAACCAGAAAAGGGTAAGGGGCTACCTCACCAGATTGGCATCAGGTTGGTCCATCTTTTGTGACCGGTCATGCTTCTCAGGCTATCATACAGGTCGATGCATTCAGCACATTTTTCCAAAGTCTGCATATTCCACTAGTCCAAAATATTATAGGGTCACCTGTCCAATCTATGATTTATTTATTTTTTTTCTCCACAAAGACCAAAATTTATGTCTGAGTCTAGGGCGAAAACCCTTGATGGAGAGATGAAAAGTAAGAAAAGGTTTGCAGAAGAGAAGTTGACAAAAAGTACAACAACTTTTTATATTTTAATCAACATTTAGTTGCCAGGGACATAGATGGAATGGAACATTAGTGAAATATTGATCGCCCCATGTAAGGTAATTGGAAAGCTTTTGTTCCTGTGACAAACAGCACTTAGTTTGCATGGCTGCACCTAAAAATTGCTCAGAGCAATATAAAACTCACCGAGCACCTTAGCCGTGAAATCAAAGAAGAGAAGTGGCTTTGATATTGAAATCTGGATTTCTTTAGTTCTTAGTAAAGTAATATAATTCCTCCTCTTTCTCCTTCTTGTCTTCTTCTTTTTCCTCTGTGTTATTTGCTATTTAGGAAGAAAAATTCCTTACTATTCAGGGTTAGGATTTCAAGAACACACACAGAGACAGACAAAATACACACAGAGACGCATACATATTTATTTAGTGATCTAGGTACACAGGCCTTCTCATTCCCCATTTATTTATTTAATTGATGGGGTGTTTTTTTATTCCACCTTTGTCTGTCTGTAAATTATGCTGATTTATGTGACTGTTACTGTACATATTTAGATGACATTGTAACAATCTGGCTAACTTTTTGCATGTGTGGGAAAGACAATGTTACATTGTGAGGGAAGATAAAATAAAGAGATATATCTTTCTAGAAAGCATAGTAGCAATAGTGCTTAGAAATATCCCTTAGACTTATATACTGCTTCACAGTGCTTTGCAGCCCTCTCTAAAGGGTTTACAGGGTCATCCTCTTGCCCCCAGCAATCTGGGTCCTCATTTTACCCACCTCAGAAGGATGGAAGGCTGAGGCAATAGCAATAGCACCTAGACTTCACAGTGGACAGAGTCAGCCTGCAGTACTGCATTTTGACCACTGCACCACCTGTGGCGAGTAGCATTCATTGCCTTGAGGAGTAACAAAGGAGTAGCGATTGAAGTCAAATGACTGGATGGAGAATCAGTTTGTAGGTTTTCTGACATTACTTTGGGTCTTCTGGATGGCACAGTTCACACCGTTTACTGAAGGACACGCTGCAGTGGTTCAACCTTTAATGGCTTGTCACACTTTAAGATTCCAAATATCTTCTAGGTTGTGCAGGCTGTGGATATAATGTAGCCCCTAAGCCATATTGACTAATGGTGCCACTAAGACTTGCTTTTTTAGAATGGTGCTGTTTTGACCTAGGCTTCCCAAGATCATGAAGCTGACTCCTCGTCCCGATAAAACCCGTTTTATTTAGGTTAAAGTGAATTCCTCTCCAGCAAAGTCCCGGCCAACTGTCTTTCAAGAGATTTCACAACTACAGACCTTTATCAGGCTTGGAGAGTTGCCAGGCTGATACCTTTCAAATGCCACACTGTAGCAGAAATTACTTGGCAAGAAGTCAGGAACAGATCTTCACCCTAATGAATTGAACTAATTGTCTCCTGCAAACACCATTCCCCTTTTGCTATTTCCTATGGAAGCGGCCGTTCACTGTCCACCTATGGCTTTACTCCCAATTCAGCCCTTGTTCCTCACTGTTCCCTTCTTCTGGCCACTCTGTGCATGCGCACACTGGGAACAGGCTCCAGCTGTTCTTCTGCCCCACTGATCTCTGACTCCAAAGGCAGCTGATAACTATTGGATGGCTCTGGCCCCATCTCTGCCTCCAATGCAGAGCCTTCTCCAGACTCCAGGACTGGCCCATGTTCCTCCCCAACCTCCTCACTGTCCGAGTCGGCTGCCAGCTCTGCTGGCCAATGGCGGGCCACAACAGGTGAAGAAGGAGAGGTGGTGTTGATGTCCTCCCCAAAAAGCTTTGGTCCACTAGGCTGATGTCTATTTCATCTTAGTCTCAAGTCCTATCTGGTTGAAGGACATTTGTCCCCTGCTTATTACTTAATTACTGTCATTGTGAAATAGCAACAGAGGTATATTCTTGGAAATTTCCTCTCAGAAATAAAAGATCTCACTAGAAGGAAAAGCAACAGAATCCATTACACTGTGGAAAAAAAAAACTTGTTGAAAAACTAGGGAAAGTTTTCATGATCAATCAGATCTTTATTATGTTATGGATCAGCATAAGAAGGATGGGATACAAACAATTAAACATTTTAAAAGCTGAAAAATAAAGGTCAAAAGCATTTTAAAAATCTAATATATGGCTAAAATAATGTAAAAGCTAAAATAAAATAATAAAAAAATATAAAAAGAGAGAGAACCCTATAAGAAGGCATAAAACAATAATTAAATATAGGAAAACATAAAAAAACTAGTAAAGGGTTAATTAAATGTATTCAACAGTTTAAATCACTCTTAACTGACGAGTTAAATAGCCATCAAGATTAGTTTGAGGTACAGGTCATCATTTGTTGGATGTAATTTATTATTACATTTTTTTTACAAACAGCTCAGTATACCTTTGAGATATCCTTTATGTTCCAAATGTTTCTATTCATTTATATGCTTGATCTGCCTTTCTTTTCTCTTGTCGTGTTTGAAATTGGCATTGAGTTAGCTTGGCACATAGTGCTTTTCTTCTGTCTTCTATTTTGGATTCTTCCTTCATGCTTTCCTGCCTTTTTATAGGTTGCAATCCAAGAAAATGCATTCTAGAGCATCTGCAAAGTATGTTCCCAAAATGCTGCAACTGAAGAATATATTGAGCTAATGTCAGAACTCACTAGCAACCGTGCACAGAGGCAAAACTATCAAGCCAAGTTGAAAGTAATTGTCCCTTGAAAATACAGGTCATTCTTCTATTAACAGCAAACTAATAGAGTGTTCCAAATGAATGGGTCTTATATTCAGTTTGATAGGAGGTGAAGGTGCTAGGGTGATGTAGAGTAGATTGAAAAGAGATTTAATCTGTGTATCAAGAACCTTTGTCATTGCACACCCAATGGATAGATTAATTCAGCAGCAAGGTCTAATGAGAAATGATTGCTTTGAAACTCTGGCCCTTTCTTAGTTGAATCTCATAAGGCTCTCTTTTCAAAGAGTTGAGACAAAAATTGAACTTCAGTGTTGAATGCAACATGGCAAATTGAAGTCTCAGTGTTCTCATCAGGAAGCTGTAGCATGTAATGGGGAACAGAATGGGACTACTCGCAATGACCAACTCGCTGTGGCCAACTCTCCACTGCTATGTTCTTCCTGCGCCAACTCAGGAAGCTCAAACTGCCCAAGGAGCTGCTGATCCAGTTCTACAGAGGAATGATTGAGTCTGTCATCTGCACCTCTATAACTGTCTGGTTTGGTACTCCAAAGTCTGCGTTACTATTACTAGCAACCTTCTCATCACACCCTATCGCCCATCCCATCCCACTTGTGACTGTATGACTGTAACTTTGTCACTTTATATTAACTGTTTCCTAGTATGATTTGTTTGCTTATTTGTACCCTATGACTATCATTAAGTGTCGTACCTGATGATTCTTGACTCTTGACAAATGTATCTTTTCTTTTATGGACACTGAGAGCATTTACACCAAGAAAAATGTCCTTGTATGTCCAATCACACTTGGCCAATAAAAAAGAATTCTATTATTCTATTGTGCCAACACATTGTGGGACAATTTCCTGCAAGTCGATTTAACAATTCTATTTAATTGTTTAAGATAAATAACTGATTCCATTTCTTTGGTATTAGTGTAACGCTTGTCCCATAGTGAATTGGCCATGGTGAGTTGGCGAATTGTCATAGACCCAATGAGGAGGTGCTTCATAATTCTGATGCTCTCCAAAAATCACAGATAAGGGAATGGAAATATATAGATTTCAAAAACATTTTAAGTGCCTCACCACTAGTTGGGTGACTGGAGTGGTGTGGTGGAGTTCTCGCTTCACAATCAGGATGCTGTGAGTTTGATCCCAGGTAGAAATGGATATTTCTCTCTCTGGGCACAATATTTATTTAATTAATTTTGTTAAGCAAGTATTAGATAACGTGTATAAGTATAAACATGATTATGAATACATGAAAAGGGTACAAATAAAAGGGGATATTAGGACAGGGACGGTAGGCACGTTGGTGCGCTTATGCACACCCCCTATAGACCTCTTAGGAAAGGGGTGAGGTCAGTAGTAGACAATCTAAGGTTAAAGTTTTGGGGGTTTGGGGAAGAAACCACAGAGTCAGGTAGAGTATTCCAAACATTGACGACTCTGTTGCTGAAGTCGTATTTTCTGCAGTCAAGTTTGGTGTGGTTTACCTTGAGTTTATAATGAGAATAAAACTCCGCATTGGCAACAGGAAGGGCATCTGGCCAGTGAACACTCAGCTCCATTCAGTTGCCCTGACTTCACCCCACAAGGGATTATGGGATCATTAAAGGAAGATAATGACCACTAGCCGGGTAACTGTTTTTTTTTTAAATTATAAAAAATATTAATATGAAAAAGTATGGATTATAGGGATTAGCTTTGGCAAGAAAACAGGACAGATAGGAAAAAAGTATATCCTGACAAAGTAGCTGACAGAAAAATAAAGTTGATATTAAAAATATGAATTGGTCCTACACTGGTCAGTTCTGGATTGTTTGCTGTGTTAGGCACATCACAGCTTAATTTGAGGGAATTATTTAGAAAGGAATAACAGAAAATGTAGATTTATTTAGAAAGGAATGCAAGAAACTTCAGTTGACAGGCTGAAGATGAATGAGAAAATAAAACCAATGTTTTTCTCTTCATTGGGGACAAGGCTGCTAGATCATAAAAGATGTTAACAATGATTAGGTGTCTTCTGACCTCTTAGAGACTTTCAACGATGCGATGGAGCTACTGTATCATATTTGTAGTAAATAAATAATGTCTACTTGTAAAACCATGATCTTTCAGGAGACACAGAGCTGCCTCCATATGTGGACAGCATAGATAAGATTCTTATGATCCAAAAACATATTTAGAGATGATTTCTGAAATATTCTGCTCCCTTAACTTTCTGTAAATATTTTTGAAATGTCAAAGTCTGTTTTTTGAGTCCATAGTGCTACCTGAGTTCTGAATTCGGTATGACTTGGTTGCTACTAATAATTTCCATATTATGCCATACCTTTCTTGTGTCAGGATTACAGAGAGGAGAAATGATAGTTGCAATTACTCTGATTTTTATAAACGATCTGTCAAATGCTTTAAAACTGACCAAACTTGGAAATGAGAGCGCTTTGAATATGCTGCAGAATTTGTATTCTAAAATTTAATGTTGTTCATGGACTTTTTGATAGCTTCAACTTTCATTGCAAATTCCGTATATGATCCCAGACATTCAAACTTAAATGGTGTTAGGCAAGACTGGTTTTTCACTGTTGCTTGAAATCCTCCTTGTCTCTCTCCCCCCCATTACTGAGATAAGTTTTTATTTTAATAACTTGGAGTTTCAAATGATTTTACTGGAGAAGACAGAGACAAATGTCTTCGTCTCATCCCAGCTCTCAATTTTCATGGAGGTGCTAATTCTATTCTCTGATGCTTCCTGGGTTAATCGTTGAAATTAAAAGTCTTGATTTTATTTGGATGTATATCAATGGTTGCCCTGGGGTGTTGTTTTACAGGAGAAACTTAAAATGGTGTTTTGTTTCAGTTGGTTTGCAAGGAAATGTTAACCGTACACACTCTGGAATACCCATTTGGTTTATAGATGTCTCTTTTCAATCTTAGCAACATGTAATTATTATGACATAGGCTCCAAAAACATTTTTGCCAGGGTTAGGAAGATATTCTTGCTCTGGTCTTTTTGAAATATGTTCCGATATTTGAGGGGCTGCCACAGAGAGGAGGGGGGTCAAGGTATTCTCCAAAGCAGCCAAAGGCTAGATAAGGAATAATGGATGGAAATTGATTAAGGAGAGATTCAAGCTGGAAATAAGGAGAAATTTTCTGACAGTGAGAACAATCAACCCATGGAACAGAAGTTGCCTTCAGAAGTTGTGGGAGCTTCATCCCTGGAGGCTTTCAAGAAGAGACTGGACTGCCATCTGTCAGAAATAGTGTTGGGTCTCCTGCTTTGGCAGAGGGTTGGACTAGATGACCGAGAAGGTCCTTTCCAACTCTGTTAATCTGAAATGCATGTTATATGAGACAGAAGGCTCATTCAAGGTGGCATTCCATGAAAGCCGTATGAAGGTCCAGGTTTTAAATAAAGAAAGAGGTTGTCGTGCCCCTGTCGGAATCTGATTCAGAGGGGGAGGTCGAGCAGCTGACAGGGAGTGGGAGTGTGGCTCCAGTGGCTGTGGAAGAAACTGGGGAAGGGCAAAGTCCAGTTAGGCAATGCAAGGGAGAGGTAGAGCAAGGCAGAGGGAATTCAGAGGAAGACCCAGGCCCACCCCCTCTTCATCCTATGGCATGCAGGGAGAAATGGAAAAGGGAGCAATGTGAGTTGCATGGCTTATGGGGAGGAAAGGGCCCTGATTCCCTTCATTTGCTGCAGCTGGGAACACAGTGTTTAAAAAGGGAGACTGTGCACAGCAAAGTTGTTGGAAGCAAATAGTGAGTTATCTGTTATTATCGAGACTTATCTTGAGTTCCTGGCATTTTCCCAACTGTGTGTGTTTTACTGGCCTTTCAAGTCTGCAATTCCTTATCCTGCCCTGTCCAGTTAATTGCTGCAGTGTGGTTTGTGTGGATTTTTATTTACAATTTGTATGTACTTTGTTTTCGAACTGAATTTCCTCCACCTAAAGGCTGTTTTTGGGAGAGTTTTTGTCTAGCCGAAGGTAACCTGGACATAGGGGGCAAAGTTGGAGGTATTAAAGGGACTTTTCTTGGTTATTTGACTGTGTTGCCTTTGTGCCATGCCCCTTTGGGTCATCACAGAGGGCATGCCAAGCACACATGACATGCTTTTGCTTTATATTGTTGCCTTTTTCTAGACACTGCTAAGGGTTTTTCACCTGACAGAGAAAATGGCCACATCCACCCAAACACATGACCACCTAAGCCGTGCCCACCAACTAAGCCACAGCCACAGAACCAGTTGTTAAAAAATTTGAATCCCACCCCTGCCCAGTAGACAACATGTATTCCTCCTTTATCATTATCACTGTATTTCTTCATCTTATTCCACTACAGTGCAATGTGTCAGGATTCTGGCAGTTGCCCTTATTAAATCATGAGCCTCGAGCCAAGCTTCATAAACTTCAAAGGATTTATTAGGAGCTAACATGTCGGCATGACATGCTATTTATTAGGAGCTAACATGTCGGCATGACGTGCTATTCTGAGACACGTCACCTATGGCCCTGTTTTCCCCACACACCCCACCCTTCTGGGTGTATTATAATTCATATTCTCCAACAAAACACATTCATAGCCAAGAGTCATCAATCATATTCTCCAATTAGAGGTTTGCACTGCAGAAACTCCAGTCGCTTAGTTATAATCTTTGCAAGATAAAAATGGAATGCACTTTTGGTTCCCAACTGCATTGCTCTTTCAAATTCCTCCCCCCCCCCCTTTTCTGTTCATGGCAACTCTAAAACATGCAAAGAGATGTTTTATGAGTTGTCATTGTGCTTACATCCTAGTTGTGCTGCAATATTGTGTAGCCTTGCAGATATCTACTGCACCTCTAATATGTTCAAAAAAACAGAAAGATGTTTTGGGGCATTAGTTTGCAACTCCTTAAAACCAAATGCATATTTTTCCAGGATCGCATTGCATTCACCGCCCTGTTTAAAGACAAGATATAGGCACCTTAGTCAACCAGTCCTGGTGTCTTTTCCCATGAAACTGATCTATCAGGGCAACCTGGTCTGCCCAATTATGGGACAGAGCATACTGATTCCACTTTCGCCTTTCAGTCCCAATCCAGGAACCTTCACAGGCAGTCACTTTCACGGCAATTTTTTTGTTGAATTTACATTTTACTGACAAAGAAATAAAGGGATACTAGTACAGATCTATTTCAAGCTATTTAGGTCTCATCAACTAATCATACCCTTCTGGGATTTGAACCGGGATCATTTCTGAACTTCTAAGCCATGGGCTCTCCCTGCTTTGTTGGCTATACAAGGGGAGCGATTAAGTGTTTATCCAGTGAGACCGGTCTATCAGGGCAACTTGATCTACCCAACTGTGGGACAGAGCCAGGGGTGAGATTCAACCGGTTCAGGCCAGTTTCAGCGAACCAGATGATAAATTTACATCTGGTTCACCGAACTGGTAGTTGAACCAACCAGCTGGCTTTGCCCACCCAGCCCCTCCCAGGAGTCTCCACACAGTCCATTTTGGATGCAGGTAAGTGCAGGGTCTGCATGGAGGTTTTGGGAGAGCCAAAAACGCCCCTCCCAGAAGTTCCTGAAGTCCAGAAATGGGCCTGTTTCCGGCTTCCAGAGGGCCTCCAGAGCCAGGGGGAGGCCACTTCTTTTCCTCCCACAGTCCCGAGGGAAGCCTCCAGACTCTGGGGAAGGCAAAAATCAGAAGTTGCAGTAGGCCATGTCCACCATGGCCATGCCCACCCATCCACTGGGCAGAGAACCAGTTGTTGGGGTTTTTGAATCCCACCCCTGGGCAGAGCGAACGGCTTCCCCTTTTGCCTTTCAACCCCAATCCAGGAGCCTTCACAGGCAGTTGCTTTCACGACAAACTATCTTTGTAAAGTCAATTGCCTGTCGATGCGAAAGTGACCGCTTGTAAAGCTCCTAGATTGGAGCTGAAAGGCAAACGGGGAAGCAATATCTCTGTCCCACTTATTCTCTCCCCTGGTACAGCTGACAAAGTGAGAAGAGCCCGTGGCTTAGAAGTTAATACATCTACCTAATATATGCAAGTAACCCAGGTTTGAATCTCAGAAGGGTATGGCTAGATGATAAGAGATAAATCGCTTGAAATAGATCTGTACTAGTCTCTCTTTATTTCTTTGTCGATAAAATGTAGTGGTGCGTTTAATTTTTTTTTTTAACACCAGTTCGGTGGGTGTGGCTTGTTTGGACGTGCTTTGTGCGCACACCAAATGCGCACTTTGTGCAGGCCCAGAGGCTTTCTGACTGACCTCCTGCAAGCCTAAACTCTCCCTATTGCTTCAGCAGCTGCCGTGTGGCAATCTGCTATGCCATGAACTTCAAATTCAGAGGATAAATGTGAGTATGGGAGCCTGGGTAAGATAGCGCATTGGAGAGAACCAGTACAGTCCCCGCTGTTCATCGGCGCTACCAGCTCGGCCGAACCTGGCCAAACCAGGCCGAACCGGTAGAATACCACCACTGGTAAAACATACATTCCACACAGTCCTGGTGTCTCTGCAAACATGGCTGAATTACACGAATGGAAGTGAGCACACTTGTTTGGGATCAAGTTTAGTAAATAGACCTCATAACCCTGCAAGGTAATATCTACTTTCCTTATTACTTAAATTACTTAAGGGTATGTCCTGTTCTATATATGTGCCAATGGGACATAATCACAGAAACCACTTTGGTTTGGCTGATGCCCAAAAGCTTCAGTGTGATTCCATCTGCATTAATGAGCCATTTGATTAAGGTGCCATCTGGTTAATATGCTATTTAGGCCAGCTACTAGATACGGGAAAGCAAGCCAAGAGAACAACGCTGGCCGATGTCATCTGATTCTGCCAACATCCACATGGTTAATATTTCTCTTCAGTCACACTTTTCACTTTAGTTAATGCTCTGTGAAGTTCATCCACATCCACTCTGTGCCTTCTTCTCAAAAATGCAAATGTCGGAGTCGTTGCTTTGAAGTGAGGCTTCCAGTAGAAGCTGAACCAGGGGGTGTTTAAGCAAGGAGGATCCGTCAGAGTTCATTTCTGAAGCATGTTTCTAAGCTATGCATGCAGCATTGCAGAGCCACAGATGGCAGTTCCTAGATGTGATGCACCCAAGGGGCAGGCAAGACACCAAAGCTGCAGTAGTCTATGTCAGCGGTCCAAAGCACCAGATGGCAAGACAAGAAACAATGGATGGAAAGTGAACGAAGAGAGAAGCAACTTAGAACTAAGGAGAAACTTCTTGACAGTGGGAACAGTTAACCAGTGGAACTGCTTGTTCCCAGAAGTTCTGGGTGCTCCAACACTGGAGGTCTTTAAGAAAAGACGGGACAGCCATTTGTCTGACATGGTATAGGGTATCCTGCTTAGGCAGGGGGTTGGACTAGAACAAGGGTGTCAAACTCGCATCATCACATGACTTTTCCCCCCTTTGCTAAATCAGGCATGGGTGTGGCCAGTGCATGACACATCCAGCCCATGGGCCACGAGTTTGACAGCCGTAGACCAAAAGATCTCCAAGATCATTTCCAAGTACATTATTCTGTATTCTGTATCTCATCCTTGGCTGCTTGAAGTTGGATGGACTTCATCTCCTGTGCTGGCTGGGGGATTCTGGGAATTGAAGTCCAGTTGTCTTCAAGTGGTCAAGGTTGAGATACAGTAGTCTATATGTCTCTTTCTTTGTATGTATACATGTGTGTCAGAGGTGGTATTCAACAGGTTCTGACCAGTTCTGGAGAACTGGTAGTGGAAATTTTGAGCAGTTCGGAGAACCGGCAAATCCCACCTCTGACTGGCCCCACCGCCCCCATCTCTTCTCTGCCTCCCATTGAATTTCAGCAGATTGGCTGGGTCTTCTTTCGTTGCCCTGCACAGGAGAATGGAGCTGGAAAGGAGGTTAGTGGGGTGGGGAGGGAATGGGGAGTTTACAATATCCTTCCCCTGCCACGTCCACCAAGCCATGCCCACAGAACTGGTAGTAACCACTGGTAGTAACCATCAGTACCACCGATGTGTAGAATTTTTATACATGTACATATACTTATACATATATATAGATATATATGTAGCTGTATGTATAATACATACACACATCATACATCATACACAATATTCTTTTTGAGCTAGAGAGAGCGAAGATACAGTAGTTGACTTGGATTTCTTGTGATTTGGGTTTTACTCAACGTTCCCACATCATAGTGGTAGCTAAATTATTTTCCTTAAAAGATTTGTTTTTAAATAATAATTTAAAAAAATCAAGATGATATCTCGGATCTTTTTATTTATTTATCTTAGTTTAATAGGCATATTTGTTCCTCAGTTTGGCAAATTAGATCAGCATCTGATGCTTGAGGTTTAGCAGGCTGCCATGTGTTTAAAATCCATATATTTATAGCCTGTATAGAATATAAGAGACTACATAGCTTATGGACTTCTATATTCTATTTTAGGAACCGCAGTTTAATACATAGACCGAGATGGTTTAGTCGTTCAACAATTCAGCAAATGACTTTTAATCCAATGTTTCTCCTTTCCCCAGTGCATTTTCTGTGCCTTAACAGATGTGAACTAATTCACATCTTATCTTTGTTGTTCCCAAAGAGCTTCATGCATTTTGTTTATCTCCTGGGTTAAATCCTGATTAACTTTATAAATTAATTGAATGACCTTATAATATTTCCTTTCTTACAAACACACACACACACACACACACACACACACACACACACAACATTCACAGCATACACGCTTGCTGTATAGAGTGAAAAATATTTTTCTCTTCCAAGATGATCCTTGCTGGATAGAAGAGAATATTTTTGTAGCTCAGGATTGAATTGTGGCGGTTTCTGAGCTTGGTTGTTTCCTTGTGTTTGTGGTAGTTTGCAGCAACTTGTGGTCACGTAATTGTGATTTGTGATGTTTTTGACAGAAACCAGCCTTCTGCTTTCCAGCAACCATCACCCCATAGCAAACAATGGATTTGCTTTATGACCGCCACATTAAGTGTGGTGTTTGTTTAACAACTGTTGTGTCCATTTAATGACCACTGCTAAAAAGGTCATAAAATTGGCCCCGGTCGTGAAGATCTGCTTAACATCCAACATGACTTATGACTGTTCAGGTAAATGCTTATGACCACAATTTCTGTTTTGAAGTGAGATGTTTGTTAAGTGAATTTCGTCCCATTTAACTAACTTTCTTGCCACAGTTGTTAAGTGAATTCTGCTGACTGCCAGCTGTTGGATCCTGACCGGTTCAAGGTTAATTCAGCCTTCCATCTTTCCAGAGTTGATAAAATGGGGGTCCAGTTTGCAGGGGGCAGGATGTAAATAATGCTTCTACGTTGTAAACTACCCAGAGAGTGCTATGAAGTGGTATATAAGCCTAAATGCAGTTGATAATTCTAATTTGAAACGCTCATCTGCTGAAAACTATTAGTTCCAACAATATGGATTTCTGAGCGTGTTTGTGAAAGGTGATCCAATTGGAAGATAGGCCTAATTTTAAAAATTCTTCAGCTTCAATTCAGCCTACCTGAATATGTTTTCAGTTCAACTGAAACTTTTCCCTCCTTCTTTGGTTGCTTATACTTCTGTGGAAAAGTTGGTTGGCAGTAAATGATCTCTAAACAGAATATTGAATAGAGCCGCAGTTCTCAAACAATTTGGTCTCAGGAACCTTTTACATTCTTAAAAATGATTAGGGACACCCCCTGCCCCACAGAGCTTTGGTTTACGCAGATTATGTTTATTGATATTTACCGTGTTAGAAATTAAAACTGATACATTTTAAAATATTAATTGATTTGAGTTTGCGGAGCCTAGTCTGAAAGGATCTTTGGGAATTAGGATCCCCTATGAGAATCACTGCTATAGAGAATAGCTTCAATATTTGGTTAATTAAAATACAGTTCACTAATACTTTATTCACGTATTAATAAATTCTAAGTGTAATCTAGGAAGAAGTCCTGTTTCAAAGAATTGGAATAAGATGAAAAGAAAGCTTATAAAAAGTGACATAGCTATTCGAATAGAACAGAACAGAACAGAACAGAATACTTTATTGGCCAAGTGTGTTTGGACACACAAGGAATTTGTCTTGGTGCAAATGCTCTCAGTGTACATAAAAGAAAAAAAATACATTCATCAAGAGTTAAGAATCATCAGGTACAACATTTAATGATAGTCAAAGGGTACAATAAGCAATCAAATCATACTAGGAGACAGTCAATGTAACTCCTAAGGATACAAGCGACAAAGTTACAGTCATACAGTCACAAGTGGGAGGGGATGGGTGATAAGGAATGATGAGAAGATTAATAGTAATAGTAATGCAGACTTTGTAAATAGTTGAACAGTGTTGAGGGTATTATTTGTTTAGCAGAGCGATGGCATTCAGGAAAAAACTGTCCTTGTGTCTAGTTCTGGTGTGCAGGGCTCTGTAGCATCATTTTGAGGGAAGGCGTTGAAACAGTTTATGTCCAGGATGTGAGGGGTCTGTAAATATTTTCACAGCCCTCTTTTTGACTCATGCAGGATACAGGTCCTCGATGGAAGGCAATATATCACATATAAAAATATATCCCACCCCTGGCTGGTCCTGCCCACCCTGCCCCCTCCCCTCCCCTCCCAGGAGTCCCCACACAGCCCATTTTGGATGCCAGATAAATCCAGGGCCCACACGGAGTCTCGGGAAGGGCAAAAAACAAGCCTGTTTCCGGCCTCCAGAGGGCCTCCGGAACCCGGGGAGGCTATTTTCACTCTCCTGGAGACTCGAGGAAAGCCTCGGGAGCCCAGGGAGGCCCAAAACACCCCTCCTCCCACCGTGGTGCAGGAGGCTGACTAGGCCTTGCCCACCATGGCCATGGACACCCAGCAACCAGGCAGAGAACTCTTTGCTAAAATTTTTGAACTCAACCCTGCTCGGGTGTGATACTTACCATACCTGGAGTGCATATTGCTTCATGATCTTACTTGTCTAGCTCTATAAGGGAGATTAATCTTAAACTGTCTACTATTGACCCCTCACCCCTTTCCGAAGAGGTCTGTAGGGGTGTGTGCATAAGCACACCAATCGTGCCTACCATCCCTGTCCTATTGTTTCTTTTTATTTTCCTTATACGTATCCATTTCATGTATTCATAACCATGTTTATCCTTATACCTGTTATCTAATAATGGCTTGACAAATAAATAAATAATAAACAAACAAACAAACAAACAAATAAATAAATAAGGGAGATGCTAAATCAACTACAAAAATGCCTTCTGACCTTCCTAAGTTCTAAGCAGGTACCTTGACGTCTGTCTCCCAAACAAGCTTAGAATAAAAAATTCACATTTTCTTTGCTACCGTACATCACTCTATGCGGTTGCTAAGAGTCAAAAAGGACTCGGTGGCACATAATCAATCTTCTAAATTGTTCCCATAATTAGTTAAAATAATAGAAGAAGCCAAGGGCAATTGGAAATGATGGAACAGCCCATTAAATACCAGTAGCAAACTAGAATTCTGACAGAAAGCTCTAAAGGGGAAGAGTCAGAAAAGGGAAAAAGGAAGAGTGATTGAAGGAACAGTTGACTTTTTGGCATCTTGGACAACTTCAGAAGTGATTATATACATAATCCTTGTTGCTCTTCTGTGCACACTTTCCTGGCTCTCAACTATATTTTTGGTATTGTGGTGACCAGAATCGGGTGCAGTATTCCAAGCGTGGGCTTACTAGAGTAATATAGAGTTATGCTATCTTGATGTTACCTGTCTATTGATGTAGCCTGGAGCTGCAATGGCTTTGGGGGCTGAAACCTCTTTCTGACTCACATTTGATGGTATGATGATGGTAAGTGGTAGAATGATGGCTGAGCTTGGTGTGGAGATCTGACTGTTTTTCATGTATCAAAAAAGCCAAAGGCCACCTTTCAGATTCTTTCCATTCATATCCCTTCTGGATATGGTGAGACTATAGTGCAGAGGTCTTCACACTTGGCAATTTTAAGATTTGTGGACTTCAACTCCCAGGATTCTCCAACCAGCTTTGGGAGTTGAAGTCCACAAGTCTTGAAGTTGCCAAGTTTGGGGACCCCTGCTATAGTATACCAGGACATAGAAGGCTGAACTGGAGGAGGAGGAGGAGGAGGGGGAGGGGGAGGGGGGAGGAGGAGGAGGAGTGGGAGGAAAGGAAGGAAAGAAAAAGAAAGAATGGAAGGAAGGAAGGAAGGAAGGAAGGAAGGAAGGAAGGAAGGAAGGAAGGAAGGAAGGAAGGAAGGAAGGAAGAGAAGGAAGAGAGAGCAAAAAGGGTTTATAATCTGGTTACAAGACTTATATCTCAATAGAACTCGGTGATCCAGTCAGGTTTTCTCCATCCAATCCACTTCTCAGAGATGGGCAAAGAAGGATTAGAGAAGACACCCAAGTAAGCTGCTTTGAGCTCTCAGATAAAAGATGGGGCTATCAATGTGAAGAAGAAAAAGGGAGAGGAAGAGAAAGAAGAAAGGAGAAAGGAGAGGAGGAGGAGGAGGAGGAGGAGGAGGAGGAGGAGGAGGAGGAGGA
>NW_020769358.1:6895959-6909866 GCF_900518735.1 Pseudonaja textilis | reverse complement strand
TAGATAGATAGATAGATAGATAGATAGATAGATAGATAGATAGATAGATAGATAGATAGATAGATTATATGTATGTATTAATGATATATAAAGGCATAGATCTCTGTAATGGTAGCTTAATACTCTGACGATGTCAGCAGAGGTAGTAAATATAATTTTAGTTCCAGAGATCGCAAGATGTCTGTTTCTTCTTTTACAAGTATACCCGGGACTCGTATTTTTAGAACAACTTGTAATATTTGTATATATATTTGTGTGTGTGTGT
The DNA here is from genome assembly GCF_900518735.1 of Pseudonaja textilis. The sequence continues at coordinate 6,909,601 of NW_020769358.1, read as the reverse complement.
GCATGCATGCGCGCACGCACACACACACACACACACACACACACCGGCTATTTTTATGCCACCAATCTTAGTTTGTGTAAGAGGATAATAACTGAATTAATGTTAAGTTTAATTAATAGCACTTAACAATAGCACTTAGACTTATATACCTCTTCAGTGCTTTACAGCCCTCTCTAAGCAGTTTATAGAGTCAAACTCTTGCTCCCAACAATCTGGGTCCTCATTTTACCCACCTTGGAAGGAGGGAAAGGCCGAGTCAACTTTGAGCCTGGTGAGATTCAAACTGCCAAATTGCAGGCAGCTGGCAGTCAGCAGAAATAGCCTGCAGGATTGCACTCTAACCACTGTGCACCTATTTGCTAGAACCTGTTGTTAACATTCTAAGCAGTTCGGAGAACCCGTTGCTAGAAGAAATTACTGGTCTAATCCTGTAAGGAAGACAGGAAGGAAACATTCTGGTGTTGCTTACAGAAACTGCCTCTCCTTATTACATTCTTGGCAGGACTAGACTTCCTGTCTCAAGGAACGTCTCTGGAGTTTTTTTCCACTCCTTTGCTGGTACTTTGCTTGTGTGGAGTGACCGTTCAAAGTTCAATGGCACTGAAAAAAGTGACTTATGACCTTTTTTCACACTTATGACTGTTGCAGTATCCCCACAGTCATGAGAGGCCAGGCAAGGAGATGCATGCCTCGATGTGAGTGATATTGAGTTGGCCATGCCCAGCCAATAACATGACCACCAAGCCACAGCTACCAACTAAGCCACACCCACAGAACCAGTTGTTAAAAAAATTGAATCCCACCCCCGGCTGTATCTAGTGAGTAATCTTCACAAGTAAGTTTACATGCTCTTCAGAAACCAGTCTGAGTCTTGCTAAGAAATAATTTCCATTGGAAAAAAATCAGAAGAATTGTAATCAATTTCACCAATAATCAAAGATGGCATTGTTGTTCATTAAAATCCTTACAATTTGTATTGTTTCCTATTTATACAATATGATTATATAAATATATAAGTATAGTATTTCTATTGTTTCATATATATATATATATATATATATATATGATTCTTGATGAATGTATCTTTTCTTTTTATGTACACTGAGAGCATATGTACCAAGAAAAATTCCTTGTGTGCCTAATCACACTTGGCCAATAAAGAATTCATTCATTCATTAATTAATTCATTCATTAATTAATTCATTCATTCATTCATGTTTCTGCTTCTTTCGCACCTCAAAGGGCCCCGAGACTAAACTACTGTTTTATTTCATTGCAAAGGATGGAGCATCCATCTTTCTTATAGAAGGCAATTTAAAGGCTCTATAATCCATTGAAAGCCCCATTGTTTGCCAATGGATGGGCTCCAAAATGCAGATAAAACATATCAGCACGCGGCAAAATGTGTCTATGCATTAAGGAAAGGTGCCATTCATCTTCTTCTGTGCTCAAGAGAAGGGAGGCAAGTTTGCCCCACATCCTCAGACTGCCATTCTTTGAATTTTGCATCAAACATGCGATTAGCAGCCCTTTTATTTTGCTCAGATGCTTCCCTTAAGAGAAGGTGGCATCTGCATTCGATGAAGTTTGTTGTTGGCAGGTTATAAGGAGCGATTAGTAGTCCCCAAGGGCAGGTGGTGCTTTTAACTCTTGCTCTTTAATGGGCTTTCCTGCTCTTAGGATATCTAGGTCAAGATCTTATTTATATAAGCTGTCACCAAGAGAGGGGGAAGTTTCCAGTCCTAAAGGGTGTTCGGGATTAGAAAAGGGACAGTCTTTTTAATCCCATCTTTTGCTTTTAAAAAAAATTGAATAGGAAAAAGAATAAATCCCAGCTTTGAAAGATTGTTAATTTGGAACAAATTGTATGGTTGATTCTCTCTCTCCCTCTCCCTCTGAATCTCCCTCTTCCTCCCTTCCTCCCCCTCTCTCCTTCCCTCCTCCCTCTCTGTCTCTCTCTCTCTCTGTGTAAAGTTGCAAATAGTACAAAGGCTAGTTTAATCTCCCCTTTTCACCCTGCAATGCATCACATTATAGAGTTAGTCTGGGAAGAATCTCCCACCAGAATCTATCTATATCACACATCATGTATGATATATCAGGCATCATATATCATGCCTCAGAACTGTGGTGGTACATTGGTTAGAATGCATTAAGTGAGGCTAATTCTGCCAACTGCCTGGAGTTCGATCCTGACTAGCTCGAAGTTGACTCAACCTTCCATCCTTCTGAGGTGGGTAAAACAAGAACCCAGATTGTTGGGGGCAAGAGGCTGACTCGGTAAACCGCTTAGCAAGGGCTGTAAAAGCACATCGAAGCAGTATATAAGTGCTATTATTATTGCTATACATATCATAACTATAACTATAAAGCTACATTGCTTTGACAATGTGGGTTCAGATGGAGACTCTTTTCCATCCATAGGTATTCTATGTGGCATCATGTAAGATACATGTAAGATTATCTGAGGGACCATCTCTTGCTGGTCACATTCTCCCCGACCCACTAGAATGGGGAGGCAGGAAATGCTGCAGGTCCCATCCCCAAGGGAGATACACCTGATGGGACCGAGAAGAAGGGCCTTCTCCCTGGTGGCTCCCTCTCTCTGGCACATCATCCACCAAGAGATCAGACTGTCTCCCACTAACCTTCTTTCAGAAGGCCCTGAAGAGGTGGTTCTGCCACTAGGCCTGGGGAACCCATAATGGGATGGAGCCCATCAAATGGCTAGTATGAATGTGTGTTGTCACTGGGGTGGGTGATTATTAATTTATTATTATTTTTATTTCTTTGATATGCTGTTTTTATATCCCTGCAGCCATCCTGAGTTGCCATGTACAAGCAGACAGCAATATAAATTTTCTAAATAAATAAAACACCCTGCAAATGATGCAAATTACACGATTACATAATTCATGTCCCTTCCGTGGTGACTTCCTGTCCAACCTGATCTTACTTCCCTTTTCCCTCCCTCTCCCCAAAGTGAATGTGATGATCTTCGAGGGCAAGCCAGGCTAAATTGAGATGCCAATTTGGAATCTAAATAGGCAACTTTTGTCTGACTCAATATGAGATGGGTAACACCCACAGTCGCTTGGATAAAAATGTGCTGCGGGCTCTATTTTGAATGACTTCTCAGTCCAGCAAAGACTCATTGCACTGTGATATCGGGCTGTTGAGATCAGGGGTGTCAAGCTTGGTTTCATTGAGGCCTGCTTCAGGTTTGTGTTTGACCTTGAGGGCCGGGGTGGGCGTGGCTGGGGTGGGTGTGGCCAGGCACCCGTGGGGCACCTGTGGTGGCTCGAGCACTCTGCCAGAGAAAACGGACTCATGAGCTCCGTTTTCAGCTGGGACAGCTTCCTGCAACTCTTGACCGGTGAAAATGGAGCTTGGGAAAGCCATGTACATCCCTCGTGAGCTCCATTTTCATTGGCAGAGGCACTGTGGGCCATTCTTTTGCTATTTCCATGGTGACCCCATGGGCCAGATCTCAACATCCCATTGGCCGCATCTGGTCCCCGGACCTTGACACTCCTGTTCTAGAAGCAGCTTCTACAGAAAGAGTTGGATCACAACTGCCTGTTGTGAAAGTGGACTGTTTGATAACCAGAAAATGCGGTAGAACTTATTGTCGGAGTGAAAAAACGTGGATAGTTGAGAGGTGGCTGTCAGCATTCCAGCAAACCTCCACTCCAACCAATAACTCCCGAGACAGACATCTTCTCAAAAGTTCTTTTTATTTTGGATAGTAAACTGGCACAACTGGGGAATCCCAAATCTGAAAGTTCCAGGCTTCCTTGCAATAAGTAAAAACTACAAATCCATCCCCTGCACCCATCACCGCATCACATGCCCTAATCACCATCCGTCCCAAAGTAAGACTTCCTTTTCACTATGCGCAACACTACCTGACCTTGAATCAGAAAAAGAATTTTATTATGTCTAACTAGATATACTGCAATGGATTCCCCCCTCCCACTTTTCCAGGCTCACTTGTGGCAGCATGGGTGAATCGGATCTCAATATGGCTTCCAAAGCTGATAGTAGCTCTTTCCTGCTATGCTGCAGTTTTGTGCCGTAAGAGTGCCGTTTGGGAAACTAATTAAGAAGCCATATCCCCAAGCATTCAGCATGCTCTTTGAGCCATAGGGGGCCATGTTTTTTTAATCAAGTCAGAAGATTGCTCCTATAATTAAGCTTCTTGGTTGGCATAGCATTGGAAGGCATTTGATGTGCAGGTAACACAGCCTGGTTTGTTCAGAAAATGCAGTTTTGTCTCATGGAAGTTGGCACTTTTAGTTGTGGTGGAAGTGACCCAAAAGATCATTGCCTCGTTTGTGTGTGTGTGTGTGTGTGTGTGTGTGAATAAACTCTAGAATATTTGTTGCAGCAGATTTTTAAAAAGCCATCTTGAAGTAGAGGGAGATATGGAATTAATAGCACCACCGTATTACAGGTACTGCTTGACTTACGACCTCCATTTCTGTTGTTAAATTTGTTAAGTGAGTTTTGCCACATTTTTGATCTTTCCTGCCACTGCTGTTAAGTGAATCCCTGTGGCGGATAAGTTAGTAGCCTGGTTGTTAAGTGAATCTGGCTTCCTCTTTGACTTTGCTTATGAAAAGGTCGCAAGAGGGGATTACCCGACACCCGGACACTGCGACCGTCATAAATATGAACCAGTTGGCAAGAATCTGAATTTGGATCAGATGGTCACGGAGATTCTGCAAAGGTCGTAAATGTGAAAGGTGGTCATAAATCCAATTTTTCAGTGCCGCTGTAATTTTGAATGGTCACTAAATGAATTGCTGTAAGTCAAGGAGTACTAGAATTCTGGGTTTTGTTTCTGCTGCTTGCTTCTCAGCTTAATTATTAATTGATGTCACCCACTAGGTTCCAAGATTCCTCTACAGTTTTTTGAGCCAGGTTTCACCTACTCTGAACTTGTGCGTTTGGTTTTCCCTGCCTAGGTGTAAAATCTTCCTTTTCTCCACATTAAATTTCATGTTGTTGGAGAGGGTCCATTGTTCAAGTCTGTCAAGATCTTTTTGGATCCTGCGTTTATCTTCTGGGGTGTTGGTTATTCCTGCCAGCTTAGCATCATCTGCAAATTTGTTGAGTTCCTCTTCTATTCTTTCATCTAAGTCATTTATGAAGACATTGAAGAGTACTAGGCCTAAGACGGAACTTTGTGGTACCCCACTGCTTTCCGGTACTTCTCTGTGTAGATGTAGTACCATTAAGGACTACTGCTCCAAGCAAACAGCCTCTGGTTGCCCCTCCCTTTTTTTTCCTTCTATGTACCTTGTACCTGAATATTTTTCCTTTTGTGTTTGCAAACCATGAGCCAAATATTTGAGGCAAGCCAACTGTCATGAGTCCCTTTGCAGATGGAAAACTCACTCCAGAAGAAAAGATGGGATATTTATGTATTTATTTAGCTGATTAATAAGCCTTCTGGCCCTTTGGGAGGAAGACACTTCTGACTGGCTGAATATTATTGGCTTATATAAGCGGCTGTATTTTGGTTTGGAAGCTCTAAATGGGAGAGAGCCGGCAAAAGAGTTATTATTATTTATTTATTTTTGTATGCTATCTGTTGTTAGCAGGTGTTGGAAATTTCAGGGAAGGAAATAAAATGATAATTGTACTTTTAAAAAGTCCCTTAAGGATTGAAAGCCACTATTGGGGTTATATAGGGTGGCATGTGTTTCCTGCCTAACACGTACCTCCAACGGGGATTTAAAAAAATAATAATCCCCCCCCCTCCCCATATACGAACGTTCCTTCTTTCTCAAAGTCTGGCTAAAGAGAATTTTAAAAATATATATCAAATTTGTAGATGGAATAGAATAGAATAGAATTCTTTTATTGGCCAAGTGCTATTGGACACACAAGGAATTTGTCTTGGTGCAAATGCTCTCAGTGTACATAAAAAGAAAAGATGCATTCGTCAAGAGTCAAGAATCATAAGGTACAACACGTAAAAATAGTCATAGGGTACAATAAGCAATCAAATCCTACTAGGAAACAGTCAATATAAATCGTAAGGATACAAACAACAAAGTTGCAGTCATACAGTCACAAGTGGGAGAGGGGATGGGTGATACAGAGTGTTGAGAAGATAAATAGTAATAGTAGGGCAGACTTTGTAAATAGTTGGACAGTGTTGAGTGAATTATTTGTTTAGCAAAGTGACGGCTTTTCGGAAAAAAACTGTCCTTGTGTCTAGTTGTTCTGGTGTGCAGTGTTCTTTCGCGTCGTTTTGAGGGAAGGAGTTGACACAGTTTATGTCCGGGATGTGAAGGGTCTATAGATATTTTCACAGCCCTCTTTTTGACTTGTGCAGGATACAGGTCCTGGATGGAAGGCAGGTTGGCAGTAGTTGTTTTTTTTCTGCAGTCCTAATTACTCTCTGAAGTCTGTGCCTGTCTTGTTGGGTTGCAGAACCAAACCACACAGTTATAGAGGTGCAGAGGACAGACTGCACCTCTATAATGTTTTGCAAGGACCCTTATCTTAGAAAGGCATAAATTGACAGGCAATATTCTGTATTATACCTAATACGTACAACTGGCAAGGTGGGAACTTCTTTAAGTCAAATAATTGTTCTGTGGAGAAGACATCTCCAACATCGGTTTCTTTCTTGGATGTAGTGACAAATCAATACTTATATAGCCATGTAGCTGAGTCTGTGAAGCTTCTAATTTTGCTGAAGGTGGAGTTGATCCTGGTTGCTTTGCCTGGTTGTGTGTGTGAAGTCTGGCACTGTCAAAGAGCTATGCAGCTCATCATTTCAAAGGGAAGGGTTGCTTCCCAGCATGCATGGACATCCATTGCCCTTTGCAATTGCACTTAGACTTATATACCACTTCACAGTGCTTTTACATCCCTCTCTAAGCAGTTTACAGAGTCAGCACATCACCCCAACAATCTGGGTCCTCATTTTACCCACCTCAGAAGGACAGAAGGCTGAGTTAACTTTGAACCTGGTGAGATTTGCAGTCAGCCAGCAGTCAGGTAGCCTACAGTACTACATTCTAACCACTGCGCCACTGCAGCTCTTAGTGCCAGTAAATCCTTACATCCAGCACCTCTTTTCTTGGGACTGTGCTATAGGGAGTAGCACGTAAATAAAGGCAAACAGGCTGTGGCTTTAAAGATTGTTAACTAAACAACTTCTCCGAGTATCACTGAAAAGTCCCACAACCGCCCTGGGTCACAAAAAAAGCTAGTTACCAAGAACCACAAAGTTTCTGCACAAAGATACGTGGCATATGTTGGTTTTAAATGGGAAACAGTACAGTCGCTGTGATTATTATAATCCCATCCCTTTCTTCTCAATAAATCTTCATACAGACTGTGACTGGCAAGAAACACTTCTGAGTTTTAGGCAGCTTACCAAAAAGTGCCTGATGTCTGTTAATATATCTCATATATGTATACTCAATCCTATCAATTTAAATTTAAACAATTATGACATCCAGATGAAACATATGTGCTTTTTTATTCTTCATGGTATGAAACTGATTCTATTATATTATTATAGTGTAATTTTGCTGTTCATTCTTTTTTTAATTATTCAGGTTATTGATTAAATAAATCTTTGCATAAATAAATATCATTAAGTTGGGTAATAGTTATTTGCAACAGCTTCGGAATAAGTTGTCGGAATATTCAATAATCAATTATTACATTTCTTAAAGACCATTGAACACTTTTTCTGTGATGCTTTGATAAGTCTGATCCAGTATATTAAAAAACAACATTATTTATCGGACGCATCAGAAAATATTTAAATTGATAGTATTGAGTATACATAAATGGAAAGGTTAGTCCGTAATGTCCTTCCCAACAGCTACCCGACTCTCTGCAAAGAATAGTAGACTTGGAGCAGGAGCTGAGATGTGTGACAAATATGCCCCATGAGTTGAAACAATGACTGGAATTGAATCCAAAGTATCCTTGTATTTTTTTTCTGTCCAATTTTGGGCTGATGTTTATTTAGAGAAGGAAATTTAGTTACTTCTTGATTGCTGAACTGCAAATCGATAGTGCTCTGTTTGTCTTCCCATCTTTCTCCTAATTGCTTACACAGATGGCAGTTGTTAGATGTGATTATACTGTAGAACAGGGACGTAAGTGTTCTATAGCAATTACAATTTTGTTCCTCATATAGAACAGTCTTTTTCAGCAGGTGAAAAGGGAGGCAAGGTAGATACAGATATAGATTAACAGAGTTGGAAGGGACCTTGTAGGTCATCTAAGCCAACCCCTTGCCCAAGCCAGAGATCCTACACTATTTCTGACAGATGGCAGTCCAGTTTCTTCTTGAAAGCTTCCAGTGATGAAGCTCCCACAACTTCCGAGACAACTTCTCTTCAATGGGTTGATTGTTCTCACTGTCAGAAAGTTTCTCCTTATTTCTAGGTTGAATCTCTCCTTCTTCAGTTTCCATCCATTATTCCTTGTCTGGCCTTCAAGTGCTTTGGAAAATAGCTTGACCCCTCTCCTTTCTGTGGCAGCCCCTCAAGTATTGGAAGACTGCTATCATGTTCCCCCTGGTCCTTCTCTTCACTAGTCTAGCCATGCCCAGTTCCTGCAACCATTCATCATACGTTTTAGCTTCCAGTCCCCTCATCATCCTGGTTGCTCTTCTCTTCACTCTCTCTAGAGTCTCAATGTCTTTTTTAATATGGTGGTGAAAACTGAATGCAGTATTCTAGTTGTGGTCTTACTAAGGCTTTATAGAGTGGTATCAGTACCTTGCTTGATCTTGATTCTTTCCCTCTGTTAATGCAATTTAGGATTGTGTTGACTTTTTTGGCTGTCACTGCACAGTGCTGGTTCATATTTAACTGGTTGTCTGGTTTCAGGTAGAATGGAATGGGACAAATCGCCACAGCCTACTCTCCACAGCCAACTCTCCACAGCCAACTCTCCACAGCCAATTCACCATGGCCAACTCACCATGGGACAACTCGCTGTGGGAAAATTCAACAATTCAGTTGAATTACTTAAAATAATTACAAGGTGATTTTAATTTTTGTCATTCATCTTTCATTTTGCCCTTCCTTTGGCATCCTTCCTTTTACAATTCTATTCCACTATTTCTTAAGTATTAATGTAACTTTTGTCTCCTGGTGAGTTGGCCATGGAGAGTTGGCTACAGTGAGTCAACTGTCATAGACCCAGGGTAGACGGCTATCATAGAAAGACATCAGGCAAAGCAGAGATTATGAACGAGAGAGAAGAAAAGATTAGGAGTTAAATTGTATCTTAGAGGGTTTAGAAATGGGAACATGCAATATTTCCAAATATAAATAGCAGTTATATCATATCATATAAGAGTTAAATATCATATAAGAGTTAAAGCTGAAATGGGGGTGGGCGGGGAGATAACCGCCCAGTCTAATGTGTAAAGTTCTCGTTTCTAGATATTCTAGTCTTTAATAGGTAAACCTATCTTTGACAATCTTATTAGGCTTACATAGCATGTCCTTCAGCTAATGACTAAGCAGTTTTTATTTCAGGTTTCAAGTCCACAGAAGTTTATTCCATTGAACAGGGAAGAAAGACAAAAATCTCACCGGGGCATAGCGTGCAGCTGTACATTTACATCTCCTTCTGCAAAGACTGTAGATCTCTCTTCAAAGGCAGAAGGAAAAAAATAGCTGATTAGTCCAACTTTGCTGGTCTTTTTCTTCAAAAGCCAATCAAGCATCAAAGGAAGACAGCCCAGCCTTTTCTTTTGTGCTCATTGGGAGGGAGAGGCAAGATAGCGTATGTCTCTTGAGTTGGCACACCTAACTAAGGGTTAAAATGGATGGTCTCGTTTGGTCTCCCGCCCCAGATGTTTTGAGTGACTCTGAAATCATAATGCATTGTGTGCTGCTTAATGGATTTTATGAGTGTTGCCTTTTCTGAATTATATATAGAAGTCGATTTTGCATGATTGTGTGGCATAGTGTTGCCTTTTCCATCCCATAGAAAGATGATGGTTTAAAAAAAATGTTCCATATCTTAAAATAACCTCATGCGCAAATCCTTTGTGAAGGAAACAAACCCTCGGCTCTTTTTTATGTTCTATTTTTTCTGTAGGTTAGACAAGGAAGTGAAAAAGTCAATAAATCCTGGAAGAAGCTAATGACAGGCTGCTGTCAAGTAAACTGAATGTTTGTGTCTATTAAATCCCCTGGAGTTATTATTAATTCTCACAATGCTTATCTTTTTTGACCTGCACCATTGAATGGGACCTGATGTATACACCCAGGTTGCCAAACTCAGATTCTTGACAATGGAACTTATGTTAATCTATAAACACTGCAACACTTATTTTAAGCAAATAAGATCTAAAGTGAATAGCAACGACTGCCTAACCTTTGGGAAGGACTCAGTAGGTGAACAAAAATGCCGAGTCCAATCCAACCGTCTGACTTGTTGTGTGAACTGCAATAATCATAAAATTAGACACAATAGCTGTTAATATAAAGACAACACAATAGAATGGCTCTTTGCAATGGCAACTTTACAAGGGCTGAGTCAAGAAATTTACCCAAAGGATTTCAGACTTGGAATTAGGCATCAGAAAATATTTCAGAGGTGACTCTGAAGTTCAGAATCTTTATTGTGAATAAATTATATTAATTCCAAAAGAAATGTCTCTTCCATACCACATTGATTCATTCCCTGATGCCTAGCCACTTCAAAACCAATAGGACATCTGTTGAGAGAAAGTTAAGAAGGCACCATTCATAAAAGGGTTAGTTTTCTCTTAAAAATTTAGCATTTGACATACTTCTTAACAATCATATTTGCTCACTCCCTGTAATATATCTTTAGAGATTTGGTTCTGAAAAGTAAGTAAACTACATATTGGAAAACAAGGAGCCTCATATTCAGATCCACTGAAATGATATCCTGCTCAATACCAAGTATTACAGATCTTCAAGAAATGTGCATAAATATGAGTCTTCCGGTTTAATTTTGTTTCCATCCACAAAAATGGAATGGGGGGATCCTTACAGTAGATTTAGAAATGCATGAATCTTCCCCGAGCTGCCTTAGACAATTGTTTTGCTCAAAAGGTTTTGTTGTAGTTTAGCAGCAGGAGAATTTGGGTGAAAGACTCCCTGTTGTCTGAAGCTCACAAGGGAAACTGTAGATGTTGCCCATACCTGACCTAGCTGTGGAAAAGTCCGTTCCAGAGAGACAGTTAAAACCAGCAGGGTCAAATTGGTAAATTGAAGAATTGATGGTAAGGAGTTGAATGAAGTTTAAAAGGTATGGGTTCCCCTCGCACATACATGCTAGTCATTTCTGGCTCTAGGGGGGCGGTACTCATCTCAGTTTCAAAGCCAAAGATCCAGCATTGTCCAAAGACATCTCCATGGTCATGTGGCTGGCATGACTAAACGCTGAAGGCATACAGACCGCCGTTACCTTCCCACCAAGGTGGTCCCTATTTTTCTATTTGCATTTTACATGCTTTCGAACTGCTAGGTTGGCAGAAGCTGGGACAAGTAATGGGAGGTCACTCCATTATGCGGTGCTAGGGATTCGAACTGCCGAACTGCCAATCTTTCTGATCAACAAGCCCAGTGTCTTAGCCACTGAAACACCTCATCCCTCACCCTGAATGAAGTTACAAAGCCTTTTATACAATGACAGCACCTTTCAGGACCACGGACAGTGGCAAATATCCCTTGCATGTTTGACGTTCTTTCCATCCACAAGAAAATATTGTTGTTCAGGAGCCATTTCAAGTTAATCAATGCCTTACCAACTAGTGGGTGACTCATCGCTAGCTGATTCAACTCTTTAATGGGCCCTTGTGTGATTTGTCATTAAAGCTTCTGGAGAGATGGAGGTTGTGTTCGGGGTTTATGGTTCAGATCTTCAGGATGGCAAAAATTCATCCTTGCAGGCTGCCAAGGACCAATTATTATTATTTTACTCTCTTCTGAGTCAGAAGCCTTACTTTAATCTAGTGTGAGTATTTAGCTGGATCAACAAATTGCCTTCAAATTGAATGTCTGGGCAGGTATGCACTGTTTCGCCCAGCAAGTGTGTAAAATAAACATTACTGTTTGCTTTTTTCACCTAGGGGGAAATGTCACGCCAGCATTTGATTTTGATTTTATGTTCGGTCCCAACTAACCAGCCAGGATGATAATTCTACAGAGCGTTTGTTTTCTGATAAAAGGAAAAGAATAAAGTAAAATCCTAACCACTCGTTCCAGGAAAAAGGAAAGTTAAAAGCTATTCTAAATTTTGCTAGCCTGCAGGAAGACACCTGTCCAAAGATGGTTTCTAAGGAAGAGTAGAAAAGGCTGGGTGACTACCAGGTATTCTCCCACAGAAATGCTTGCTTTCTGTCATCCCAACATTAAACAGAATTAAAGGGAAATTAGATCAGCAGGTGATGTATAGCAGAAACAGACTGCACCACTGAAAGATTGTCTTAGAAATTCCTCTTAATACATTGGGAAAAAATTGCAGTGCCCAATGAACCAGAAATTGTTCCTGTAGTCTGTAATTTCTCTTCTGGAAATGCTGCCAGAGCTGAAGAAGCTTCTTGGATGAGAAGCAAAATGTCTTCCAAGAAAAACCAAGAAAGGTCCAGTGGCCTCTTGACAAAAAAAAGCAGACCTTTTTTGGAACAGCAGACCTGAACGATTGAGAATAGACAGAATTGACTATTTGAACATCTATATTTTATGAGGTTTGGAAGTTTCAAACACTTTTAGTACACTAATGGAGAACTCTGTGAATTGTACAGGTTCATCACAGCTCTGTATTGTCTTTAGATTTGAAATGTATTCCCTAACTGGGTTAAAGAGTAGCTGATGTCCATTTTAATAAGTGAATCCCTGCAAAGAAAAGACTTTCAAAAAGAGTTGCAACATTCTAAGGTTCGAATAATACATGGTGTTCAACTTCGCTAGAGTAATCCAGTGCATTCATAAGAGTCTGGATTTAGTAGAGCCTAGATATAATTAAAGATATCTAAAAATAGATTCATAAGTCCAAAAGGACAAGTAAAGTTAATTAAAGAACTAATACGTGATAATAGGAGGCCTGCATCTCTGAGCTTTCTGTCCACCTAATAAAAGAGTAAAATGTTTCTATGGAAAGCAAATTAAAAAGGGTAACCCGAGGGTCTTCCAATCAAGGAGAAGCACATACAAAATGATGGGACAATGAGTCAGCTTGTTTTTTTACTAATGCCCCACTGGATCAGAGGGCTAAAAGGTACAGATAATTTATGCTGATGAATATGTATCTTCAAAACAACCACAAAAACTAGGTGGAGGATGTCCTTGAATCACATTAAGAAAGGCATCGCTTAGTTAGCCGAGTCACATATTTTGTGCAGGTCTGGTTTAAACCTCTCTTACATAGCAACCATGGCTATTTGTCAAGCAACAAAATAGGAGAAAAAAAAAACCAAAACGGTTCTTGAGAAATTGTCTCTGGAAAGAAATGGAATAGAATATTACTCTATTGAAAGATGAATTGAATGGATGGATGGATGGATGGATGGATGGATGGAGGAGGAGGGGGAGGAGGAGGAGGAGGAGGAGGAGGAGGAGGAAGAAGAAGAAGAAGAAGAAGAAGAAGAAGAAGAAGAAGAAGAAGA
>NW_020769358.1:6881082-6895949 GCF_900518735.1 Pseudonaja textilis | reverse complement strand
AGAAGAAGAAGAAGAAGAAGAAGAAGAAGAAGAAGAAGAAGAAGAAGCATTAAGACTTATTTTAGTGAGCCGTCACCTTAAAACAATGGTTTTTCCCTTCAGTCTTGCATTTCATATTGAATATAAACAAATAATGCATAAGAACACAAATTAAAATCCCATAGGTCCTTGGGTAACAGATGCTGAGTATTTTAGACTGCAGCTGTTATGATGTCTGGAAATTAGAGGGCCTCAGGTTTTGGGAAGCTGCCTAAAGATATTAGGGAATACTTGATTTATTAGTACTTGACTCTTAATATAAATCTTTCATCTGAATGTAACTACTCTTTTCAGGATATACGATGATGGCTATTGAGGGGCAAATCCACATTAGTAATTCGAGGCCCACTTGAGTGGTATTTACATTATTCAAACTGAGGAACAAACACTGGAATGTTACATTGCTGGATTAATATAGGCAGAGTGAATTAATTAGGAATTTTAAATGAACTATATCCAAAGCTCAGGAAATCTGTCCTTTAACCTGTTCTCTCTTTCATGGGTGAATCCAGCAGACTAATAGCGTGTACTATTATTGTAGCAAATATGCCACCATGCCTTTTAAACCAGCGGTAAAGGCCCATGGGGTGGATTCAGCCCCTGACATGAGTGATGTCAAGTGGTGCCATGCCCACTCTGGCCCCCCGAGATCAAACACAACCCTGATGTGGCCCTCAGATAACAGATAATCAGAGTTGGAAGGGACCTTGTAAGTCATCTACTCCAATTCCCCACCCAAGCAGGAGACCCTACGCCATTTCTGACAGATGGCAGTCCAATCTCTTCTTGAAAGTTTCAAGTGATGGCGCTCCCACAACTTCCAAGGGCAACTTCTGTTCCATGGGTTGATTGTTCTCACTGTCAGAAAGTTTCTCTTTATTTCCAGGTTGAATCTTTTCTTGTTCAGTTTCCATCCATTATCCCTTTGGGTGCTTTAGAAAATAGCTTGAGCCCTTCCTCTCTGTTGCAGCCCCTCAAACATTGGAATAGTGTGACTTCCAGTTTAAAGGGCTTTGGCAACAGCCAGAAATCCGCGATCGTGCATGGCTTCTGTCTGGGCTCGCCGCTGGAGCACCCCAAGCCTGCTGGTTTTGGGGCTAAGCCACTCCGTAGAGGTGGTGAAGAGGGGGGAGACCGCCAGCAGGGTTGAGGAAAGCCACATCTCTCCTCCTCAGCTGGCCATTACTCTCTTTTCTGAAGGCGGTTGTAGCGGTGGTCAGAAATGGCTACCACAAAGGAGAACTTGACCAGAAAAGAATGTGCAGGAGGAAGATAAGAAGTGAAAGTTTTGGCTGACCAGGTTAAATTGTAAAAGCAACAACTAAGGTACCCTGGAATTTAAACTTACAAAAAGTAACATCGCTCCCAAAAAAGAGTCGGAAGCAGTGAAGGAAAGTGAAGAGGAAAAGGTTTGGCTTTTTTAAAATAATAAATCAGAAAAATCCACTTTGACATCAATAGGCAATTAAGCTGAAAATAAAACAAAATGCCAAAGGGATAGTAGAGATTTCTGGACATTAAAATTTTTCTTTTTCATAAGTAGGAAGGGAGAGAAAAAGAATAAGGGCAGGATCTGGAAGAGGGAGGAGACTGCCTGGAATTAAAAAAAATCTACAGTAAAACTTCAACAAGACTTCTAAAAGATACATTTTAACTGCAACTTTGCAACTAAATAGTAACCCCAGGAAGAGAAAGTGAAAAAAAAAGAGCAAAAAAGAAACAGCTTGTGTGTATTTGGATTATTTGGTGATCTTTGGATTTTTGGTTATTATATTTGAATGACTAAAATCAATCGGGTGGTTGTTTAAAAATTTATACAATGGCACCACTTCTGGATGAATTGAAAATGAAACTTAAAAAGTACAAAGAAGATGCACAAGAAGGGAAGGGTTCTTTTGGCTTCGTTTTTCCATTCTTAGAAATGGAGATTTGGAACTATGAGAAACAACAAGAAAAGACTGCAAAACAAGAAGACTGGGACAAAGAAGAAGCCATCTTTAATGAACAAGCAATTTTATGTGGGGAACAAAAAGGAAAGGGGGAAAAGAGAATGGAGAATTTAAAACTTAAAAAAACAACCAAAGGAAAAAAAATAATTCAAAAAAATAAGTATAATACTGGAAAGCAACAGAAAGGGGGAATACAGAAGGGAGAAATAGAGGTAGAGAGACAAGGGGGTAAAAAGGGGAGAGAGAAGAAGAGAGGGAAGAAGGAAAGGAAAAGAAGTTACAAAGGACCGGAGCAAGATATAGAGAAACAGGACCTATTTAGACATAATGGGTGAAAATCTAATTGAAAAAGGGATTCTGTAAAGGTACATAAGATTGTATTGTTATATTAGTAATAGAAATAACTTTAGAAAATTGGAAACAACATATGATTAAAATGAGGGATAAAATAGTTAGTGTAATTTAGTGAAATGTTTGTGAATAAAATAAGTGAAATAAAATAAATGAGAAAATTGAATTAGGAAGGAATGGGAACATTTTAATTAGTCAATGTTTTATAAAATATAAGTGAAGAGGGGGGGATTTAACTATGGAAAGCTTATAATTGTTCCCATAGAAGTATGATATTTAATTGAAAAGTAATGTTAAAGATGTTAAGATTTTAATGAATATTAATATTAATGATAGAATTGAATTGGAATGGAATGTTGTTTTAATTATATACATTTATAATTTTTTCTTTTTTTAATAATACAGTGTGTATTTTAAGAATGTACCAAGCAGAATCCGAATGGAAGTTATGCATTATATTGAATGTTACAACTTTAGGGAAAAGATATAAAGGCGTCATACTCCAATCAGTAACTACGGGATAAATTTTGTTTAATGAGAAAAGATAATAGATAATTGAAACAGGACAGACAAAAAATATAAATACAATGATCTGAATTGAGATGAGATAATTAAAATAAAATTGAGAAAATTAAAAGAGTGGAGAAGCTATGCAGAAAATGTAAAATAGTAATAAGATATGGAATAGTATATGAAAATGAGCATGAACCTGAATTTGTGTCTGTATGAAGAAATGTAACCTGGGATTACGCTACTTTCAAAAAAGATGTTTTATTTGTTTTGGGGTTTTTTGTGAAAACTCAAATAAAATTTACAAAAACAAAACAAAGCATTGGAATAGTGCTGTCCTGTCTCCCCTGGTCCTTCTCTAGACTAGCCATGTCCAGTTCCTGCAACAGTTCTTCATATGTTTTAGTCTCCAGTCCCCTCATCATCGTGGTTGCTCTTCTCTATACTTTTTCTAGAGTCTCAACATCTTTTTTTATAGTGTGGTGACCAAAACTGTATGCAGTACTCTAGGTATGGTCTAACTAAGGCTTTATAGAGTGATAGTAATACATCCTTTGATCTTGAGTGTATCCCTCTGTTAATACAATTTAGGATTGCATTAGCTTTTTTGGTTGCTGCTGCACACTGCTGGCTCATATTTAGTTGGTTGTCCACTAAGACTCCAAGATCCCTCTCACAGTTACTGCTATAGAGCCTGGTTTTCACCCACTCTATATGTGCACTTTTGGTTTTTCTTGCCTAGGTGTAGGACTTTACTTTTCTCTACACTGAATTTCATTTTGTTAGATATGGCCTAGTGTTCTAGTCTGTCAAGATCCATTTGGATCTTGAGCCTATGTTTTGAGGTGTTGGCTATTCCTGCCAGCTTAGTATCATCTGCAAATTTGTTTGTATCATCTGCAAACCCTCCATGAAATCAAGTTTGACACCCCTACTTTAAACAGTGTTTTGACACCCAGACAAGAGGAAACCATCTACATCCAGTGAAGGGAAGGAGCAATGGTGGTTTGAGGCCTGCACCATCTCTGCTCTTAACCAGGTCTTTCTGAAGTGAAAATAAAACAACAGCGAGGGCTACCAACCTCTTGTTGCACAGTTTATTAATGCAGCCCTAAAGAATACATTTTTCTTCTCCTTTTTTGAGGGACACTGCAGCATGACCTAGTCCATGTAGAGAGAAGATTTGGTAGAGGTCTGACAAGATAAGCTCTTGTGAGTTCTACTGATCTCTGCAGGATAATATTACGGACATAGTTAATTCTTCCCGTAATATTAACAGGACTGCGAGATGTTAAATCCTCAGCAGGCTTAGGAGATGGATTATAAATTCTTCTTCCAGCTTGCACATTTGTATGCTATAATAACTGCACCAAAGCACCATAGCAAATAGCATTTATTCCTGATTTCATATTCTTGACTTTGTGCATAGAAAAATAATACAGATTGAGTATATGCATGCGAGTTGAAGATTTTTCCCTGTTACAAAATGACATGGATATCATGATGGAGCAATTTTTGTTGGTAGTGGAAAGAAAAGAATAGCATTTTCAGCTTCTTTCGGGGAACTTTTTAATGAATTTCTTCAGTTCTTTCATAAACCTTCTTCAGGCCATGCAACAAATGTATATTCTGAACCAGAATTTGAAACATTAGCATATGCACAGATATCAAAGACAAAAAAAATGAGATATGAGATGTTGTTATAGCTCATAGTTTTAACTTTATATTTCTTTTATATATCTCCCGTTCTGTAAGTAACCAAAACTCCTTTGGGACATGTTTGTTTTTACTCATTTTGTGAAATTATTTTTTTTTTTAAGAAATTTTTCTTCCCTGGTGATCTTGCTCTTTTAGATTTTAAAAAGGGTTTTACAGAGGTCACAGCATAATAATATAGAGTAATCAGGTTTCCAGCAGCTGTGTTTCTTTCCCATAAAATGTTAAGCCTTCCAGATATCACCTAGCAAGACAAATTATAGTATAGGAGGATTTTGGAGTGGTGGTGGTGGGGAGCAGAACATCTGTTACAGATTGGAGAGAAAAAAATGTTTCTGGTTTATGGGATATTTGCCAAGAAATAAAGACAGTAATTCTTTTGGAAAATGAAACAACTTGAAATAAACGTCTTCAAAAATATATTTTCTAGGCCTTTTTGGCTTTTTAAAATATTGTTTTGAGGTTAATTGTTATGAGCATTTATTGGCAAACATTCATTTTCTAGCTACTGAAATATTTTTAGCTTGATTCCTTCCTGCTGCCTTTATATACCTACCCATCCATCCATGCGTTTCATCCACGTGTTCCATCTATCAATCCATGTGTTCCATCTATGTGTTCCATCTATGCATTCCATCCATCTATCCATGTGTTCCAACTATGTGTTCCATCCATGCATTCCATCCATCTATCCATGTGTTCCGTCCATGTGTTCCAACTATGTGTTCCATCCATGCATTCCATCCATCCATTCATGTGTTCCATCCATGCATTTCATCCATGTGTTCCATCCATCTAACTGTGTGTTCCATCCATGTGTTCCATCCATGCATTCCATCCATCTATCCATGTGTTCCATCCGTGTGTTCCATGTGTTCCATCTATGTGTTTCATCCATGTGTTCCATCTATGTGTTCCATCCATGCATTTCATCCATCCATCCATGTGTTCCATCCATGTGTTCCAACTATGTGTTCCATCCTTGCATTCCACCCATCCAACCAGGCCACGCAAACAAGTGAAGCCTCATCAGTGGGATGCAGGCAGCACATGAAACCATGCTCCCTCCGGTCCATGGAAAAACCTCTCTCTACGGAACTGGTCTCTGGTATCCAAAAGGTTGAGGAGTGGGGCTTCTAAGCTAGTGGATGAGTAATACTATATCCATATCCTTGGACTTGGGAGACATGAGATAGAGTTTCATAAATGATATGTCTTGACAACACACTGTATTCAAAATGTTTATGAATAAAAACAAAACATTTACTGAAAAAAAAAAGAAGAAAAACCCCAAAGTAGTTCTTCTTCCATGGTGGATCTCTTCTAGCATCCCACCAGAGATTCAGAAAAGATCTTCAGTGAAATCGTTCAGGAAACCCTTGAAGATTTAACATCCGCACAGGACATTTAGAACATTATGGTGGAAATGATTAAGTTAGGAGTTAGCACCTTGGTTTTTACTCTTTATTGTTTTTATCAAATGCTGTGTGGTTATGCTGTAAATTGGCCACAGTCAGTCCTAAGTATTTACTCCCAATGCATAAACAGGAAATACTAAGGAATTAATTTTTTATTCATTGGCTAAGAAGAAGGATGTTAACTAGAAAGAGGGGGAGAACAAAGAGGAGACAGATTTGCAGTTTGGGGGAAATAAAAGATAAGATAGCATAGAAAAGCGGGATATTCATGCTGTGATAGATAGAATAGAATTCTGTGGAATAGAATAGAATTCTTTATTGGCCAAATGTGATTGGACACATGAGGAATTTGTCTTGATGCAAATACTCTCAGTGCACATAAAAGAAATGATGCATTCATCAAGATAGCCCTGTTCTGGTTCACTTGATTTGTAAATGGCATGAACACACAACTTCAGTGTTTCTGCTCTTCCTTCCTTAAGGTTTTCTAGAATTAAAGATGACTTCGACCTCCATCTATTAAAACCGTTGTTTGTAAAGTTGTACATGGCGTCTGTCAAAAAGATCTGCCTATTATTGTATAGATCATCCTTGGCTTAACAACGACAACTGAGCCCAAAATTTCGACTGCTAAGTGAGACATTTTGTCAAGTGAGTGTTTGCCCCATGCTACGACCTTTCTCACCTCAGTTGTTAAGTGGATCACTGCAGTTGATAAGTTAGCCACCTGGTTGTTAGGTGAATCTGGCTTCCCCATGGACTTGGCTTGTCAGGGGGTCACAAAAGGGGACATTGTGACCATCGTAAATATGAACCAGTTGCCAATCATCTGAATTTTGATCCCAGGAGCATGAAGGAAGGTCATAACTGTGAAAAATGGCCCTATGTTGTTTTTTCTAAATGCCTTTGTAACTTAAAACGGTCCCTAAATGAACTGTTGGAAGCAGGGGTGGGCTTCAAAAATTTTAGCAAAGGGACCTCTGCTCGGTTGCTGGGTGGGCGTGGCCTAGTCAGCCTCCTGCACCATGTCAGGGGGGCATTTTTGCCCTTCCTGGGCTCTGGAGTCTTTCCTTGAGCCTCCAGGAGGGCGAAAATGGCCTCCCTAGGCTCTGGAGTCTCTCTGGAAGCTGGAAACAGGCCCATTTCCAGCCCTCCCGAACTTCTGGGAGGCCCGTTTTCTACCCTCTCTGAGCCTCTGTGTGCACCTTGTACTTACCTGCATCCAAAACAGGCCATGTGGGGTCTCCTGGGTGGGGCGGCATGGGCGGGGCAGGGTCAGTCAGGAGCGGGATTTGGGGGGTTCTCCAAGCTGCACAGAATCTTAGCTAGGGGGCTCTCCTGAACTCCTGCAAACCCCGAGTGGCCCAACCCTGGTTTTAATTCAAGGATAACTTGTAGATCCAATTCTCACAGTCTTCGCTGGGTCGTATCTCTTTCCATGACTTCATCAATGTTGAAATGTTTGAGATCCCTTCCAACTCTGTTAACCAGTCCTTACAATGTATGTTGTGAATAATTCCTAATAATTCCTAATAAATGCATGTTTTTTGGGGTCTCCTGAGTCTTTCGGTTTACTAAAAAAGTTTTACTGGGCTTTACTTGGTTTGTATGCTCTGGTGATCCAGTTTGGTTGTCATAGTCTGTTGTTGTTTCTGAGATGTTTTCAATGTATGGCAGTGTTATCCTTGTGTTTAGCTTGCATTGCAGAAGTGGTATTCAGCAGTTCTGACCAGTTCAGGAGAACCGGTAGCAGAAATTTTGAGTAGTTTACAGAACTGGCAAATCCCATCTCTGACTGGAGACTTTACAGTATCCTTCCCCTGCCACGCCCACCAAGCCACGCCCACAGAACCGGTAGTAAAAAAAAAAAAATGAATCCCACCACTGTTGCATTGGTTATGCTGGAATGAGCTGTGTTGTGCTTGAGGCATTCAGTTTTACATACATCCTTTTTACAAACGTGAAGGAAGAATGAATGGGTCAAGAGAAAGTCATGATTGGATGGAGTGGCTGGAATCGTAGAAAGAAAGAAGCCAAAAGTTTTGATGCCAAAAATCAGTGCGCAAGCAGTGGATGGAAGCAAGCATAGAAAAGTTTGGAGAAAAGTAGTGAATGGTTTGGGGTAAATTCACATTCCCCCTCCTGCCCGTTCTTTTTCTTAACTCATGCCCTCATGCCTTTGATTGGTTTGCCATGCTATTCTGACCTCTACCTAATATTGCTTTCCTCGAAAAGGAATACCTGGAGAGTAAACCTGTTTGTATAATATTGATTTTGATCCATTTGGACTCTTTGTTCTCCTTAGTCACAGGAAGTTAGCAGGAAATGAGTGGAAGAGGCATGTTTAGCTGTCAAATTTCATCCTGACATCCCTGAGTTTAATGGGTGATAAGGAGTTGCCTTAAAATCATTCCGTGGCATCTAGCATTGCCTGTTTTGTCCAGTTCAGGCACTCCTTGATATTTTTTTTTTCAATTCTGATATATTTCTTCTGTGAAATAGGAGATTGGAAATAAAACCTTGTTTAATTCCCGAGGCTTTGAGCCCTTTCCCTAAAGTAGGTTTTGCTACCCATTATGGCTATGGGCTTATAATAGCAATAGAACTTAGACTTATATACCGCTTCACAGTGCTTTACAGCCGCCTCTAAGCTGTTTACAGAGTCAGCCTCTTGCCCCCAACAATCTGGGTACTCGTTTTATCAACCTTGGAAGGATGGAAGGCAGAGTCAACCTTGAGCCTGGTGGGATTCAATCTGCCAAATTGCAGGCAGCTGGCAGTCAGCAGAAGTAGCTTGCAGTACTGCACTCTTACCACTGTGCCACTATGACTCTTATAAATACATTTTATGATTCTTTTAATAATCTGTCTATCTATGTTTTTAGAAAGCGATTCCCATTTTGATCTAGCATGCTGAATTTTCTTTCCATCATTTGAAATCATTTTTACATTTCTTTTTACATTTTATTTGATTTGTCAATTGCTTGCAAGATACAGGTATAAGAATAAATATAGTTTTGAATACTTGAGATAGATACTTATAAGAAAAATTAAAAAAACAATAGGACAGGGGTGGTAGGCACGATTGGTGCGCTTATGCATGCCCCCTACAGGCCTCTTAGGAAGCGGGTGAGGTCAATAGTAGACAGTCTAAGGTTAAAGTTTTTGGGGTTTGGGGAAGAAACCACAGAGTCAGGTAAAGTATTCCAAACATTGACTACTCTGTTGCTGAAGTCGTATTTTCTGCAGTCAAGTTTGTTGCGGTTAACCTTGAGTTTGTATCTATTGTTTGCTCTTGTATTGTTATGATTGAAGCTGAAGTATTCATTTGCAGGTAGGACATTGCAAAGTATGATTTGATATACTATATTTAGATCGGACCGGAGGCGTCGTCGTTCTAGATTTTCTAGGTCTAGAGTTTCAAGTCTGGTGGCACAAGGTATCCTGCAATGAGTAGAGGAGTGGAGAACTCTTCTCATGAAATATTTCTGGACTTTTTCAAGCTCTTAATTATCAGTTATTGGTTGTTCATTACTATATTGTTTCACACCATTCTCAGTTCTCCCTATGCAAGCTTTGATATGTTTAAACCAAGGCTTAGGCAAAACATTATTCTACTCCTTACAAGTATCTTGCATTCAATGAGATTAACAACCTATGCTTCTATTAACTCACTTGTACAAGAATAGGGTCTCTGTATATAAAGTATTAATTATTATAAAGCTCTGTGTAATGCTTTTGAAGTATTTTCTCTTATGCTTATATTATCACAAAGGCACATATATTTAAAGAAAACACCAACCTCCACGGCTTTACCTAGAATTTGTAATAAGAATGGAACTAATATGCTGTATTTAGAATAAATGCATCATTATAAAAATTGCTCTTGGTGTTATAAATGGAAAAAAATAATATCTCAAAACAGCCATCAACTTGCAACTGTCAACTTTTCTCTCCAGGAAGTCAAATTCTTAAAACATGAAAATAGTTTATTTCTGCCCATTTTATTTTCAGGTTAAATTGTTCTGCTTGAACAAGGCTGCTATGATACTAGAATAAATTATGTAGCTTGAAAAAAATTCTGGCAATTCATAAAGAATCACTGAAAAGATTATCCAGAGATATAATTCTTTCCTTTTAGATATTGACTCCACGAGACCGTATCTCTTACCCACCCAATTCTCCCATGTTCTGTCCAGGAGATAATTTAATAAAAATATTTACAATATACCTAGTTTTGAAAGATGAGAATGGGAGATATTTGTGGAAAATGTATAGATAGGAGTCTATTACAGAGAGTGTGGCCCTTCCATATCACAATTGGTAATTTCCCAACAAGAGGGTCATGTAGAAATAGCGATGGGTCAACAGTTAAAGATAAAGAGATTGTCGGGTGGAAAGCTGACACCCTGGGTTGGAGACCCAAGCGTTGCGCGATGGGGTGAGCAGCCTGTTCCTTGCTCTAGCTCCCGCCCACCTAGCAGTTTGAAAGCAGGCAAATGCAAGTAGATAAATAGGTACTACTTTGGTGGGAAGGTAACAAGAGTTCCGTGTGCCTCGGCATATAATCATGAAGGCCACATGACCATGGAAGAGACTTTGGATAATGCTGGCTCCTTTGACTAAGAAACGGAGATGAACATTGCCCCCTAGAGTCGGACATGATTGGTCAAGGGAAACCTTTACTTTTACCTCTCTTGAAACCTGTGAATGTTCCCATGAGAAATGTCTAATGGGGTCTTTGGAGATTATCAGTCATCTAAATCCTGGTTGGATGCTTTTTTCAAGAGGCGACTGGACTTCCTTGTTTTTCTTTGAAGACCTTTTGCTTCTCATCTAAGAAGCTTCTCCAGCTCAGACAAGAAGCAAAAAGGTCTTCAAAGAAAAAGGAAAAGCACAGGACTGAAGAAGCTCCTTGGATGAGAAGCAAAAGGTCTTCAAAGAAAAAGAAAGTCCAGTTGCCTCTTTAAAAAGCACCTTTGATTCTAATGAGGTCTTTGGTGCTCTCTGAGCCTGTTTGTTTTCTTGCAAACATTTCATATCTGCAAAGGGGAAAAAAAAAAACCAAGTTCAGAGAGCACCAAGGACCCCACAATCTAACCTTAATCTCCAAATATCCTCCTTTAAATGTCTGTCTCTAATTAAGATAATTAATATTGATCCTGCAAGGGGAGGCAAGGTACCTTAACTGGTGGATTTGCCATAATATTACAGGGCAGCAAATGGTCAATTATCAGGTTTATTATTATTATACTAGCACCACTGGACATAACATGGATTTTTCTGCCTCATGTACCGCAGTGCTTAGGGGGTATGTCAGGTTGCATATCTTTTAAACATGTCCTTAGCTTTGTCAAGCCTTGTGTGCAAATGTTGACTTCTGTGAAGCAGAAGACCATTAAAATGGCACCAGCAAATTTCATGTCCTTTCCTATTCTTTTGTTTGAATGATAAATGCTTTGACACCGCAATGGAAAATGACAGTTGTTTCTTCTTCTTCTTCTTCTTTTTCTTTTACAGGTTGTTTTAGTCTTTGCTCTTAGTATTGGTGCTCTTGTAATATACTTCATAGATTCGTCAAAGTAAGTATTTGAATACTTTTCCTCCACCTTTTTGCTAATGCAGTTGTGCGATTTTGTGTGGCTCGATGCATTTAATTTAAGCTCAAAGCTTTGTGTTTATCATCTGCGTATAAGTCGAGATCCATTAAAACACCAGCAGTGTTCCAGCTTTGATTTCAAAGGCATTGGGAAAGTTGTTTTGGAATTGTTTTTTTTAAAAAATTCTCCTACTCATTTTCTCAAATAGAAGAAGAGAAAGAGAATTATGGTCCTGCAGTTCTGTCCTTTTTTTTAAAAAAAAATACAGGTTCTCACAATACAGGTAGTCCTTTACTTACAACAGTTCATTAGTGATCACTCAAAGTTACAACATCACTGAAAAAAAGTGACTTATGACCATTGTTCATGATTACGACCCTTTGCAGCATCCCCACAGTCACGTGAGCAAAATTGGGATGCTTGGCACCTGGTTCATATTTATGATGGTTGTACTGTTCCAGGGTAACCTTCTGACAAGTAAAATATCAATGTGGAATCCAGATTTACTTAACAGCCCTGTTGCTAACTTCACAAATGCAATGATTCACTTAACAACAGTGGCAAGGCAAGTCGTAAAATGGTGGCAAAGCTCACTGAAGAAATGTCTCACTTAGCAACATAAATTCTGGGCTCGATTATGGTTGTAACTCGAGGATTACCTGTGTAGACAAGGGTAAAGTGGAGGAATCACCATGAAAATGGCAATGTGTTTATATGTGTAATTACTGAAACTAATTAATATATGATGTGTGATGACCCGGGGTGTGGCACAAAAGCAACAAAGTCATAAAAGTAGGTAAAGTCCCTTTAATTCCTCCAATTTGACCTCCAATGTCCAGTTATCATCGGCTGGAGAAAAATATCTCTCCCGAGAACAGTTTTTAAAGGGAAGAAATTCAATTGAACCCAGAGTACATCTAAATTATAAAATTATAAAAACCAACACAAACCACGTCTGTAGCAATTAACGAGACAGGGCAGGATAAGGAATTGCAGACTTCCAAAAGATAACAAAACACACACAGCTGGGAGGATGCCAGAACCCAGATAAGACTTGATTAAAAAAAAGATAATTCACGCTTTGTTTCCAGCAAGGTGCTGTGTGCAAATACCCTTTTAAAATCCTGTTTTCCCAGCTGCAGCTAATGAAGGGAATCAGGGCCTTTTTCTCCCCCATAACCCACGTTGCTCCCTTCTCCATTCCTCCCTGTGTGCCCTAGAATGAAGAGGTGGTGGCCCTGGGTCTTCCTCTGAATGCCCAGCCAGACTGTGCCCTTCCCCAGTTTCTTCCACAGCCCCCGGAGCCACATTCCCACTCCCTGTCAGCTGCTCCACCTCCCCCTCGGAATCAGATTCCAACAGGGGCACGACACTATGGCTTATTTGGGAATTGTCATACCTCACTAAGTGCCCTAACATAACATTGAGTCCTGGCAATCTGAATTTCATCTGAAACTGTTCCCTGGTATTATCCCATCTGTAGAGAGATGCTGGATGGTAAAATTAAGTTGTATTTTCTTTTGTGCCTGGCGATGACTTCATGGTTGGGTGATAATAATATTATTATGATCAAATATACCACAGTCTGAACATTATGCTTCCCCCACCACCACACACACACTTTTGGTTCTGCAATATAAATATAGTCTTTTTTAGTTGGTTTACGATTACGGTTTATCTTAATACGGCTGGCATCTATAGTTCCATTTGTAACTGAAGGCTTTGCCCTTTAATGGCCAGTATTATTACACACATTAAATCCCAAAAGGAGCTTCAGACCGTGCTGATTTCAAAGAAACAGAATTGTAGCAAGGCGTTAGGGTACTTGTTGAAATTTGCAGGACTAATAGAAGCTTCCATGCAAAGAATGGTGTGGTGGCCTGGAGGCGGTGCTCTCGCTTCACAATCAGGAGGCTGTGAGATCGATCCTCGGTAGAGGCAGATATTTCTCTCTCTCTCTCTCTCTGGGCACACTGAACAAAACTCTGCATCGATGACAGGAAGGGCATTCGACCATTAATATACTTGCTCCATTCAGTTGCCCAGACTGAACCCTGCAAGGGATTATGGGTTTGTTAAAAGAAGATGAATAGAAGTTTCTATGTGCCTGAATTATACTTCTTTTTTTCCCCCAAGTCTTCATCTGAGATGTGAATACGTGTGAATACAACACACACAAAATATCTTTGGGGGAAATCAACATTTTCTGGCTGCACATCTGTAATAAAAACTAAGTTTGAGAGCAACAATTAGCTGCCATATAATGGACAAATGACACACTGTTGTGCATACAAATTGTTGGTTGTGGTTTAAATTATGTCCTTATAACTTGCTGTATGAGACAGGCCAAGGCCAAATATGGCTCTTTTAGGCTCGTGACTCATCGTATGTGTTTTCCAAGGAGACAGAAAAATCATTTAATTTCAATTTATCAAAATATTCAGACAAAAGGCATTCCTCTCATTCAAAGAGGGAACCCCGATGCTTAGCTTACATCCCCCTTTTTAGTTCCTTTCTAAGAAAGAAAGAAAAATGAAAGAGGAAAGTTGGTTGGACAAGATAAGAGGAACCGCTCCTTGCCCAGTAAATCAAGTACGAAGTTTGTTTGAAATTCATGAAGAAGCAAACCAGATGCGTTGTCATTAACAGATTTTCCTTACCAGCAGATAGTATCCACACATCCTTCTGTAGCTTATCTTTTCCTTTAGCAAAATATTAGAAGCGATCAAATCAATCCATAAAGAGTCCCCCCCCCCCCCCATTCCAGTCTTAATGGTTTTCATAAAACCTCATCACCATTTTAAAAGAGAGAAAAGTAAGTCAAATTAAAATACAGAGTAACCCTGCTAAAAATACAAAGCAAAACACAAAGTAACTACGTTAGCTAACAAGTAACAAAATCCCTCAACAGGAAGGCATCTACTAGTATGTGGCACTTGGTTGCATTTAATTTGATCAATCATTTTGAAATGTGCAGCATACTGAATGAGGTTGGGGAAAAAGTGCCCCCCCCCCAAATAATTTGACTTCTAACTTTATCTCTCATTTAGTCATTTAATTCAGGAAACATAAGTGGGATCCAGGATCGAAAGGAGATTATTATAGACACAGAAGGGAAAAAAAGAGATATGTTGATGTAACAGCAGTCTAAAATCAGTGGTCCCATTAAAAAGACTTCCTTCCTTCCTTCCTTCCTCCCTCCCTCCCTCCCTCTGCTCCCTCCCCCTCCCTTCTCCTCCCCATTCCTTCCTTCCTTTCTCTGCTTTCCTCCTTCCCTCCCTCCC
>NW_020769358.1:6850138-6872726 GCF_900518735.1 Pseudonaja textilis | reverse complement strand
GAGGGAGGGAAGGAAGGAAGGAAGGAAGGAAGGAAGGAAGGAAGGAAAGAAGGAAAGAAGGAAAGAAGGAAAGAAGATAGCAATAGCACTTAGACTTATAGACCACTTCACAGTGCTTTTACAGCCCTCTCTAAGCAGTTTACAGTCAGCCTCTTGCCCACAATAATTTGGGTCCTCATTTTACCCATCTTGGAAGGATGGAAGGCTGAGTCAACCTTGAGCCTGGTGGGAATTGAACTGCCACATTGTAGGCAGCTGGCTGCAGAAGTAGCTTGCGGTAATGCACTCTAACCACTGCGCCATAGAGGCTCCTGTGTAGTCATATATATAATTCAGCTGTATATATAGATTGCCCTGATCTTAAATAGTGTCTGTCAATGTGATGAGGATTGTAGAAACCTTTTACCCAAAGGGATTTCAATTTCAATTAAGGTATGGTACATAATTGAGGCTTCACAGCAGCTCAGTGGTTAAGATGCTGGGCTTGTCAGTTGGAAAACTGGCAGCCTGGCTTTGAGACCCAAGCTCCACATGACGGGGTGACCTACATGTCCTCGTCCCAGCTCCTGCCAAGCTAGCGGTTCAAAAGCCTGCAAATGCGATTAGATAAATAGGCACCACTTCGGTGGGAAGGTAACAGTGCTCTGTGATGTCATACTGGCCACATGAGCATGGAAATGTCTTTGGACAGCGATGGCTCAATGACCTTTTAATGGAGATGAGAAGTGCCCCCTATAGTCAGGAACAACTAGCAGAGTAAAATCCTTTCCCTTTTTTATGGTACATAATTATAACAAAATGAAGGGCATGCCATTTATTTGGTGTGAATTTTTTTGCAAGTAAGAGAGTTGTTGGTAAGAGGATGACCAGGTAATAATAATAACCTAATCATCTGAAAATTCTAATCTCACCAAGCTCAAGGTTGACTCAGCCTCTCATCCTTCCGAGGTTGGTAAAACAGATTGTTGGGGGCCAGAGGCTGACTCTGTGAACCTCTTAGAGAGGGATGTAAAGCACTGTGTAGTGCTATATAAGTCTAAGTGCTATTGGTATTTTCCTCTGTCCCTCCCTCCCTTCTGGTGATTAGAATGCAGTATTGCAGGCTAACTCTGCGCACTGCCAACAGTTTGATCCTGACCAACTGGCTCCAGGTTGACTCAGCCCTCCATCCTTCCGAGGTTGATAAAATGAGGACCCAGATTGTTGGGGGCAAGAGGCTGACTCTGTAAACCGCTTGGAGAGGGCTGTGAAACACTGTGAAGTGGTATGTAAGTCAAGGTACTACTGCGATCGTTTATACATTTTATTATGTTATTGGATTCGTTTGGAGGCAGAATGTTTTGCTTTGTTATTAATGTTATTCAACTGAATTTCTTCCTGGATTTTGGCTATCCAAATCCAAATTGTGCTTTGAACAATCCAGCATTTAGTTTAGTTTAGCTTAATTTAGCTTAATTTAGTTTCATTGTTTAAGTTAGAACTCTTGATCCAGCCATAATATAATCTGTGCAATGTTACACCTGACTTACAAATGAGAGGAATGTATTAAAGCATGAGTATACAATATTTTAGGAGAATTGCAATGGGATTGCACATTTCAGCAATGCTGTATTTTAATGAAAGCATGCTTGAGCTTCAGTGCTTTTAATACCTACACCCACAAGACCAAAATTAATAAATAAAACAACCCCTGAAATAATCTAAAGAATACAATTCTCACCCTCACCTTACCCCAAGTGAAGCCAGACCCCAGAGATAGTGGGTTGTAAAAGCACTGTGAAGCAGTATATAAATCTAACTGCTATTGCTTTTAGTTAGGTTGAGAATTTGGTTCTTTTATAGTATTTTATTTATTATATCATATAGGTTTTGTATCCAGCAGTTTTATCTTTTAGTATTGTAAGCCACCCAGAGTAAATAACTAAATAAATACATAATGACCAATAGTGAGTCTAAATTGTTGAGAAAAGGTGAAGGAATCAATCACAGCAAGAATGAGGAAGAATCTGGAAGCAGCTCAGAGCTTCCAGAATGTAACAGGAAAAACAACACCTTCATAAATACCTCTAGCACAACTCGATACATCTAAGGTTGAAATCCATATTTCGTCTCCAATGTTGATGTTTACACAATCGTTTTTACCAAACTAAACATCTCTGAAGGTAAATTAAATGTGCTTTTTAAATCAATTTTCCAATCCCCCAAGATTTATTTTTAGTAAGAACTTCGTTTAAAGTTGATCTTTGTACCAACAGATAATGATTTATGTGATGTGAAAGCAACATGGTTTGTATAAAATCATTGGCAGAGTACAATTCCTCTTTGCACAATTAATGCAAAGAGAATTAATGCACAACGTCAAGCAATCTCTAGATAAGAACACAATAGAAATACGATTAGCTAGCTATCAAGAAAGTTCTATAATGAGTGGCTGAAAAGAGAAATGGAGACCAAGGGGCGCTATTTGAAAAAGGTTTTGTGCATCCTATTAATTTCTCCTGAGAATTCCATGTGGACAGTTAGAATCTTGTACCTTCAGTCTCAAAAGTTCATTATTCTAACAACAAATCTTGGTCAAAGAAAAAATTTGCAATCGGGGCCTTCTCAGAATTAGTTATAAGAGAGGCAGCTATATAAAAGTTTTAAGTAAATTAGAAATATCTTAGTCGTTGACATTTTGATATATGCTGTTTTTCTACACAGAGTATAAGATAATTGGATAAATGGATAATTGCTTTTAATCTAATTTGGGGACATATGGCCACAACCCTAGAATCAAATTATAAATACTTTACACACCCAAACAAACAGAATGTAAGCCTTCAGGTGCACCAGATGTCAAAACTACTTTTGCAGAGTAAAAGCTATTTAGGTTTAACTTAGTATTTTCCTCCATTAAATAGGTCTTCCTCACCTGAAAATCCCCCTCTTTGTAGGACTTTGTTCTGGACGTAGAGACAGAATTTCTAATGTTGACATTAGTGGCCTCCAATATACTTATGATCGGATGTTATAAAGGTTCTTCCTAAGTTATATTCCAAAATTAAATTTGTTGTATCAACACACCAAAGATAAATTGAACAATCTTCTATTATTTGCCACCAAGCTAAAATAGCTGCACTGAGAAAACCTTCTCTTAAACCACCGCGGCTAAAATGCACTTTGTCTATTTCCAAGCTATAAATGGGGGTGATTTTTCTTCCAAGAAATACTTTTGCTATTATTTAATGAAAAATTATTGGTGGACGCCTCATCGTGTTACGCTTGATGATCCTAAAAACAAAGAGGCAGGTTGAAGAACCTGCGACTATCAAAGATGTAGGACAGAGGAAACAAAAAATTTCATGGAAATAAAGCCACCAATACATTTGTCCATCACAATATTTATTTTCAAAAAAACCCAAAGCAACTAAGAAGCAGTTAAATACCAAGCAACTAGGAAGGAAAAAAAAACCACACAATTCCACAGAGGCAAGTATGAATATTTAGCAGTAAGATAAATATTCTGTTTACAACATAATCTTTGGCGAAAGAAAACCAATTTCTTTCCCAAATCCTACATGCTTAAACACAC
Source organism: Pseudonaja textilis (assembly GCF_900518735.1). The sequence goes on along the minus strand of NW_020769358.1, from coordinate 6,869,152 downwards.
CTTTTTTTTTTAGTTAAAAATAAAGCAGAAAAGAGGCTGGACTTTAGCAAGACTCTTTACAACTGACTTGCTTAATGATGAAAATTTAAGCTTGATTGTGGTCATAAGTCAAGGATCTCTGTACTTCTTCCGTATGGCAATGGGAAACATCACTGTATGTTATATCACTATTGGCCCTGAGATAGCTGAAAAAACAAACACACTTGCCATGGTTTCACCCCACAATTTCCATCTCCTTGGTCCCTGCAGCTTTATTAGGGGGGCAAATTGGAAGTAAAAAGTGGAACTAGAAAATATTTCAGCTGGGGCATTTCAGTTCATTTATTGCTTAGCAGCTCAGAAAAGAAGAATTACAGGAATACCTTTATTGGGAAAAGATGGTCTTTGTTAAGGGAGGACTGTGGTTTGTTGTCTCTTTCACAAAGTCATAGTGAAGGGAAATATGCCTCCAAGCCATCACGATGTAGGGTCCTTCCCATCGAGCGTCCCTCCTTTCCCCTGATAGAAATCGATTTATTTCAGACGGGCTGCCTTCAGTAATGATCTTTATACTGATAAATTACTTTTCAGCCTCAATCTCGGCAGATCTGACCTGACAAGCATTAAGGTTGTCACCGATACCCATGGAAGAGAGTGGAAAGGGGTTCCCCCCCCCCAAAAGAAATTGCTTATGGGCCAATTGTTGAATATGATCCTCACCTGAATCGTGATAAGATTGGAATTATTTTGTAGATGAACATTTTGTAGACAGAGGAAGCGATAGCTGAGTTCTTCACTTTGGGGAAATGTCATCCGTTTCCCCCAAAATCCCTTAAGTCTCCTTTAAACATTTCTTAGTTGTCACCTCAGTGAAATGATTGTATTTAGTTTTAAACAGGGTGGGTGACCAAAGATTGTACAGGCCTTCTTCAAATCTTGATGTTAAAACTGTAGGTTGATTTGCTTGCAAAATGGCAGAATAGCAGTGGCGCTACCTATTCTGTCATTAAGAGTGATTTCTAATATATATATAAGCAGTTTACAGAGTCAGCCTGTTGCCCCCAACAAACTGGGTCCTCATTTTACCCACCTCAGAAGGATGGAAGGCTGAGACAATAGCAATAGCACTTACTTATATATCGCTTTACGGTGCTTTTACAGTCCTCTCTAAGTGGCTTACAGAGTCAGCCTCTTGCCCCCAACAATCTGGGTCCTCATTTTACCCACGTCAGAAGGATGGAAGGCTGAGTCAGCCTTGAGCCTGGTGAGATTCGAAATGCCAAATTGCAGGCAGCCGGCAGTCAGCAGAAGTAGCCTGCAGTACTGCACTCTCACTATTGCGCCACTGAGGCTCTCCCTCTATATATATTCCCTATGTCTATTTTTTTTAAGATTTCTTCAGTATTCTTTCTTTTCTTAAAAAGTGACATTTGAAAGAATTGATACAAGGGATACCCAAAAGTCTTTGAAACAATAAGGGTGATGGGGGTACCCATTGACAATTGCCTACAACCAATCAATATTTCAAACCTTGTAGATATTAGCCAGTTCAGATGAATTATACCCAGAAAAAAAGTCCAATTTCACAAGCAGAAGAAAAATACCCTCACTGATAAACAATGCAGCCTGTTTACAGGTAGAGTGGATCCTCTCATGAAGATTTAATAACTTATCTTTTGGATCTAAAATTTAAAGATATTAGGATGTTGAGCATCAAAAGGTAATCTTTTGTGTAGCATTCTAGACTGAATAAAGTGCTACCTGAAATAAGAAGAATGGCCTGACAGTTTGAAGTTTTCCTCCCCTTGCAATTCTTTTTCTTTTTCGGGATAGTTTTGATCTTCCATTTTTCTCTCATAAACCATCCAGATGAATTTTTCCTTGATATTTGCTAAATTCTACCATCTTCAACGGTGCAGTCTTACATTTTCAGATCCTGAAATTTCACCCAGTGGCACATTGAGTTGGTCTTGGGTTGTAGCTCAAAGGCATACAGGTAATTCTCAGCTTCCAGCTATAGATTTAGTAACTGTTCAAAGTTACAATGGCACTGAAAAAAGTGACTTATGACCATATTTCACACCTAACGATGGTTGCAGCATCCCCATGGTCAAAATTCAGACACTTGGCAACTGACTCATATTTATGACGGTTGCAGCGACCTTCTGACAAGCAAAGTCCATGGGGAAGCTGGATTCACTTAACAACCATGCACCACTGAACCATGATTCACTTAACAACTGTGCCAAGGAAGATCATAAAATGGGGCAAAACTCACTTAACAATTGTTTCATTTAGCAGCAGACATTTTGGGCTTAATTATGGTCACAAATCAAAGATTCCCTGCAATTGGCAAGTTTACCTTATGACTAGGTCTTTCTTCCAGACGAATCCTGGGATTCCCGTGTGCATATTAAAAAAATAAGTGCTGTCCAATATATATATATATATATTTGTTGCTTGTAACGTCTAGCATTCTGAGGACTGCCAGGAAATAAAAAATAATTGCGTGGGTTTTCCTGTCCTTTAATACCAGTGTGGTGGGATTCAGTTGATTTGCAGTGGTTCAGGAGAACTGGTTGTTAACTTTCTGAGTAGTTTGTTGAACTGGTTGTTGGAAGAAATCATTAGGGCAGAGAACCAGTTGTTAAATTATTTGGATCCCAACACTGTTTAATGTATTGGCTTTATTCTGGGGCGATTGCTGTGTATAACCATTATGTTGAAGGCAAATTGCCTCTTTCTCATTTGCATCTGGCAGTTACTTAGAAGGAAGCTTCCACCAGCTTCAAAGATCATTGTCTGCACACAAAGCTCACAAGTTTAATCCCTTTGCCAGATACGAGTTGGAATTTATTAACGTAGATCTCTCGGCTTCTAATCACTGCACCAACCAAGTCTTAATACTGCAAAAGTAGAAATGCATCCACAATTATAATCGTGTATGTTATTCATACAATAACAATTTAAAAAGGACCGTGGTGGCTCAGTGGCTAAGATGCTAAGCTTGTCGATCAGAAAGGTCAGCGGTTCGAATCCCTAGCACCACATAACGGAGTGAGCTCCCGTTACTTGTCCCAGCTTCTGCCAACCTAGCAGTTCGAAAGCATATAAAAAATGCAAGTAGAAAAATAGGGACCCTTTTGGTGGGAAGGGAACAGCATTCCGTGTGCCTTCAGCATTTAGTCATGCTGGCCACATGACCATGGAGACGTCTTCGGACAGCGCTGGCTCTTTGACTTTATAACAGAGATGAGCACTGCTCCCTAGAGCGGAAATAACTAGCATGTATGTGTGAGGGCAACCTTTACCTTATGTAATTCAAAGACCCTTGGTGTATTTTAAAGGGGATATAAGCCCATTCTAAACCCTAAATCTCAGTCTACTTATTGGCGGAAGGAGTAGTAGCGTTGAAGAAAAATGCAATGTGGTTTAGAAAAATGAGTATAAAAGCAGCAAAGTGCCTTCTGTAAGTGGAAGTTTAGCGGCTGATAAAAATTAGCACATCATTCGTAATTAAAGATGCTTATTCCTGTCTCCCATTCATGACAGCTGCTAGAGTCTCATTTCTTTCCTCCCCCCCCCCACCTGATGTCAAGGTTTACACGCCACGCAGAAGGAGCTGTCAGTGGTCTGATGCCCAGGGAATTTCTGGTGCTTCAGAGCACATTATGTATGGAGATGTTCCTGCCACTGGCTTTGATATAAATTCAGTCAGATGTAAGGAGGCCGTTGAGGTCATCTCGACTGGTGTGAACATTTTGCTGATGGGAATATTAAAGAGGTTGCCGGAAGGAGGGGAAGGTAATAGAGGCAACCTGTCTTAAAGAAAGGAAGATAAGGAAAACCTCTGAGAGACAAGTCTACTTTATAAAGCTCTCCTCCACGATTATGTGTTTCCTTCACTTTCTTCCAGCATGTGGAATATAACAAAGATCTTCTTGTTTTACAGTAAAATAACACATCTTCATATTGGCCTGTCTATTTATCTACCTTTCTATCTATTTATCCCTCAGTCTACTCGTTCATCCATTCATCCATCCCTTCATCTATCCCTTTATCCTTCTATCCATCCATCCATCCCTCTATCAATGTATCCCTCAATCCACCCATCCATCTAGCTATGCATTTATACACCTGTCTATCCATTTATATGTCTGTCTGTCTATCTATCTATCTATCTATCTATCTATCTATCTATCTATCTATCTATCTATCTATCTATCTATCTATCTATCTATCTATCTATCTATTTCTATCCTTAGTCAGTCCATCCGTCCATTCATCTCACTACTGCTTCTGCATAGCACTTTAATTTTTCTTTTTAATAATTTACTCTCTCTCTCTCTCTCTCTCTCTCTCTGTGTGTGTGTGTGTGTGTGTAATAGCTATAAAAAGTAAGGGATAGTACAAAGTTATTCAACCATCATGTGGTATTCTCTTCAGCCAAGAAGTTCTCCTCGGATGCAACCACTAGTAGAGGTGAACATTACCACACAGTCCAGGGTTGCCCCCGAAGTAAAGCAGTGGAGGCACGAAGGGAGAATCAGACAAACTGTGATAGATTTGTAGAAAGCCTGCACTGATAAAATTGCAGAATTGTTTTGACTCAACATTAATATTTGGGTGAGTATCCAGATTGAGACCTTGAAGGGATGTACTCATATATCCATGAGTAATTGCACAAAATCTCACATTAAGGATAGCTGGCAGCAATAAAAAAATATCGTAAACAAGATTTTCAAGCAGGAACATAAAAGGAATGTGCCCAGAAGCAATGATTTTATTTATTTATTGGGAAAATTTATATAGCCACCTACTCACTCACAGCAACTCTTGCAAACGTGATGGTGGTAGGGTGTTTCCCCCATGCCATTGCAAACATTTTTTGCAGAGTGCATACAAGTTCTCTTTTTGTATATTCCCTGTCCACCTCCCTTTCCCTCTGACATCATCTTCACTGAGGTTTGTCTTGAGAGCCGTGGTGGTACAGTGGTTACAATGCAATATTGCAGGCTAACTCTGCCCGCAGCATCGAGTTCAATCTTGACTGGCTCAAGGTTGATTCAGCCTTGACTGAGCATAGTTATCATTTCCATCTGTCCCATTATTTGCTATCACGTTGTGCTCAAAGAAATAACGTATCATAAATAATCCTCATAATGTTAGCAGTGATGTATTGGATCAGTGTGGGAGAAAGTCCCGTCTTTGCCCAAAAGCTGACAGTATATGGCAAAGCTTAAATCCCCCTGCTTGGATGGATGAAGTGAGTTAATACAGAAACATATACTAGATTTATGTCTGCAGCGGGGCATATTTTTGTTTTCATGGGGTGCTCTTTGATACTTTTTCTTTTTCTGAGCTGGCCCTTTTATGTTTCTTATAGAGCATTGCCAGCTTCAACAGGAGATAAGTTGATAGAAGACAGGACTTGACTGTTCTGCTTGGGGTTCAGACATTAAGGAGGTTTGGACTGGGACTGTATCCAAATGAGAAGTTAAGAGGACATCTTTGGGATAGTGGCTTGGCACAGATAACCAGATCCACTCATAAATAGCTTTAGTTAGCAACTTTATTATTTCTACCTATGTTACAAGAATCTCCCCAGACTCCCTGCCTTGTCCTGTGAACAACCAAGTTAGGATTTCATGGAACTTGGGGGTGGCCCAGTTTATGACATTTGCAACTGTGTAGGCACTCAAGGTTAGTTCCCCACTTGACCACTCCTTCCATTCTAGCTGGCTGTTTCTCAACATTAGGCTAGAAACAAAGTTCTGAATTCAGAGTGTAACCAACCACTTCTATGTTGTTGCCGAGAAAATGGCAAGAACCTTTTTGAGAAGTGGTGTGTGGTGAGTAATTATTAGGATGGTGAACTTGTTCCATTCAAAGCCAGACAAAACTACTGGATGGCTGTGGATCAGTCAGAAGACAGTTAAAAGTTAGGTTTTGGTTAGAGTATCAGTTAAAGGAGAATCATAGAAATGTGTTGGGCATTTTGGAATGGTTGGAACAACATCAAGAAAACAAGATAAAGAAAACAAGCCACATTGATTTTCTTAGATGTGGAGAAGTCCTTTGACTGTTTGAATTGGGCGATTCTGTTCAAAGTTTTGGAAGATACCTGGATAGATAAATAGATAGAAAGAATACTAGCTAGATGGCCAGATGGATGGCTGGATCAATGGACAGATGGATGGATAGAAAGAAAGAATACTAGTAGATAGCTAGATAGGTAGATGACTAGATAGATAGATGATAGATAGATGATAGATAGATAGATAGATAGATAGATAGATAGATAGACAGACAGACAGATAGAAAGAAATAATACTAGATAGAGTAGAGTAGAGTAGAGTAGAGTAGAGTAGAGTAGAATAGAATAGAATAGAATAGAATAGAATAGAATAGAATAGAATAGAATAGCAGAGTTGGAAGAGACCTTGAAGGTCTTCTAGTCCAGCCCCCTGCTAGGCAGGAAACCTTACACCACTTCAGACAAATGGTTATCTAATTAGATAATTCCTAAATAAGTAGATAGTTAGATAGATAGACAGGCAGACAGACAAGATAGGCAGACTGACAGACAGAGAGGCACAAGGAACTAGAACCTCACTGTGAGCTCATCAAAGTTACTTCTTTACTATTTTCATGCCTATTTACAAGAATCTTGCTAGATTCACCACATTCCCTTGGGAATTTCACAGCGAAGACTTCAGGTGGAGTCTTCCGGCTGTGCCAGGGCTTTAAGCTCAGCTCCATTTTCCCATCTTTCCCCATTCTAGCTGGAGATTCTGCCAAATGGGTACATCTTCAGCTCTCAAGTAAAACAAACAAACAAACAAACAAACTGGTTACGGAAGTGTTGGACCCAGGAACCTCAGAACTAGAGAAGTCCTTTGAGCATGCTGAGAATAACACTCTTTGGCCAACCTGAATAATTAGCCACCAAGGAGCCTCCCTTGAAGCCACCTCTGCTCCAATGGGCGGAATTCCCATAAGGCCTATCATTTTTCCATCCCTTGTGCCAATAAAATAAAATAAAATAAATCATACAAATGGCTTGGCTAATGATTAAAGCAAGTGATGGATAAATAGAGTCTCCCAGGGGTGTTATTTCTTCATGATTGATTGAGGTTTCTGCAAGACGAGGCGGGGCAGCAGGTGGATAGCTTAGTGTTATTAAAATACACAGTGTAGAGAGGGGCTCCACAGCCTTACCAGTTTGGATGCCCAGCTAGGTGTGGTGAGGGGGGCATGTGAGTGGCAGGCAGGCACACACACGCGTGTATGCAGTTCCATTTGTGCGATTGGCACACCTGCATCCCCTCCACTGGCGGTCAGCTTTGGAAGCCATATTGAGATCCAATGCTCCCACGCTGCCACAACTGCGCCTGGGAAAGTGGGAGGGGGAATCCATTGCAGTATATCTAGTTAGACATGATAAAATTCTTTTTCTGATTCAAGGTCAGGTCATGTTGCGCATAGTGAAAAGGAAGTCTTGCTTTGGGATGGATGGCGATTGGGCCATGTGATGTGGCGATGGGTGCAGGGGATGGATTTGTAGTTTTTACTTATTGCAAGGAAGCCTGGAACTTCCAGATTTGGGATTCCACAGATGTGCCAGTTACTATCTAAATAATAGGAACTTTGGAGAGATGTCTGTCTCGGGAGTTATTGGTTGGAGTAGAGGATTGTTGGAACACTGACACAAATGGAGTTTACACGAGCATCAGGCAGCTCCACTCATGTGGGTGGAGCTTTGTGTGGGCGCATATGCCATTTCTCCTGCAGCCCATGGCTTGGTAGTGGGCTATGGCCCAGAGGTTCAGGACTCCTGATGTAGAGGATCAATTTGTAATAAACAGTTCCTCCTGGTTTTTTTGCTGAAACTTTGCCTTTTTCGGGGCGGTGATTATTTTCTTCAGTTCACCAAGCGTACCTCACAGTATCTTGAATAAATATTTTGTCTGATGCACAGATGACTAAATAAAATCAGAGTCAACCTGTTCGGGAGATCATCAGCACATAAATTAAACCAACCGACCAACCAGAGATGTTTCCTAGAGAGAAAAGAGAACATATTTTTTCATCAACTAAATTTTATTCTCAGGGTAACAGATAATCAGAGTTGGAAGGGACCTTGTAGGTCATCTAGTCCAACCCCCCACCCAAGCAGGAGACCTCACACCATTTCTGACCAATGGCAGTCCAGTCTCTTCTTGAAAGTCTCAAGTGATGGTGCTCCCACAACTTCTGAAGGCAACTTCTGTTCCATTGGTTGGTTGTTCTCACTGTCAGAAAACTCCTCCTTGTTTTCAGATTGAATCTCTCCTTCTTCAGTTTCCATCCATTATTCCTTGTCTGGCCTTCGGGTGCTTTAGAAAATAGCTTGACGCCCTTCTCCTCTCTGTGGCAGCCCCTCAAACATTGGAACACTGCTATCCTGTCTCCCCTGGTCCTTCTCTTCACTAGACTAGCCAGGCCCAGTTCATCATTTGTCCCCTAATCATCCTGGTTGCTCTTCTCTGCACTTTCTCCAGAGTCTCAACATCTTTTTTATAGTGTGGTGACCAACACTGGATGCAGTACTCTAGGTGTGGTCTTACTAAGGCTTTATAGAGTGATATTAGTACCTCCCTTGATGTTGATTGTATCCCTCTGTTAATGCAATTTAGGATTGCATTAGCTTTTTGGGCTGCTGCTGCAAACTGCTGGCTCATATTTAGCTGGTTGTCCACTAAGACTCCAAGATCTCTCTCACAGTTACTCCTATTATCTTCCGTCGTTCAGCGTTGAACTTCTAGGATCTTCCGTAGTTCAGCATTGATGATAGATAAAATTTATATTGGACATTTCATCAATGTTTTTCGTGAAAGACAGTACTGGAAATGTTTTTTATTAGTCATTCATTTTGTAAAATTGATTTAGTTTTTAGTATGTTATAGTGAACAACAACAATACAAACTGCAGTTATTATATTTATGAAACCTTTCTTCTTTTATCATCTTCGCTAGGACTTTTTATGAGCTGTATTGACAAGAGATAACATATATCAACACTGGAAATGGATGAACCTTTAAAGCCATTTTCATTGTAAGATTTACAAAGGAGAGGCAGTTTTAAAATATCTGTTGACTGTTATATTCCAAATTATCAGGATACCACATCATTCAAAGAACTTTTGTGCTACAATTTTAGAGAAATGCAGCATTCTTTAACACGTGATTTAATTTTCACTTATTTTAGTTCATAAATCAAACTGACCTATCCTGAAATCCAATAAACTTTTCAATATAACCAACAGCATGTGCCAATTTAGGGGAATCATATGAATGAGTATTTTCCATTCATAATATTTCTGTAGAAAAGCATTCTGCTTTGATGCTGACCTCTAAATATACAGTTGTAAAGCTGTACCTATAGATACAGGAGAGACAGGCTATTACTCAGCCCAGGGATGAAACTGAATTGTAAAGTTATGACTTGATTAAAGTCCTATTATGAAATGCAGATTAAAACTCAAGCACATCCATGACTATTGTGATACCAAGCTGTTCCAGGAGCATCCTTAGTTCCAGACTTTTGAAATGTTAATTAAAAATGGAAGAAAAGGGAGAAGTACTTTCTCTTTGTCTGGCCTCCAGAAGGCTGAAAAAAAGAAAAGAAAAGCTGTATTCTGGTTTTGACTGAGTACATCATTACTGACTGCATTTAACATAATTTATCATTACTTGCCACTTAGTTGAATGGCAACGGAACAGATGTGAAAAACGCAAGGACAATTTTTATTTCCTGTACGTGACCTTTGTTTTTCTGATAGATTACACAACTGAGTCAGAATTCCTTCTGTAGTCCTTTTTGCAGCTTGTCAAGTATATTTAGGTTCCATTGTTGCAAAAACAAGCTTTGAAAATTGTAAAGCAATGCTAATGGAAATTTCAGATCCTCATTATACACTTTTGCAACATCCCGTTATGGGCTTGCATCTGTACAGTTAGCAAGCAATCAAATCCTAAATGGAGAAGACTTATATGGGCATGCAATACATAACACATATACACAGAGTCCCTGCCATCATCTCTTTTAAGTTCAATATGGGTCTATATTATCGGAGTAAAAGTTTGATGACTTGATTGCAGTCTTCAAATTTGTCAGGGGCTGCCACAAAGAAGAGGGGGTCAAATTATTCTTCAAGGCACCAGAGAGCAGGACAAGAAGCAATGGATGGAAACGAATCAAGGAGAGAAGCAACCTAGAACTAAGGAGAAATTTCCTGACAGCTAAAACAATTAATCAGTGGAACAATTTGCCTCCAAAAGTTGTAAATGCTCCAACACTGGAAGTTTTTAAGAAGAGATTGGGCAACCATTTGCCTGAAATGTATAGGGTTCCCTGCCTAAGCAGTGGATTGGACTAGAAGACCTCCAAGGTGCCTTCCAACTCTGTTGTTCTATTCTATTCTATTCTATTCTATTCTATTCTATTCTATTCTATTCTATTCTATTCTATTCTATTCTATTCTATTCTATTCTATTCTATTCCATTCCATTCTCCCTTCCATTCTTCTCTTCTCTTCTCTTCTCGTCTCTTCTCTTCTCTTCTCTTCTCTTCTCTTCTCTTCTCTCCTCTCCTCTCCTCTCCTCTCCCCTCCACTCCCCGTCCCTTCCCTTCCCTTCCCATCCCATCCCATAAAGTAGAAAATTCTCTTAGACCTTTGTTCTAAGGATGCAAGCTAAGGCAGTACAAGTAGATAACAGATTATGAGAGCCATTGGGACCAGAATCACCATGGCTAAGTGAAATGTTCATAAACAAAGATGTCATATAACCACATTGCTTAGTGACAAAAATTCTAGCAATCCTGGTTGTCTTTTTTAAACAAGGATTGCACGGATCGTTGAGTGAAGTTTTTACATGACTTCCAACTTCCGGCTGGCTTCCCCAATGACCTTGTTCATGGGAAACCAGCAGAAAACATCTGAAATTGTGGTCATGTAATCATGAGGACACAGCGATGACTGGAACTATAAGGACCCCATTATAAGTAAATTGGTTCAGTATCATCATGTCTGGGAACAGTCACTGAAGAGATGATTATAATCTGGGAACTACTTGTCAGCCTTCAAGATTTTCTCCCTTTGCTTTGCATCTTTGAGCTGTCATAAGTAACTGGGGGAGGAGGGGGGAATGGTTATGGGAAGTGAGCTGGAGGTGTTACAAACCAGAACTGTATAAACTGGGGGGGGGGGTAATTCTTGCTTAGGTTTCTATCCTATGCTATGCGCAGCTGCAACCCTTTATCAAACTAAGTCAAGGTCAACGGACAGAAGCCTCATCACCACCTGGAGATGCCCACATGATGATCTACACAACTTTTAATTGGATGAGCCAATTGAATTATTGGGGGTGGGAACGTTGCCATTACTTTGTATATGTGATTTACGCACCCGTTTTCTCAGATTCAGAATTCTTTAGTTGCTACCACTTGATTTCCAGTAAAAGATATCTTTTCTCTGATTAAAGGAGTCTAAGTATTTCTTTATTGGATTTTGAATGGAGCACCAGCTGACACTATCTGGAAATTATCCCTTTCTGTGTTAAGTTTTATCCCAGGCTGTCTGTCCTTCTTAATTGAACATAAGCTATTTAACTACTTTGAGGAATATCAAATGGGGAATTGTGGTTTAAAATCATTAGTAAATGCACAGTATCTTCAAATTCAGACTTGGGATGGAAAATTTTTAAAAACCCAGATGATCTATAAAATTGTTACTAATTGTTACCAACAAGGATTTTACAATTTTCATAATGCAGGTTGATAAATAGAAGAAGAGGTTGAATACTGGAGAGCTCATTATCTCCTTTGCTACTGCTAGCTACAGTTGATATTACTGTATGCTGTGACCTTCACAACCGTATTTTTAGGAATTTGCATTGGTTTATATTCCAGATAACTTGTCTCAAGCAAGAAAAGAATGGAGCATGATTTATAGCAATTAAATATCTGGCAATGATAGAAAATGTAATTCAGCACACAGGTTGGGATAGACCAAGTTCAATATTTTGATTGCTATTTCTCAATCAATACTGTCACCTTTAAAAAAAAAAATCTTTCCCCAGTCTATACAATTTGAGATTTCCTAATGCAGCTGCCAAAAGTACAAAAGGTTCCTCCTAAAATGTATGCAGTGTAACATTACCAGACTTTTTTCAACTCTGAGAAGATCATAAGACTACATGTATATTATATACTGTGGTGTGAGCTGTGGTGGCGTGATGGTTAGAATGCAGTATTGCAGGTTAACTCACTGCCCACTGCCTGGAGTTCGATACTGACCGGCTCAAGGTTGACTCAGCCTTCCATCCTTCTGAGGTCAGTAAAATGAGGACCCAGATTGTTGAAGGCAAGAGGCTGACTCCGTAAACTGCTTAGAGTGGGCTGTAAAGCACTGTGAAGTGGTATATAAGTCTAAGGGCTATTGCTATTGACTCAGCCTTCCATCCTTCTGGGGTGGGTAAAACGAGGACTCAGATTGTTGGGGGCAATAGGATGACTCTGTAAATCGCTTAGAGAGGGCTGTAAAGTATTCTGAAGCAGTATATAAGTAAATGCTCTTTCTATTGTCATTAACTCAGTCTTCCCTCCTTCTAAGGTCAGTAAAATGAGGACCCAGATTGTTGGGGGCAGGAGGCTGGCTCTGTAAACCACTTAGAGAGGACTGTAAAAGCACTATGAAGTGGTGTAGAACTCTAAGTGTTATCTACATATAGAAAACAATTAGAACATTGGACATAAACTTTTCAGTTCCACTTCCTAAAGTGGATTCAAAATAGAGTTGTTCTTTTGGAGTAATGGAGACTCCTCCGAGATTCTTCAACTCTATAGTCTAGTTGTACCCTGGAATATCTTAGAGAATTCAGATATGTTTTGATGGCTTCCATATCTTTTGCTGTTGGAGCTCTAGAATTAAGTATACCTACTGTGCAATCTGAAAGTTCGGAACTTGCAACACTTCACTGTAGGGATTCCCCCCCTCCTCTTTTAAATTCATTCCATTCCGTTCTATTCTATTCCTTTTCTGTTCTATTTTATTCCATTCCATTCCATATTCTGTTCTGTTCTGTTGTACCTTACCCCACCCTACCCTACCCTACGCTACTCTACTATATTTTTGTAAACTACCTAATATTCTTAGCAAGGCAATGGCAACTGCTTGCTATGAAATGGTCTCTGAGCTGTTCAGCATACTGACAACATTTCTCTAGCATTGAATTATACCAAGGCAAGTAAAGCTCAGTGATCATTCTGAAGGTAAACCATTATTCTCAGTCTCACCAAATTGCTATAGACCTGGGTTGCTCATAAGATTCTCAGGTGATTCCAGCAGAACCCATGAAATGTTCACGGCAACAAAGGCATTCTGAAATAAAGTGCTTGAATTTGAATAAATTAAACCTGTTTCTTTTTCCTTTTGCAAAAAAAAAAAAAATATTACTCTGTCCAAAGCGTCGAGTGTTTTGGTACTTGCATATGATCCGCCCATGCATCAAACTGGATGTTTTGGAGATACAGAATGTAGAATCCTGGGTGTCACTTATACATTCTCTTCGTTTTGATAGATATCTTCTCTGGCAAATTTAATCCTGGGGAAACATTTTTCATTTACTCAATTCAAATTCCAGCTGTCTGAACAAGAAGGTTTTGTTTAATGACTCATGGTTTATTACTGGTTAACTGGATGCCCTCTGTTGAATATGCATTCTTTTTTTAGCCTTCCTGACACTGTGAAATATGGGGAAAGAAATCATGTAAAATGGCTGAGAATCCTCACTGTCCATTAGCAGAACAACCCGGAGTGGGACAGAATTTGGTGTTGGGAGAGAAGACGACAGTGGAAAATTTGGGTTTAAAATTGGGTCAAATCCTGATTCCCTGACAGATTCCCTGACAGGAGGAACAGTTGTACAAGGGGCTTAGAAGGTAGTTAGTTGACTTCTTAAAATCCTTAATGCAATATGTGCTTGCCTGTAATAATACATATAGTTTACGTTATAATGTGTGATTGGTGATTACATCCATCATGAACATTATGCCCCCTTGGCTTGTAATTCTTAGAAGTTTGCAAATCTGACTTCTAAGGTGCATAGCTACTTGTATTTCACAGTCTTAACCATGAATCCTTGGTGGTCTCCGAACTTGGTTGTTTGCTTGAAGTTGTTTTATTACCCAACTGGTAACATTCTCAGTGCAAGTACAACATGGGATCTGTTCCCTGCCACTATTGGTGGGGGTATGCTTTTCCCCCTTCATAGTTCCTTGATTAAAGTACAGTTTTCTGCTTGATTGTTTGTCTGGTGGTAATCCCTGCTTATCTGGATGTTGGTTGCTGAAGAAGATGTCTTCTGGTCTTTCTAATTTCTTCTTAGCTTTTTACTCTCCCTTTTAAGTGGTGTGTAAATGTGGTTTATCTCTATGTGTCTGAGTTGTTTCAATGGCAAGCTTCCAGGAATTCTGTAACATTTTTGGATTTATCTCTGCTTAGGATGCCGACAGTTTCCCAGTTGAAACTATGGTTGAATCCCTCCATATTTTGTGAGATTAAGAACTTTTCACCTTATTTTCTGACTGTTACTTGGTTTTCATGATGCACTCTGTTAGTATTCTGCCTTTATGTCCTATATAGTAACTGTTACCATTCTTACACTATAAAAGTCCAAATTACTGTATATAAACAGAAAGCAAACCCTCACAGTCACTGGCACGGATGATGTTCCTTAGCTGGGTAATGAAATGTCTGCAAGCAAACAAGCAAGCAAGCTCAGAGAGTACCAATGACCCCCCAGTTCAACCTGAGATTATTATGTATTCTCTTCTATTGGGAGAACCTCAACCAATTGCGCTTGCTAGAGCTTTCTGCTTTATTGAATCTACTGAATGTATATTCCATCCCGGCTTCTCTGTTGCCTAATAGTTGAAGACAGCACTTTATAATTAATATTCAGCTTAAAACAGCTGATGATTGTGGCCTGGGGGCAAAATTTTAGATTCTCCAATCCCTTCATTTGATTTTCCGCTTCTTTCCCTCTAGAAAACAACGTGTTGAGTTAGAACCATAACCAACCTTTTTTTAAAAATAGTATGTCTGTGTGAGTCTTGTAACAAACTCATGATATGGAAGTGTTAGAGGTAGAAGATGCAAAAGGTTTAGTATTGATTTAATATGATGGAATGTGAGAATTGCCACTTCTGCCACACCATTGAGGAACAGAGTTGGTTTGGCTGATCTGTTTTCCTTCCCAGAATGGGATTATTCACCATGGCCAACTCATGACAGCCAACTCACTGCAGGACAACACACCACATCTAATTCACCACGGGACAACTTGCTGCGGGACATTTTAACAATTCTGTTTAATTATTTCAAATAAATACTTTTTTTTTCAGTTTTTTGCCATTCACATTTCATTCTGTCCCTCCTTTTGCATCCTTTCTTTAATGATTCCATTCCATTATTTCTTGGATATGAGTTGGAGTCTTGCCCTGTGGCGAGTTGTCTCGCAGTGATTTGGTCGCATCAAGTTGGCCATGGTGAATTGTCATAGATCCTTCCTTTCTTCTCTCCATTTGTGCATCCTTCCCCAAAATGTGCATTTGGTGGAAGGAGACCATCATCTCCTGGTAGAAGATACAAATCTTCAGCCAAGATACCAATCTAGATACCAATCTTAGATACCAACCTAGATACCAATCTTCAGCCAAGGGTATATGATAGCTGTGGTTCCATGGTGGAGCCACCAAAGTTAATATGATGTGTGCATCTCTGCAGTTTTGTCATCCATGCATAGCATAATCCTGCTAGGGCTTGTTCAGCAAGGCCTAACTTAGCACTACATGCTTTCAAGAATACTTGAAAAATGAGACGGATATACCTATGCAAGCCAACTACAGCTAATATCCCAGAGATGATAGCTTTCCAGATTCTTAACTACTGTGTTTTTTCTGAAGGACTTAATAGATGGTAAAGCCAGAACCCAAGTAGTTTGTAACAGTTGTTGAGTGTCAGCTACTCCTTTTTCTTTTATATTCTACCTGCTTTTTGAACATTTACTCTTGGCTCAAAATGTACAGGAAAAAGTGAGTTTCTGCTAAAAAGAGAAAGATAGCAAGTCTTTTAAATTTTCTTTCTCTCTGGTTTAGAACTTCCTTGATTCTTAAGCTGTTGGTCTAGGCACGGGGAGACCCAGTCAGGGGGTTTATTGTTTGGATAAAATGAATGTAAACTCTTGTAAGCAACGTTGGCAAAACAGGAAGAAAAATGGAGCAATCACATATTTTATGGCGTGGGCTAATTTCCAACAACACAGAATGGCATATTTTAGTAACAGGAAATTAATTTCCGAAGGTTTAATAGTTTGGGGATGTCTCTCAGTTAATTGGGGCGGGGGGGGGGGGGAATGCTTCAAAGATTGTGCTCTCCAGAGCCATTCGACTACAATTCTCACAATCCCTTGCCATTAGCTGGGGCTTATGGGAAATATTGTTTGTTTTTAATCACGTCTTTCAACCTCCAGGAAAAAACAAAAACAAAGGGTTTGATAAATGCAAACGGTTCTGGGTGGTCTTTGATTGCTTCTCCCTCTTTATGGAATGGCCATCGTGGATTTGTAGGGTAGCCTAGAAAATAATTTGGTTTTGTTCTGGCATAGTATGTTACGTGAACCTGGCTTCTTTCACAAACTGCGGTTAAACCAAATGTTGGGTTTAGCCACCTATACATCCCTAGTCACTATTTTGATCATCCCTTTATAGGTTTTGATTAAGTTTTTCTGTTGGGCAAAATGGTAGAAGACTTCGAATGCTTCACCTATATGACACACATAGACCCACAAACGCACACACAATCACATTCCAAATTCCTTCCGTGCTATCCTGAATGCAGGCAGAGTTTGCTTTTGTTTTATTTTTAATTTTCTTTTTATTCTGCTACAACCCCAACGCAAACAATCCTGTTCGGTTGCTCTCGACTCTCTCCTTATGAAATGATACGCAAAAACTGCCAGTTTAAATCCCCCTCTTTCTGGACTCGATAGCCAGCAGGGACATCAAAACAAGAGAGTCAATTGGGCAATCTCATTTACGATTGATCGGAGTCCTTAATAATGATGATATTCCTGCAAGAAAGAGGGTAAAGGGAAGTCCGAGAGCATATTTTGCTTTGATTCAGGCCAGTAAGCATTGACGTTGGCCAAAATGACATGCTCCAGGGTGGGTGAAATCCACAACTTTCAGGGACTCGGCAAAGGGTTGAAACTATTTCAAAATGGAGCCAGTTAATTTGAAAACGAATGTACTTTGTCTATGTCTGCTTTGCCTTTTTTTTTTTTTTTTTTGCCCTGGATAATGCAGTAAAAAGTTCCAAGAAAGAAAGAAAGAAAGAAAGAAAGAAAAGAAAACAACAAAATGAAGTCTGCTTTATTGCTATGTGTGATATATTTCTACAGCCTCTGTCTGTGTTACTGAAATAACCCCCTCTCTCATGTCAACTCTTACCTAGGAGCCGTTCCACAGACTCACTGATGTAGGTTTTGTTCCCCTGCCTCCTTCCCTTCCTGCATGGCACCCAGACCCAAGGATTAGCTTCACCGCATGATGCAACTTCATATGTTGGGTCTCCTGGTTACCAGTATCAACCAACTGCTCTTCTAATGCTTGGTGCATGCTTCTCCTAACAACCAGAACGCTGAATGCAATCAAAGCATTAAATGCATGAATAATAATAATAATAAAAACACGGAACTGTAATATTTTGAATACATGAGAACAGTTCAGATGCTATCTTGACTGGATGACCTCTTTAGTCCAGTTTTGCTTGATGCTTTAAAAATCAGAATTATTGACTGTATTGTGAAGGTCTCAGCAGGGGACAATCCTTAGGTGACTGATTGCTTTCAGAAAGTAAGCAGTATTTGATTCGGGAACCGCAAGATAATTTTAAGGGATGTTGGTTAGATTGGGACGTCAAAGTCATCATAGAAGAAGGCAAGCAACGTTTGTGACATTGCCAGAAAAACTGGTGGATGCAGTTCATCGTTCGGGCATATTTATAGAGAGGAGGGCATGCATAATTATCCAAGATTGAAAATAACGTTGCCACACCAGGTTATTTGCCTTCATTTGAAGCTTTAGCTCTTAAATGCAACTTAAGATGGAAGAGACAAGGCACACAAGTTGTTCGGGGTGAAAGCTTGTTTTTCTCCATTATATACCTCCATAAAAACACTTTAAATATTTCTTCCAAGTGCAGAATTTGCTCAAGCCAGAGACCAAATGTGTGTGGAATTTTTGAGGGACAGTGATAAGAAGGAAGAGAACGGATGAAAGTGCTTTTCCCTTAAACTGAGAGAATGAAAAAGAGCTGAAAAAAAAAATGTAGACTCAGATCCCACGAGAAAAATGTTGAATGCTAGAGATCACATCTCAAACTCTTTATGTCTCTTTTCCTTTCTCCTGGTTTATAACAACTACAACCCTCCACACCTGAAGTTTGTATCATCATCATCATCATCATCATCATCATCATCATCATCATCATCATTTCTTATTCATTAATCATGAAACTCAAGTCAACTAAACATTTAAATTAATAAAAAAGATAATAATATCATAAATATCATTTGTTCATGCTGATGGTTGATAGGGGTTGCTGCCAGCATCCTAGGTATCTACTACTACTTCTACTACTACTACTATTACTACTACTACTACTACAATGATGCCTTGGTCTCTTACACCATTAACAATGAAAGGTATAAGATAAGGTACTAATAATTTACCAGTTACGTTTTTATCAATATTAACTTACTGGTTAAGTGAATAGTTAGGTCAGCATTTAAAGCAGAAGAACTTTTGCTACAGAGGCTTGGAAGTATACTTCTTCCTTTTTTCCTTCCTTCCTTCCTTCCTTCCTTCCTTCCTTCCTTCCTTCCTTCCTTCCTTCCTTCCTTCCTTCCTTCCTTCCTTCCTTCCTTCCTT
>NW_020769358.1:6832339-6850128 GCF_900518735.1 Pseudonaja textilis | reverse complement strand
CTTCCTTCCTTCCTTCCTTCCTTCCTTCCTTCCTTCCTTCCTTCCTTTCACCTTGAATTTAAAACAAAGCAAAGCAAAGCAGTTAGACAGTTAATTTCAGCACTGCAGTTCCAAATGTATACATTTCCACATTTTGGGGAAAAGGAAAATATAAGCTTTGGACCTGAAAATGAATTACACAATATTGTGCCCAATTAATTATTAATTTATTTATTCCAACACTTTCTGCTGTATAGTGCAGCGTTGGTGTGGTGTTGGGGGTTTCCGGTTCAATGTGTGAAAGGTGAAGGATGTGTGTTTGTGTTATTTTCATGGTCATGGTCATGATGTGCACTGAAGATGGTGTTTGATTTCGTTGTACGAGGTGCAATGACAATAAAGTTAATTAAACTAATATTGTTAGAAATAAATCCCACAAAGTTCTGTCTTTCGGCAGTACCTAGCAAATGTGTTTAGAATGGTTGTATTAGGTACAAAAGTTGTAGTAGTTAATGTAGTTTATTTTATTGTCATTGCACCTTGTACAACAAAATTAAATGCCATCTTCAGTGTACATTATAACTATAAAAACAAAACAAAACACAGACATCCTTTGCATTCTGTACAATTGAATTGAAATCCTTGATATTGCATTAATATTGCACTATACAGGAGAATTCAATAGAGTTACTTCCCTGAGATAGAAGCTGTTTTTCAGTCTATTTGTTCTTGTTTTTATTGTCCTGTACCACCTGCCAGATGGTAATAGTTCAAAAAAAAAAGTGTTCCCAGGATGAGATAGATCTTTGAGAATGTTTTGAACTTTCTTAAGGCAGCGGGACCTATAAAGCTCTTCTAAAGAGGGGAGAGGGCAACCCATGATCTTCTGGCAATGACATTAACCCTCTGGAGTGCTGTCCTATCTGTCCCTGTGCAATTGGCAAACCATACAGAGGTTGCAGTAAGTTAAGATACTCTCTGTGGTGCAGCAGTAGAACGTCACCAGCAGTTTTTCATTCAGTTGTTGTTTCCTGAGAAGTCTCAGGTTGTGTAATCTCTGCTGGGCCCTTTTTAGCAGGGCTGCAATATGGGCACCCCAGGTCAGGACCTCTTTTATGGTAACACCCAGAAACTTAAAACTGGCCACTTGCTTCACTCGGTCTCCATTGATAAACAAGGGCTTGATATCTGATCTATTCCTTCTATAATGCACTATAAGCTCCTTGGTCTTATTGATGTTAAGGACCATGTTATTGTCTCCACACCATGAAAGCACAAAGGCAACCAATAGGCAGTCTAATCCCCACCAGAGATGAGTCCCACCATTGTTGTACCATCTGCAAATTTAATTATAGTATTAGTGGTATGAGTGGGAATGCAGTCATGCACATAAACAGTATAGAGTAAAGGACTCAACACACAACCCTGTGGTGTACCAGTGTTAAGAATAAGGGATCAGGACTATATGATAAGGTGCAATTCAAAAAGGATTTATTGCTCAAGTCTATAGACAAAAATCTAGTCAGTTATCTAAAGTTCAGTGCTAAATAGAAGCCATAGGAGGGTCAACAGAATTCAAGAGGGACTTGAATCATTTATGGCAACATAATGATTCTAAGCTGATGATGCCTTTAATTCCATCGTCTAGTTCTGCCTACTCTTCTACTACAGGTTCCTACATTTCACATTAATCCCAAAATGTTCTCCATTAACGTTCTGTTTTGAAATGTATTTGTCGAAATAGACTTTAAAAACCAGAGGAGGCCAAATTTATCAGAACTTGAAGCTCTTACCTGTGTCCTGCCACCAGTCAGTTTTAACAGATTGTGAACTCCCTTTAAACTGGGGGTTTCCTTCCTTCCTTCCTTCCTTCCTCCCTTCCTCCAAGGCTTTTGTCTATATACAAAATATAATATGACTGATTTTCTTTTGAGATTGATTGCTATTCTCTAGAATTCCGTGACTGATAGGAAGGAAATGGGGAAAGAAATTTGTTTTTGAATGATGAGAGCATTTTACTGCCATCTTGAGCGTGAAAGTGAAATTTATGTAAATAGACCTGATTGTAAAAGTACAAAGAAAAAACATCTTGGCCTTTTACTTTTGATGGAGGCTGGTGGAAGCATTCATGGCTGATCTAAACACATCTATCCTTTAATCTGTCGGAAACGCATCATATAAAATGATTTAATAACCATAAAATGCAAATATGCAACCTACAAACGAATAGGAAAAAAGAAGAGAAGACGAACAACCAAGGGCATTGTACCCCACAACAACAGCAACCACCTCCAAACTGCCTATAAAAAGCAAGTTAGCAGTTTCAAATAGACCCCTTTAACCTAATTATTCTAAGTGATTTGCAATAAAATGATTAAAACAATCAGAATTTATGGTGAAAAGGTGAAAAGAAGGTGAAAAGAAGGCAACAATCTAACAAAATGAAATTCAATGTAGAGAAAAGTAAAGTCCTACATTTAGGCAAGAAAAATCAAAAGGACACATATAGACTGGGTGAAACCAGGCTCAATAGCAGGAACTGTGAGAGGGATCTTGGAGTCTTAGTGGACAACCAGCTAAATATGAGCCAACAATGTGCATTGGAGCCAAAAAAGCCAATGCAATCCTAAGTTGTATTAACAGAAGGATACAATCAAGATCAAGGGAAGTACTAATACCACTCTATAAAGCCTTAGTAAGACCACACCTAAGTACTGCATCCAGTTTTGGTCACCACACCATAAAAAAGATGTTGAGACTCTAGAAAGAGTGCAGAGAAGAGCAACCAAGATGATTAGGGGACTGGAGGCTTAAAACATATGAGGAATGGTTACAGGAATTGGGCATGGCTAGTCTAGTGAAGAGAAGGACCAGGGGAGACAGGTTAGTAGTCTTCCAATATTTGAGGGGCTGCCACAGAGAGGAGGAAGAGGGTCAAGCTATTTCCCAAAGCACCCAAAGACCAGACAAGAAACAATGGATGGAAACTGAACAAAGAGAGATTCAACTTGGAAATAAGGATAAATTTTCTGTCAGTGAGAACTATCAGCCAATGGAACAGAAGTTGTCTACAGAAGTTGTGGAAGCGTCATCCCTTGAGACTTTCAGGAAGACCGTTTGTCAGAAATGGTGTAAGGTCTCCTGCTTGGGCGGGGGGGGGGGGGGGTGGACTAGATGACCTACAAGGTCCCTTCCAACTCTGATTATCTGTAAAAAAATAAAAAGGCAGATTGGATTTGGCACCACAATCAAGGATGCTTCTCTCTAGGGCTGGGTACAGCATTTTTAGACATGCTCTGGAGCTCAGAAGTTTGCTTAACTGGCACCTTTCTATCCACGTGTCTTACTGAGAAGCTGGGACTTCCCATCCTATTCTTTGGAAAGGAACACATCCCAAAGGTCAAAAAAAAAAAAAGAACAATATCAACGTTTTATCATTTCTCCTCTATCAGTGCGGGTTGTTACAAGGAAAGGTGCGTGATTCAATTTTTAAAAATTAATTTTAACAAAGTGTTAAATACAAAAATATAAAGAAAGATGGAGGCAAAATAGGGGAGGAAAAGGGGAGGAGAGAAAAGTGTAGAGGAGAGGAGAAAAAGAAAAAAAAAACCCCATCAACTTCCAACTCCTTTGGATAAGATAATGAGATAATAACATGAAACCTCAACATTTTTACTTTTATATAATAATGGAGAGTGGTGTGGGGGCCTAGAGGTGGAGCTCTGGCCTCACAATCCGGAGGCTGTGAGTTCGATCCCAGGTAGAGGCAGATATTTCTCTCTCTGGGCACACTGAGAATATATCTGCTGAACAAAACTCCACATTGGTGACAGGAAGGGCATCCGGCCATTAAAATACTTGCTCCATTCATTTGCCCAGACTCCACCCTGCAAGGGATTATGGGGTCATTAAAAGAAGATGATGATAAGTGTCCTTTATTTCACCACTTCGAGCACAAAGTCCAGAAGTAATGATCTAAAACCAATATCCAGAATATACCCAATGCCACCTGGCTGCTACTGGTCAGAGAAGACTCATAATAGTAGACAAACTGGATACAACCTAATGCTTGGTTTAGAAATTAATCCGTCTGGAGCCAGGTGACGGGCATAGGTGGTGTGAAAATAATGGTACGATGAAAAGGTGCAGAATATCCTGTCTCACAGAAATTTGCCCCTGATAAATGGGTGATTTAGAAGACTGTCCATTAAATGACTGGCAGCCATTTGGTCAGAGCCCCTGTGCCAATCTTCTAAATGTGACCACTAGCTTAAAACATTTGGAAACCTTTGCACTTTATCATCCAGACTGAAAATTCATCAAAGAATCACATTTATGTGTGAGGCTGATAGTTCATCAAGCAGTGCCTGGAGCCAATTTATCACTATGCGCAATTTTGGACCTGCAAATTATATAGAACCTGGTATTCAATAACCTTTTTTTTTGCTGGAACTGAGTTATTTGTGCCATCTTCAAAACCTTTTTAGACATAATAATACATTAACTGTCAAGAAGATGAAATGTATTTAAAAAGTATTAATCTAGTTTGTGACCCAGCCTTGGGCACTACATCGGTAAGAGGTCATCAAGATATATTCTTCAAATTTGCTAGTTATTTATCTTTATAGAATTCAATTCTGAAATATATATACAGATCCATCACTTTGACTTGCGAGCTTTATGCTACCAATCTACCATCTGGTGAATTAATTCCATCCCTTTAAAGGGATTTAGTCGATTGTGTATACAGTTAGAGAGACTTAATTTCAAGTAACTTGTGTCTATTTTTTGTGCAAGCTTTTTGTACCAGTCCAAAATAAATTCTGCACCCTTTTGTTCATCATATTTTGTCCATCTGTGTTTAAGAAGTGATATTTCTAGTTCTATTGTTTTTCACCCAGACAGAAAATGTATCAAAGAATTGCATTTAGGAGAAAGGCAGATAGTTCATCAAACAGTGCCTGCAATCAATTTATCATTACGTATAGCTTTGGACCTGCAAATCAGATAAAACCTGATATTCAATAATATTTTTGTTATAACCCAAAACTTTTTTTAAAAATTGCAGTGACGAAGCATAACAGAATGTGCAGGCCTCCTCTTATTTTGTTAGAAGGTCCCTTCACCTAAACCAGTCTTCTGCTGAATTTAGCTGCCAACATATTTTGCTTTCGGGTCCTCAAAGGAGAATGGTGGCCCACCGGCTTCACCATTATCACTTCATAACAACTGCTTAAATATATTTGCCCACAGCCAGAAAAGTGTACACTGCCTATATATTAAAATGCAGAAGAAACTGGATAGATGTAATTTTGGTCCTTGACAAATTTTTGGATCTATTCTGGGAATACTGTGACCCAAATCGAGGGAATTGGGATGGGCTTGTGTTTATTTATTTTTTCTCTTTTCCTCATTAGAGGGAATGTACGTATGGAAAAACATTATAGATAGCTTGGGGGGTTTCAGAGTACTTCCTCATGGATAGGTAGTCTGCTCATTTATTTTCTCTTGTTTTGAATTGGGAATGAAGAGTTGTGGATCGTTCCAGAATCATCTCTTCTGTTAGGGAAGCTTAAGCTTCTAGTTTGGAATATTTGTTTATAGACACCATTTAGAAATTCCGTCACCTCCTTGCTCAATTCAAATTGTTGATGAAGCCTACAACCATGAGTGTAGACTTTAAAAAGAAAACCACATTTCAAAATGAATGATGTGGTATACCATGCCCCCTCATAATTCTCAACAGGATTTTCAGGGCTGTTTTTGGTTGCTAGGCTGCTTTAACCTTTTAGAAAACTCTTTTTTTAAAAAAAAATTTTTTTGCAAAGGACTCTTGCAAAATATCAAACCAAAATAAATAAATAAGTAAATAAGTAAGTAAGCAAGTAAGTAAGTAAGTAAATAAAATACAGGTGCTGTCACTGCTTATTGTGCTATCAATGTATTCCCCTGTGTGTGTGTGTGTGCGTGTGTGTGCGTGTGTGTGTGTAAGGGCTTGTGTGTGTGTGTGTGTGTGTGTGTGTGTGTAAGGGCTGATTTGGCTTAAGGAATTATGCTGATTGTGCAATTGTACAATTAGCATCAAACGCTGGTTTGGAGGGCATGGAAGTGATTGAAAAACTTGGCCTAAAGCAATTGAATTTCTTGAACAAGGGTTGACATTTAACCTTGCTAGCTACATCTTCTGTCTTCTCAATCCTATGTTTAGTGTCAGGGCTCCAACAATCCACCCCAATTCGAATCATAAGTCTCTAGCTGCATCTCTCAGAGTTTAAAAAAAAAAAACATTTATTAGGAGTGAACATGTTGGTGTTACCTGGGTGCAGCCGACTCTAAGACACATCATTCATTTCACCCTTGATCCTGGTCTTCCCCCACCTCCTGGATGTATATTCTCCAATGGGACACATCCATAGCCAAGAGTCATCAATCATGCTCTCCAATAATAATCTTGCGCACCAGAAGCTTCGGCTGCCTAGCAATTATCTGAAGCATTTAAGGAATGCCCTACTTTCCACACTCCCTTTCTGCCGGCAAGTAAAAAGACCAAAGAAGTATTTTTAGTTGACAGTTAGATTGGAATCTTCTTTTCAAATTACTTCAATTGTTTAAAAGATTATTAAGGAATGTCGTGAAATTGCTTTATACATGGTAAATTTGAGCTGTGTGCCGTCTACTTTGGTTTTAATTAAAATTTTAGAATAGTGAATGGCTGTAGCTAAGCTACAGAAACACTAGTATAGTTTACTTTGTCTGTAACTTAGGTTTGATTTAAGAGCAAATTTGCTGGTATCTATTTTCAAACAGATTTATGGAGTTATATTTTTAGGAAAATGTTTTCTCTAAAAGTCTGTATGTATGAGGATGCCATTTATTATTGCTCCATGGTAATATAAATCTCAAGCCAGAAATAATGGGATAAAATGAAATCTATAAATCAAAGCATTTTTAAACTTTATGTTTGTAATAGCCAATTATATACCTGTTTATCATCTTCCAGATGACTTTAGATCTTCAACATTATATCTGTATTGGATCTGGCAGACTTTTCTACACCTGAACCACATTTTTTAGGACACAACTAAATACATTTTGAAGTTTCAGGCTTCTGTACGGCAAAAAAATAATAATAATGGATGATTAATTTTTAATCTTAATTGTATTTCATATAATATATTGAGAGTATTATACAGATTCTTTTAGCTTTACTTTTACGGTTGATCTCTTTCATCTTCCGAGATCATTATAATGTTTTATTTAAACTTCCATGGAAGAGGTTGTCAAGTCAGCACATTTTGTAATAGTTAATTGAATCGTTAATTTACATCTTCTTATCTTCTCCAATTCATTGTTAATTACTTTCAAGAAAGCTTATAGCTGGGAAGGAAGAAATTATTGGCAACTAATTATGTACCTGCTGTCTGCAATTAGAATGAACCCAGTTGTAGGCAGTATGGTTGTTCTTTTAATAGTTTGGCAGACCTGCAAAATAATCATTTGTTTTAAATTGGCTTTTATTAGAATTAGCATTCTTTTTTATTGGGCAAGTGTGATTGGACACACAAGGAATTTGTCTTGGTGCAAATGCTCTCATTGTACATAAAAGAAAATACATTCATCAAGAATCAAGAATCATCAGGTACAACACTTAATGATAGTCATAGGGTACAATAAGCAATCAAATCATTCTGGGAAACAGTCAGTATAGATCGTAAGGATACAAGTGACAAAGTTATAGTCATACAGTCACAAGTGGGAGAGGATGGGTGATAAGGAGTGTTGAGAAGATTAATGGTAATAGTAGTGCAGACTTTGTAAATAGTTGGACAGTGTTGAGTGAATTAGTTGTTCAGTAGAGTGATGGCATGCAGAAAAAAACTGTCCTTGTGTCTAGTTGTTCTGGTGTGCTGTGTTCTATAGCATTGTTTTGAGGGAAGGAATTGGAATAGTTTATGTCCAGGATGTGAAGGGTCTGTCAATATTTTCACAGCCCTCTTTTTGACTCGTGCACTATACAGGTCCTCAATGGAAGGCAGGTTGGTAGTAAATTGTTTTTTCTTCAGTCCTAATTATCCTCTGAAGTTTGTGTCTGTCTTGTTGAGTTGCAGAACCAAACCAGACAGTTATAGAGGTGCAGATGACAGATTCAATGATTCCTCTGTAGAACTGGATCAGCAGCTCCTTGGGCAGTTTGAGCTTTCTGGGTTGGCGCAGAAAGAACATTCTTTGTTGTGCTTTTTTGATGACGTTTTTGATGTTAGGTGTCCATTTTAGGTCATGTGGTATAATAGAACCTAGAAATTTGAAGGTTTCTACTGTTGATACTGTGTTGTCTAGTATTGTAAGAGGTGGTAGTATAGGAGGGTTTCTTCTAAAGTTGACCACCATTTCTACGGTTTTGAGTGTGTTCAGTTCCAGATTGTTCAGGTTACACATTGTGAAAAGTACACTTTAATGTAATTTGATTCCTTGAATTTAAACGCTTGGTGACTTTAGGAAAGACGTGATCATTATGAAAGGATCAGTCAATGAACCCAATACAGCATGACCCCAAAGTCAATGATGAGTAATGTTTTCTGCATGCCTACAAATATGGATGTTGAAGGAATAATTAAATAAAATTCAATGGATGTTGAGTGAAGACACAAAATTCTTCTGAATGTTTACTTTTATCCCAAATGCACAATTAAATACCAGGCAGTTTTTCACAATCTTTTAAAAGGGGTAGAATGGATTTATGAAATGGATTTATTTATTTATACACAATAGAATATTATAGCCCAGAATTACACACACACACACACACACACACATTGTACAGTAGCTTCAAAGTGTATGACAACAATAAGTAGGGTAACAAAATATTTCTGAGTATTTTTCAGTTTGAACAATTGAACGCTGTAACAGGATACCCAGGGTGAATGAACTACCCTATTCACTTTCATCAGTTAGTTTCATGATGTCTACTTGATGTGTGATTCAACTGTTCAGCTGATACTTGGCATATGTACAACCTTTGGCTGTAACTTCTCTGTAAAGGATAGAATGGTAATCCCAACTAAGATCAGCATGATAAGTGTTGGGCCATGTCTATGGAGATTCTTAGTCATCCAGGTCATGTTTGTCTCAAACATGCTTTTTCAAGAGGCAACTGGACTTTCTGGGGTTTTTTTTGAAGACATTTCACTTCTCATCCAAGGAGCTTCTTCAGCTCTGACAGGATAGTGGGGAATAGAAGGATTCATATTCCTTGCAGACCGCTATTCATTTGCATCCTTTTAGAGGGGCCATTGAGGCCGCTTGGAGGTTTGTCTGTGTCACACTTTGTTGAGGGAGGACTGTTCAATTTTGACCTAGATGGCCTCTTTGACCCTTCTTTCAAACCAGTAATCCTGTCTGTCCAAAATGTGGACTTTGCTGTCTTCAAAAGAGTGGTCTTTCTCTTTTAAATGCAGGTGGACTCCTGAATCTTGTCCTCCTGGGTTTGTTCTCCTATGTTGTCTCTCCTTCCACTCCTCACCATCCAGTCAGAACTGAAGAAGCTTCTTGGGTGAGAAGCAAAACGTCTTCAAAGAAAAATAAGGAAGTCCAGTTGCCTCTTGAAAAAAGCACCTTTGGGACAGCATTGGTCTATGTTTACACCAGGAGCTGGAATTGACGCCGTGGCACCTCGCTAAATATCTAGGGAAACCTATGTTAGCTACCATGCAAGGAAACTTAAAAAAATAGATGTATGAATAATAATAATGTTTCCCTCGTGTCCTTTACAAAAACAAAATGAGAACTAGCACAGCACAATTATCCCTTTTTCAGATCCATGACTTCCAGTTAGCCTTGGAGGATCTGATCATAGGTGAGCTACAAATAGCCTCCTTCACTTTTCTGTCTTTTCCCCAGATTCTTTCCCAATGCATATTTTTATATCTCTTTCTTGATAATAAGACATTGTGGAGAAGTTATGGGAGGGTGAGTTAAAAAGTTTCATGCAATGGTGAGACAAATAAGTAGGGGTTAGAGGTTCCATCCTCAAAACCCCCACTCCTTTAACCTCAAACTATCCACTATTGACCTCACCCCATCCCTAAGAGGTCTGAAAGGGACGTGTATAAGGGCACCATCGTGCCTACCATCCCTGTCCTATTGTCCCCATTTATTCATACCTATTTCCTGTATTGTTACTCATGTTTATATTTATACCTATTATCTTGTATGCGATTGACAAACAAACAAACAAACAAACTATCTTTGGTCCTTATCCATCAGGGAAATGTTTCCTGCTCATGAAATGCCTGAATTTAAGAAAGGGCATGCTACTGTTAGAACTGATTGAGCTGTTTACAAGTCCACAAGACTGCATGTGTAGCTAATCCCCTCATTGCCTACAAGTTACTAGAATGCATAGAATTTTGCTTGCCAATGAGTTTAACCACAAATTTCCAGAACTAACCGGAATGAGACTCTGTGATTTATTTGTTGACATCAAATCTTGCAATTTCTTAGTGCGCTTCATGCTGTTGTCTTGATTTTCTTTTCATCCCAATATTAACTGATTTGTATGCACCACAAAGCATAAATGGTGACCACTTAAATGTTTATGGCCAATTGAGTGACAATTTGTACAAAATATTGGGATGTGTTGTTTTATCTCAAGGATGTCGTCTGTCGTCTTCTCAAGCATTTCACAGGACTCTCACAAATAAATCACTTTTTAAAAAGCGATGCAAGCTGGTATATTGAAATAGAGCATGGCGCCACTTTGTATACAGGATGCTAAACCGAATACAGTATGCCTGGATTCTTCAAGAAAAAAAAAATGCATTTGCAATGACTGCTTGAGAAAAGGAGGAGGAAAAAATAATAATTTAATCTGCATGTGAAAATTAACCCTTAGAGTCCTGCTTCTAATTTTAGGACTTTTGTTCTGTGTTATTTTCTTGGCAAAGAGATTCTCTTTATTTCTTTCAACCTTGGTATCGATCCAGTTTCCTATAGAATTTCTCCCAGGTTTCTCACTGGGAGAATATTCTTCTGTGACACCTTCCTTTAGTACGTGGTCAAAGGAAGAATCAAAATGCACTAGACTTACACTGACATTATTTGTCAAAAAGGCAAGATTAGATCATTAACAGCAGGCTGAAAAATTAAGAAAAGCTTGTATAAATTCCCTAAAATGGCCAAATATTGAGGGGAAAAAAATCTGTCCAGCTTATTCTTGTAAGCTCTTCAATAGCAGAACTAGCTTGGAAAGTTCCCATCACAGAGGGTGGAAGGTTTGATCTTTTCCTGGAAGATTAAGCTGTTGCACAAAATTTTGGGGGGCTAGCCAAGTTGTAATCTTGATACGTGTCTTTAAATGTTTTGTAGAAAGAAGTCAGTTCTTTAAGGGTTAATGTGGGGTTGAGTTCTCTCTTGCTCATCCTTCCTTTAAAGCGCCTGCATGTTTTCTCTCTTTCCGCTGTTGACTGAAGATGTGAATAATAAGAGTATCCAATGTTTTCATCTACTCAAAGGTACTCAAAGGACAATGTGAGGACCAATGCTTCTGGGCCTTTGAGAAACTGGGTAGCTAGACCCAAAATAGCAAAGACTGAATTATCTAGAGCAAGGGTCTTCAAACATGGCAAGTTTAAGACTTGTGGACTTCAACTCCCAGAATTCCTGAGCTAACATGACTGAAGGAGGAATTCTGGGAGTTGAAGTCCACAAGTCTTAAAGCTGTCAAGTTTGAAGACCCCTGCTCTAGTTAGCTCCTTGAGAAGGTATTTGGAGTAATGGCTTGTGAGGGAGGAGGTGACCTCTCTACAAAGATTGTCTGGGTGGGCTGAATTTCTAAATCAAGAGTCTTCAAACTTGGCAAGCTGTCAAGTTTGAAGACCCCTGATCTAGATAATGTCAGTGGTCAACAGGCTTTATTTATGAGATTGATATAGCTGCCTACATTGTGTAATAATGGCTCCAGGCAGCATATACAGATATTCCTCAACTTACAACATTTCATTTACTGACCGTTCCAAGTTACAGCGTCACTGGGAAAAAGTGACATATGACCTTTTTTTTTTTCACTCTTACGACCGTTGCAGCATACCAACGTTCATGTGATCAAAATTCGGATGCTTGGCAGCTGGCTCGTGTTTTATGACGGTCGCAGTTTCCCTCCGATGACCTTCCAAGGAGCAAAATTGACAGGGAAAACAAACCACATTCCTAACTTAACCCCTGGAGTGATTCGCTTCACAACAGGTGGTAAGATAGGTCGTAAAATGGGAGCAAAGCTCACTTTACAAAAGGTCTTGCTGTGTGACATAAATTCTGGGCTCAGCCATGGTTGTAAGTCGAGGATTAGCCGCATCGATTGCAAACCCAGGGAAAAAATAATATTGCAGAGAGTATAATATCCGCTAAAGGAATCCATAAACAAACATAACCAACAATACGCCTCCAGAGCTCATACGTCGCACCATCTATTCCTAACAGATGTGCTAATCTTTAGATATAGATGAGATAGATAAATATAGATACAGATTATAGATCAGGGCTCCCCAAACTTGGCAACTTTAAGACTTGTGGACTTCAACTCCTAGAATTCTCCAAGTCCTCAAGTCTTAAAGTTGCCAAGTTTGGAGACTTCTCTGCTGATCGATTATGCTGTCCAAAATACCTGTGGGAAACACCAAGATATATTTTTATATATATTTTCCTGAAGACTGACAGGGCTGGAGCCACCTAAATCTTAATTTTTACCTTCTTTTTCCCCCTATGCTGGTTTCCTTCCTCCAAATAACTCTGTTCTTTTCTTTTCTTTTTCTTAAATAGACCAATAGAGTCTTGCCAGAATTTCTACAAAGATTTCACATTGCAGATAGACATGGCTTTCAATGTGTTCTTCCTGCTCTACTTCGGCTTGCGAGTAAGTATATAACCCGTTCCATACCTGTTTTCTTGGGGGGGAGGGGAGGGGGAGGGGTTTTTTTTGTAAATTGTAATAAGTTACAATTGTAACTTTATTTAAGTTGCACTTAAATTTGTAACTTAATTTATACTTAAATTGTAATAAGTTACAAGGTGGTGGCTAAGATGCTGAGCTTGTCGATCAGAATGGTCGGCAGTTTGGTGGTTCAAATCCCTAGCGCTGCATAGCGGAGTGAGCTCCCGTTACTTGTCCCAGCTTCTGCCAACCTAGCAGTTTGAAAGCATGTAAAAAAAATGCAAGTAGAAAAATAGGGACCCCTTTGGTGGGAAGGGAACAGCGTTCCGTGTGCCTTCGGCGTTCAGTCCTGCCGGCCACATGACCACAGAGACGTCTTCGGACAGCGCTGGCTCTTCGGCTTTGTAACGGAGATGAGCACTGCCCCCTAGAGCCAGAAACGACTAGCATGTAGGTGCAAGGGGAATCTTTACCTTTAATAAGTTACAACATTGTCTTCCTCAAATGTTTTCATCAGGGAACCTGCAAATTTGATGGAAGCTCTTTAACCTGATTGCTTATTTAGCATCCATGACTCAGTGTTGTATCTAATGTTTTATGATGAATGTATTTTTACAATGACTATGATAATGGTCTATCATTATTGTTGTATGTACACTGAGAGCTTATGTACCAGAGACAAATTCCTTATGTCTAATCACATTTGGCCAATAAAGAATTCTAATTCTAATTCACTTTTCTGTCTCTTCTGAACAAACTACTTGAAGGGTTTGCCCGAACCCACATTGAGATGAGGAATGACACACACACCACACTCACACACATGCATTGGTGAGACCCCACTTGGGTGTACTGCACCCAGTTCTGCTTACCACAATACAAAAAAAGATGTTGAGACCCTAGAAAGAGTGCAGAGAAGTGCAACAAAGATGACTAGGAGTCTGGAGACTAAAGTGTATTACGAACTATTATGGGAACTGCAAAGTGTCTAATCTAAGGAAGAGAAGGACTAAGGGTGAAATGATAGCTGTCTTCTTGCTTTGAGGGCCAGTCACAGAGAGGAGGGGATCAACTTGTTCTCCAAAACACCTGAGGACAGGATAAGAAGTAATGGATGAATGTCCCAAAGGTGCTTTTCAAAAGGCAAACTGGATTTCCTTGGGGTTTTTTCCTTCCTTGAAAACATTTTTCACTTCTCATCTGAGAAGCTTCTTCAGTTTTTGGATCTTATCCAAGAAGTTTCTTCAGTTCTTGGATGAACCAAAGAAGCTCCTTGGATAAGAATTGAAATGTTTTCAAGAAAAACCAAAACAAAACAGAAAGTCCAGTTGCCTTTTGAAAACCACCTTTGGGGCAACCATGAGCTGGATGACTGAGAATCCCCATAGACATAACAGATGGCAAATTATCAAGGAGAATTCCAGCCTAGACAGAAGAAGACATTTCCTCCAATGAGAACAATTATCATTGCAATGGCTTACTTTGGAACTGGAGGCTTTCAAGAAGAGACTGGACAGCCATTTGTCTGGAATGGTGGAGGGTCTCCTGTTTGAGCAGGGGGGTGGACTAGAAGACCCCCCCCCCCCAAGGAATCTTGTAGCCAATTATTCTATGTACTTTGAGGAGTGAGATTAGTCAACCTCTGTCCATTAGTCTTTCTGAAACACATGCGACTGCACACGTGTGCATATTACCTTTCCAAGCAGACATGTTTCCAAGGTGATGGAGCACATTTGAAAGACACCTGGCCTAGAAGGGCCACAGAAGCAGAAAGACAATGTAGAGCAGTGATGGCTAACCTTTTCAGCTTGGTGTGTCAAAAATTGGGAAAAAGTGTAGCCTTCCTCGGGTCGTGTGTTACTTCAAGAAATATCAGTAATTTGGTTTATGACAGACTGGGCTGGGGTGATCACACAGGGCTGTGAAACTCGTCTCCCTGGTCTCAGGGCTGCAGGTGCAGGATGTGGGGATCGGAAGGCCACCTTATAGGGCTGTGAACCTCATGGATCTCCTTTCCTCCTGTAGCGTTCCTGAGGTAATGAAACTGACAAACCTCAGTTTATGGCGGTTAAGACTGGTTCTCTGCTGCAAAGATCTTGCGGCAGCGGTGACACCACGCCTCCACGCAACAAGCAGGGAGCAGGGATTGGAGCAGAGCACAGGCAGCCTCTAAATGTGCAGGTTTTCCCCACACCAACAGGCATGTCAGTCAAAGTGCCTCAGCGTGTCACGAGTGACACGCGTGTCATAGGTTAGCCATCACTGATGTAGAGTTTCAGGAAGTGAAGGAAGGGAAGGGAAGGGAGAGGAGAGGAAAGGAAAGGGGACATGAGGGAAGAAAAAGGAAGGAAAGGGGAGAAAAGAAGGGGAAGGAGAATAAGGGAAGGGAAGGGATGGAAAGGGAAGGGAAGGGCTAAGTGAATGACATGTTTCTCTTCTGCTAGTTCTCCCAGGTTTTTTTTTTTTTTTTCAAGGCAGTAGGGAAAGAATAAGGCAAACAGACTTTTGGGAAACATATAAAATTTATTGTACGTCATAAACAGTTTATGAATATAATAACAGCAGAACTCATATTACTGTACTTTCTGAAGGAAATATTGCATAATTACTTCCCCACAAATATCATTCCTACAATAAAGGATATAGTTATGTATTATCTATCCATTATCCATACATAAAACAATGATTTCTTCCTCTCTAGTGGATCTACTAGTTGTGCATAGCTATATAAATTCAATCTTAAAAGAAGAATGCATTATAAATGTCCTCTTGTTCAACAGTTCCTGTTGTTCAACAACTTCCTGTGAATTGTAATAACTTTATAGAATATTAATGGATTGTCAATGCCTGAAAAGATAGGAAATGGAATAATTTGGCTCCATCTCTGACATTTTTTTTTTTTTGTTCATCTGACAAAAGAGAATTCCCAAAAGAAAATATTGACCAATTCCAGGAAGTTAATGTACTTTGAAAACAAATACGAACAGAGAATTGGGATGAAGTTTATACTTTGTTTTCTGGGATTTATCTCATTTGGCAACACTACTTATATTTCTCATTTGTTGAAGTTTAGACATTGAAAAGCAGTGCAGCTTCCAGTAAAACCACAGTTAGAATACTGCATCCAGCTTTGGTCACCACAATATAAAGAAAGATGTTGAGACTCTAGAAAGAGTGCAGAAAAGAGCAACTAAGATCATTAGGGGGCTGGAGGCTCAAACATAGGAAGAACGGTTGCAGGAACTGGGCCTGGCTAGTCTAGTGAAGAGAAGAACCAGGGGAGACAGGATAGCAGCTTTCCAATATTTGAGGGGCTGCCACAGAGAAGAGGGGGTCAACTTATTTTCCAAAGCACAAGAAGGCAGGACAACAGGGGATGGGAATCATGGGATGCATAGATTTACTGCTTTAACCTCTATATCTGAGCAGACACATAAATAATTAAGAGATAACAGAATAACAGAGTTGTGAGGGATCTTACGGATCTTCTAGTCCAGGGCTGTCAAACTCGCGGCCGGTGGGCCAGATACATAATGCGCTGACCATGCCCATGCCTGGTTTAGTGAAGGGGGAAAAATTGCGATATGTCATGTGACGACGCCATAACAATGCAAGTTTGACGCCCCTGTTCTAGTTCAACCTGCTGCTCAAATAGGAGACCCTATATCATTCCAAGCAAATGCCCAATCTTCTTTTCCTAAAAGCCTCCAGTGATGGAGCACCTACAACTTCTGGTGGCAAGCCATTCCACTGGTTAATTGTTCTCACTGTCAGGAAGTTCCTCCTTACTTCTAGGTTGTTGTACTATATTTACCATGGTAGGTCCCTTAGTTTGCCAATTTGAGCCAAGCTGAAATACCTTCTGTGTGGAATAGATAGGATATTATAAGGGCGGACTTTGTCGTCTCAGATTTGGGCTGAACACACATCAGCCCTGTGGTTTATCTTACCTTACTAGATAAGTTCTTCTAATTCCCCGAGGAGGCAGATTGAGTCTGATTTGGTGTTTTTTTTATTTTATTTTTTTGTTTACAATTTACAATATAAAATACAAAAACAAATAGTAGGTAAACAGGGGAAGGGGAGAGTGTAGAAAAGAAGGGGAAAAGGAAGAAAAGACATTTGGTGCCGTAAAATAAGACGGTAACATCAAACCCCAACTTTTTACTTTTTCATAGTAGTATAATAAACTAGCCATTTCTGTATCAACGGATCTGTCTAATCGGTAAAACCCATTTCATTTTTTTCCCCACCCCGAGCACAAAGTTCAGAAGAGTTTGGTTAGGTGTATTGTGGCATCTTATGCCAATAATCCTGCCTCTCAGCCCTGATAAAGTCTCAAGCCAAGGTTGAGAAATTATTTCAGAGACTAAGCACACAGCTCACCAACCCGAATCCTGCCATCCTGGTATGATAGATACGGTTTCTGCAAGCCACTGTGATTATTTTTCAATATTTATATAGCTTAGTATGTGCAAGTTTTAGGTCATTTTTTTGGTTCTCTTGTTTACTTTAGGTGGTATTGGTTATCTATTGCCAAGATTTTAAACAGGGGTCTTTCCCATTTGACGGATTCTTTTCCAGTATAATTTTTTAAGTGGATATTTATATCGAGACACAAATGAATGGATTGGCACTAAGAATTTAAGCTGAATTCACTATTTTTTTAAAATATATATATATATATTGTACCTCAATAGCTAAATTAGATTTTTTCCGATGCTTGAGTTTTTGTCCACAAAGAGCAAAATGGATGAATGTTTATTAATGATCTTTATATAAATATGCAATTAGGGCAAATCTGTTCCATTTAAAGGTGCACTTTGATCTATCTATCTATCTATCTATCTATCTATCTATCTATCTATCTATCTATCTATCTATC
>NW_020769358.1:6806915-6828416 GCF_900518735.1 Pseudonaja textilis | reverse complement strand
ATAATAATAATAATAATAATAATAATAATAATAATAATAATAATAATGGCAAAGGTATCCAGATTTGCCTATCCTAGGTCCTTGGGAAGGACTCGGTAGGTAGACAAAAGTGCCAAACCCAGTCTGGACATCTGGCTTACTGTGATGATGATGAGGATGAGGATGAGGATGATGAGGATGAGGATGATAATGATAGTAATAATAATGTTGCTAAACTTTCTAAGCCCCATAGTGATTTTTTCTAGGACTAATAAGACCCCCCAAACACCGAACGTTGAGTTTTTGCTGGCAATATTAGAAGCAAATTTTATGTCGGATGGGAGGTACCCTCAGAGAATTGCGTAGATACAGCTAGTCTTGGACTGACAGTGGGAAGTGTTGTTAAGTGAATCCCTGCAGCTGTAAAGTTAGTAACATGGTGGTTAAGTGAATCTGGCTTCACTGTTGACTTTGCATGTCAGAAGGTCACAAAAGGGGAAATCACCTGAAACCCCCCCTCACCCCCCCGGACACTCATAAATATGAGCCAGTTGCCAAGCATCCAAATTTTGATCATGTAATCACAGGGATGCTGCCATCATGTGATCACAGAAGTGGTGTGGCCGTACGAAGTACGAGTACAGATTGAAAGTTGCTTTTTCTGAGGCTGTTGTAACATTGAGCTGTCGTTAAATGAATGGTCCTAAGTCAAGGACTAACTGTGTCACTTTTGGGAGTCCTTCAAAGAACCAGGAAACTCTCTGGGATCATTATTAGGCATTATGACATTCTGAGCTGATCAGAGGTTCTTCTTTATTGTTGCCTAATTTTACAAGAATCACGCCAGGATTCTTGGGAATATCCAATTTCTCCAAAAAATAAGTCCCAACTGGAAAATAAGCCCTAGCATGATTTTTCAGGGTGCTTGTAATATATGCCCTATCCCCAAAATAAGCCCTGGTTAAGATCGTCACCCAAACGGATGCATTTCAGTACCGTATTTTCCCCATAAGCCCTAATGCATCTTTTGGAGCAAAAAAAATAAAAAAATAAATAAAACAAGACCCAGTCTTATTTTTCAGGGAAACACGGGTAGTTAGATAAAAGTTTGAAGAATTCTCTGGGGAATCTGGACTCCATTGCTTCTATCACTGCAAGGACTTCACGCTTTCCTTTTCAGTCCTTCCCTCATTCTAGATGGAGATTCTACCACAGGCAGAGGCTGCACAGGTGCAGCTCAGTCCAAGCCATGGCCGCTCCTCATGCCAGGTTCCAAGGAGAACCTCAGGTGAACCGTGCATCAGAGCTTAAGGAACAAACCAGGGCTCCCTTTGAAACTCCATAAATCCCATGTGGCACTTGGCGTGGGACAAGCAAACAGTCCCTTCTTCTCTGCCGTCATTGAATCGAACTGAAGGATGAGCCAGCCTTGCTCATCGGAAAAACGAGAGAACCGATGATTAGTGGCTTGGAAAATGGCAATGACAACCCTAAACCAATGTTTCTTTTGAGCTCCTCACTATTCCCTTCTGTTCCTAAACAGAGCTGACTCTAGGCTGCAGGACATGTCCTAAGCTAGCCTCTTCCACTTAGTGCAGTTGTCATTCCTTGTGATGAAATGAGATCAGCTCCCATGTATGCAATGCATAAGGCCAGGGGCGGGGAGGGGCAGGCTGGGGGGATCAAACAGACGTTTTCTACCAACCATTAGGCAACCAAATGCTTTGTGACACTTCAGAGAATTCAGCAGAGGTTTTTTTTTTTTTTTGCCTTGAACAGAGAGACTTCCATTCCCATAAAAAAAAAAAAATTGCTGTTTAATAGTGAACGTGTTATTACCAAAATAATTGTTAACATCCATTTTACTTGTCAGAAATTAAATGCAGCATTGTCCTGTTGAAGTGCTTCATAAAAGCAGAAACTATCATGATACCTGCGTACGTTGGGGGTTAAAATCTGTAAGATGGCATAGTACTATGATATAAACCATTCCTTTTCTTAATAGTTGCAGGAATTGGGTATGGCTAGTCCAGAGGAAAAAAGGACTAGGGGTGACATGATAGCAGTGTTCCAGTGTCAACTCATAAAATATTTCTCTGGTCATTTTAGAGTGGCCAACAGAAAGGGAAGGGGGAACCAGTGTTGCAGCTTGCAAAACCGAAACTGCATTCCATAAATGTTTTCAAAGATAGTAACTAGGTGACCAAAGTTTCTGCTGTGCAAAATCCTAATTGGAGAGCATGATTGATGACTCTTGGCTATGGATGTGTCTCATTGGAGAATATGAATTATGATACACCCAGGGGCTGGGGGAAAAACCAGGGTCAAGAGTGACAATGAATGAGGTGTCTCAGAGTCGGCTATACCCAGGCAGTGCTGGCATGTTTACTCCCAATAAATCCTTTTGAAGTTTTGGAAGTTTGGCTCGAGACTTATGATTTAAATGGGGTTAACCATCGGAATCCTGACATCCAATATTTGAGGGCCTGCCACAAAGAAGAAGGGGTCAAATTATTCTCCGAAGCACCTGAAGTCTGGACAAGAAATGATAGATGGAAACTAGGAGAGAAGCAACCTGGAAATAAGGAGAAACTTTCTAATAGTGAGGACAATTAATCATTGGAACGGCTTGCCTTCAGATGTTCTGGGTGCTTCATCACTGGAGGTCTTTCAGAAAATACTGGCCAGCCACCTGTCTGAAATGGCAAAGGGTCTTCTGCTCAAACAGAGGCTTGGACTAGAAGACCTCCAAGGTCCCTTCCAGCTCTGTTCTGATTTAGGAAAATGATTCAATGGATGGAAACTAATCAGAGAGAGAACCAATTTAGAACTAAGGAGAAATTTCCTGGAAGTGAGAACGTTTAATCAGTGGAACAACTTGCCACAAGAAGTTACAGAGGTTTTTAAGAAGAGATTCTGTCTCTGTCTGTCTATCTATCCATCCATATCTATCTATCTATCTATCTTTTCATCTCTCTATTCATTATCTATCTATCTATCTATCTATCTATCTATCTATCTATCTATCTATCTATCTATCTATCTATCTATCTTTTCATCTCTCTATTCATTATCTATCATCTATCTATCTATCTATCCATCCATCATTTATCTATCTATCTATCTATCTATCTATCTATCTATCTATCTATCTATCTATTAATTAATGGAATCTAATCTAATCTAATCTACCTGATTAAGCTTAGATGATTCCAAATATAATGGGCAAATAGTTGTGTGGATAAATACCAGGACAGCTTTTTTTTTGGGGGGGGGGGTCTAAATGTGCCTTTATGATTCTTCTATGATGAAGAGTTTTTCAGGGGACTTGTGTCTAAACTAATTAAGAATGACAGCCTGGGAAATGCTGAGTCACCTTGCACGGAGGTTCTGCCAAGACGGGAATTGCCCATCTGTGATCATTTGCGTTCCTCCTTTTCTGCAAAAGTATCTAGTTTGCAAAAAAAAAAAAAAAAAGGCTGCATCCTGACATCTTTTCCTTTTGAACACAAAATCAAAGCCATTGTTTGTTTAAGTACACAGAACAGGGGAATAAATCATTTTGTTTGTTTTTAACATATGCCTTACTAAGTAAAAAAGAAGATACTTTTTATTTTAGGAAAAACATAGTATACTAATACAGGTTATGAAAAATACTTTGAAATGTTCCACACAGAATCCATTGAGTTCTGGTGCTTTAATTTTTGGGGTATACATGTCCACCTTTGAGTCAGTCTTGACTTCTGGACCCTTGGGAAAATTTTGGGCTTTTTTTTTTTCCTAGGGTTGAAAAAAAAATCAGTGGTCCAAAGTCACTCTGTGCTTAAAGAGGGCTAGAATTTACGATTTTGTTCTGACCCAGGCTTCCCCAAAAATCACTAAGCAGACTTTTTGTCCTGGCAAAACCCCTTTTATTAAACAAAGGTGAATTTCTTGCATTCACCTTCAGCCAAAGGCCTGGCAAACAGTCTTTCAAGGCTGTAATGAGGAGCACAGATCTTACCTAGCCTGGAGAGCTGCCGAGTAACTATTCCCAAACGCAGTGCTGACTAGGAAGGGCTCTGAGATGCACAGAACAGATCTTCACACTGCTGTAACCAAGGGGCCCTCCCCTTTTGCTCCTCTTTTAATCCCTATGGGAGGGGCCATTCATCATCCACCTGTGGCTTTACTCCCACATCGACCCTTAGTTCATAATTGTTCTTTTCCTTTGACAGCTCTGTGCATGCGCAGGTTGGGAACCAGCTGTTCCCCTGCCTCACAGCTGTCTGACTCCGAAGGCAGCTGATGGCTGCCAGACTGGCCTGGCCCCATCTCTGCCTCCGATGCAGAGCCCTTGTCCGAGCCTTCCTCAGCCTCCAGGACTGGCCCATGTTCCTCTCCAACCTCCTCACTGTCCGACTCTGCTGCCAGCTCTACCAGCCGCCAGTGGGCCACAACAGATTTATCATTTTCTAGCTCATTGCCTTTAACCATTTGCAGCAAACCGGCTGTGACTTTAACCATCCCTCTTGATCCAAACCATTTCTTCATTCTATTTATTTATTTTATTTATTTGGTTTGTCAATTGCTTACAAGATAATAGGTATAAGTAAAAACATAGTTATGAATACATGGATACATGTTCTGTCTCGCCTTTCCTCTTTCCAAAAAGATGAAAGAGAACACACACACACACAAACACAGGCAAGCAAGCTGGCTTGGACTTCACAGAGTTAATTCTTTGGAACTGATAATATTCGTGGCATTCCACCACGTCCTGCCCGCCAAGTCCAAAATGATAGCAAATAAAATTTTACTCACAGAAAATTACAAGGCAGTCCACAAAGAAAATCTGAAGTAAGGTTAAACTTTGTCCCGTACAAAGTTTCAGTAGAAAACACACCCAGTTTTATCCCCTGTGGGGTGTGGCTCAATGACTCAGCCCACTCTCTGACCCTCCCACGCCTCCTATGTTGCTGCTCATGTTTCTCCCTATGGCGCTGCTTAGGACTGAGCCAACACTCTTCCTCTTTACTCCCTGTCAGGGGCTGCTCCGATATGCCTTCCTCCTGATTAATCTCAGGCTGTTCCTCTCGGTTGTCTGATGGAACCTGAGGCATTATCAGGGAGGAAGGCATTGCAAGAGAGGAAGGTCCTGGGGAGGAAGGCATTGCAAGAGAGGAAGGTCCTGGGGAGGAAGGCACTCCCAGTTCCTCCTCCTCCTCCTCCAGGTCCTCTTCCTCTGACAGCATAGGCTCGGGAATCGGGGCCACAACAGATACATATAAGAAAAATAAAAGAAACAATAGGACAGGGACAGTAGGCACGTTGGTGCACTTATGCACGCCCCCTACAGACCTCTTAGGAAAGGAGTGAGGTCAATAGTAGACGGTCTAAGGTTAAAGTTTTTGGGGTTGGGGGAAGAAACCACAGAGTCAGGTAGAGTATTCCAGACATTGACCAATCTGTTGCTGAAGTCGTATTTCCTGCAATCAAGTTGGTGCAATTAACCCTGTGTTTGTATCTATTGTTTGCTCTTGTATTGTTATGGTTGAAGCTGAAGTATTCATTGACAGGTAGGACATTGCAATGTATGATTTTATATAGTATACTTAGATTGGACCGAAGGTGTCATAGTTCTAGGTTTTCTAGGTCTAGAATTTCAAGTCTGGTGGCATAAGGTATTCTGCGAGTAGAGAATTCTTCTTGTGAAATATTTCTGGACTTTCTCAACCGTGTTAATATCAGATAAGTTATGTGGGTTCCAGACTGATGAGCTGTATTTGAGTATTGGTCTAGAAAATGTTTTGTATGCTCTAGTTAGTAGTGTAATATTACCAGAGAAAAAGCTAAGTAAGATTAGGTTAATGCCTTTTTGGCTATGTAGTTACAGTGGGCTCTAGCGTTTAAATCATTAGAGATGAGTACTCCAAGATCCTTGACAGAGTTTGGATCATCAACAAGGTCTTGACTATTCAGCCTGTATTTTCTGATTATTATTATTTTTGCCAATATGTAAGACAGAGCATTTATTTGTTGAGATTTGAAGTTGCCATTTGTTTGACCATTCTGATACATAGTCGAGGGTTTTGAAGGGTAGCAGAATTATCTGTGGGGTTGAATAGCTTTACATCATCAGCGAAGAGAACGCAGTTGCTTTTAATATGATCACAGAGGTCTTTTATGTAGAGTATGAAGAGAGTTGGTCCTAGAACGCTGCCTTGGGGGACACCATTGTTGACTGGTACAGAATTTGAAAGGACGCTCCCAATTTTGACCATTTGTTGTCTGTTTGACAGGAATGCTTCTATCCAGTTATGCAGGTGTCCAGAGATACCATAAGATTTTAGTTTTAGGAGTAGTTTGTCATGTGCCACTGAATCAAAGACTTTACAGAAGTCTATGTAGATTGCGTCTATTGCTTTGCCCTGATCGAGTTGTGTAGTCCATATGTTTTTGTAGTGTAAGAGTTGCAGATTACAGGATAGTTTTTTTCTGAAACCAAATTGTTTATTAGAGGGTTTGTCCCTAAGTGGAGGATGATGGATTGGTTAATAATTGATTCCATGACTTTACAGGTGACGCAGCATAAAGAGATTGGTCTGTAATTTTCAACTAGGCTGGGGTCTCCCTTTCTGAAGATGGGGATGACCATGGCTTGTGACCATAGCTTTGGCAAGGAGCTGGTCCTGAAAGATTTTTCAAAGATTATGATTAGAGATTTGGCTATGGCAGTGGATAGCTTCTTTAAGAAGTAGGCACATATTCCGCCTGGTCCAACAGATATTGATGGCTTTAGATTGCGTGGTGCTTTTTCAACATTGTCTTCTGTAAAATCGATATGTATTAGATCATTGTAGCTGTCTGTGGTTTGACTAGGAAATACTGGGCATGATCCATTGCTGTTTACAAATACTGAGCCAAAGAATGTGTTAAAGAGGTTGGCATTAATGGTGTCATCATTGCAGTCTTTACTATTAGGTCCTTTCAGGGGTGGGATGGACCTTGAGTATTTCAGTTTGTTGTTTACAAAATTGTAGAAAGCAAAGGTGGAATTGGTGCGTAGAAGGTTTTCCTCTTGTTTAATGTGATAATTGGTGCATTCAGTCTTTATCTGGTGACATAAATTTTTGTATCGGCTTTTGAAGTTGGCAACGTGACCAGATTTGTTTTTCCGCCAAAGTGATTTCTTTTTGGATTGAAGCTTCCTTATTGTTATGGGTAATTTGTTTTTTCTGGTTTTGGGGGTTGTTATTGGTACATATAGTTTGATGACTCTTTTGACTTCAAGTAAAAAATATGTTGTAATGGTCTTCAACAGTATTGCATCCAGTGAATAGAATTTGCCAATCAAGAGATGAGAGATCATTGTCTATAAGATCATAGTTGCCTTTTTTGAAGTTATAATTGGGGATTCCATCGTTGTGATGATTTTTGTGTGGACCTATGTTGAGACAAAAGTCAATCATGTTGTCGTCACTGTTGGAAAAGAGTTCCTTAATTTGTATTCCATAAATTGAATTCAAACTATTGCAGAAGATGAGATCAAGGAAGTTGTTAAGTCTAGTGTTGTTGGTTACTAGTTGTTCTAGTCCCAGATTTATTACTGCATTGTAGAAGATTGCATGTGTGGGTTCAGTTGTACATTCATTAAGGTTCTAGTTAATATGAGGTAGATTGAAGTCACCAAGAAAGATAAAAGCATGTGGGCAGGATGTTGCCCATGTTAGTAGTGAATTTAGCTTGTTTGCATGTTCAATGTCATAATCAGGGGCTCTGTAACATAGTAAGAACCAAAATGTGATATTTAAGGACAGTCCACAGACGATGGTCTCAGGAATAGCAAGCTCCTGGGAAACTTGGGTGTTTTTTAGATGTAGGGACTTTTTATAGAAGATAGCAACACCACC
This sequence comes from Pseudonaja textilis, assembly GCF_900518735.1. The sequence goes on along the minus strand of NW_020769358.1, from coordinate 6,820,545 downwards.
TCCTCTATGGATTTCATGATCTGATTGGTAAACATGATAATCTCTTACTGTGGTAATGGAGTCAGGGAGAGATGCATTGAGCCATGTTTCACAGACAAATATAATGTCAAATTTAGCCGTATTTAGTAAGAGGAGAAATTCAGGTATTTTATTCACAAGGCTTCTTGCATTGAGTAGCTTGCATTTAAGGCCAGTTGTGGTTGGAATAGAGGTAGTTAGGGGAAATTCTTCATTTCCTCAAAGGAGCACCTAATAAATGTTGCTGTAAGAAACCCACTTGTGGAAGGTCAAGGTTAGCTTTTAAAGCCTCTCTTTTGTGATATATATTCTCATGTTTATTATTTAGCTCTGATGAGAAAAAATTAAATATTCATACTTTTATGTTGTTGTTTTAAAAAAACCTACATGCATGTATCTTAGTATTCCCATCTTTAAAGGCTGTAAAAAAATAACCTTTTTTGGTGGGAAGGATTTAAAATTAAACAATTTGCCAAGATCTGGAAAGAACATTTACCACCAAACATTTTTGACATAAACGTGTTAACAGAAACCTTATTGTCGGACAATATAGGGTTGGAAGGGACAGTGGAGGTGTTCTAGTCCACCCCCTGCCCAAGGTAGGAATCATTATACCATCCCAGACAGATGGTTGTCCAATCTTTTCTTGAAAACCTCCAGTGATGGAGCACCCAGAAACTCTGAAGGGCAGCTGTTCCACTAGTTAATTGTCCTCACTGTTAGGAAGTTTCTCCTTAGTTCTAGGTTGCTTCTCTCCTTGATAAGTTTCCATCCGTTGCTTCTTGTCTTGCCCTCAGGTGCTTTGAAGAATAAGTTGACCCCCTCTTCTTCTTTGTGGAAGCCCCTCAAGTATTGGAAATATTTCTCTTCGATAGGCGAGACATACGTAGCTCTCTCAACCATTCATCATACAATTTAACTTCCAGACCCCTTTATGTTCTTTGTTGATCTTCACTGTTCACTTTCTTTTGCCTATTTACTTTGTTTTGCTTCTCTGTTCCCCCCACCCCTTAATACAACACGTATCCTTTATATATATTATGTCTTAAAGACAAACTTTTTATTCCTGGTTGGACGGTGAAATCTTTTTGTGCCCGTTTATTAGAGTAAATAAAGGTGATAATCTGCCGTCTTTGCATTTGGGAAAGCAGCCAGGCCGGCGATGAAAAAAACAAAAATACTATGATAAAATCTTCCTTGAAATGATTTCCAAAGCTTGCTAGGAAGGCTGGAAAGCAACAGATTGCCTCCTTTCCTCCAGTCCCACGCAGTTTCGAACACAGACTCAAGTGTGACGATTCATTTGTCCGTGTTTCCTTGGCATGAAAAGATCTGAACATTCGAACGTGAGCCTCAGCGGTTCTTCCGTGAAGGGGAGAGAGAACAAATCCCTCTCACTTTGAGGAAAACTTCCAGATAGTTGTGCTTTTATCCTGCTGTCACTCAAATTCAGGAAGTGAGGCACTGTTGTGAAGGAGTTGCTGACAGGTGAGCGTTCTGAATCGTTCTGAATCACTTTTGCATCCAGATCATTGCGCTGTTTTCTTATTTGAGAGAAAGTCACTCTCGAGGTAAACTCAAATTCTGATGACTTCATTGATAGTCTGTGTTGTTTTTCTGGATTAGTTTCCCCACAACACATACACACACACACTTTCCTAGTATAGCCCTGTCTGACATAACTATGTCTGATTTACTTGCGTGCAAATTCATAGAGAAGGCTATGATGCTCGGTATGGCTAGTGGACAAGAAGAAGGGGCAAGTAAAGAACACACTGACTTGATACTGTCAAAGCTGATACAAAGATGAATATCTACTATCCCAGTATTTGAGGGGCTGCCACAAAGAAGAGGGGATCAAATTATTCCCCAAAGCACCAGAGGGCAGGACAAGATACCATGGATGGAAACTAATCAAGGAGAGAAGCAACCTAGAACTAAGGAGAAATTTCCTAAGAGTGAGGACAATTAACCAGTGGAACAACTTTGCCTTCAAAGTTGTTCCACTCATCACTGGGTGCTCATCACTGGAGGCTTTTAAGAAGAAATCGAACAACCATTTGCCTGAAATGGTATAAGTTCTCCTGCTTGAGCAGTGTGATGACCCAGGGTGGGGGAATACAAAATAAACACAGTCACAAAAACCCGGCGAAGCCCCTTTTATTCCTTCACTTTGCTTCCAAGCTCTGAATATCCTTGAAGGAAGACAAAAAACTCCCACACAAGTAGTTACAAGAAGGAGGGAAAAAGACTACACAAACCAGGCAAGATAAGGGCTGGAAGACGTCCACAGATATCAGAACACACACTGAGAAGGACGCCAAACTCAGAAAGGAACCATAAACTAGAGATATTTCCACGCTTTGTTTCCAGAGTTCGCCCATATGCAGGTCTGTCCTCTTATCCAGTTGTCACAGCTGCAGCCCATGAAGAGGATCAAGGCCCTCTCCTCCCCAGTAGACTACATCTCTCCCTTATCCTCTTCTCCCTGTGTGCCCTAGGGTGGAGAGGAGATGGGACTGAGTCCTCCTCTGACTGCTCAGCTGGCCTCTGCCCTTCCCCAGCCTCCTCCACAACCCCACTGTCAGCTGTTCCTACTCTCCCTCAGAGTCAGTCTCCACCAGAGGCAGGGGGCTGGACTAGAAGACCTCCAAGGTCCCTTCCAGCTCTATTACATTCTAATCCAACAGCTGTGTTTGACAGGGTAGCATGGAGATCAGTTGCCTATAAAGTCACCAAAAGTGGAAACAGCTGAACAGTTAAAACTACTATTAGTAGAGTCCCATATCTAGCTATATCTTTCTCATTTTCTGTTCAAATACTGATCAGACATGATGTTGCTTAATTTCTTTAGACCACTGAAAGTCAGCAAGGTATTGTCAACTAGCTATATTTCCCTCTTTCCTGACTTTATAAAGTCTGTGGTTTGCATATATATAAGAAAGGAGAATAGCTTTTTTTCTGTTTTTCCTGCTTCTTGGAATGTGAGTTGTGAGAATTTCCAGAACTTGCCACCGATTAAAGGCCTCCTTTTGAGAGTGGGATAACAGAGAACAGAATAATGGAGTTGGAAGAGAGCGGAGGTATCGGAGGTATCTTAGAACTTAGAGTAACAGAGTTGGAAGGGGACTTGTACATCATCTAATCCAACCCACTGCACAAGCAGGAGACACTATATTATTTCAGACAAATGGTTGTCCAATCTCTTCTTAAAAATCTCTAGTGTTGGAGCACCCACAACTTCTGAAGGCAAGTCATTCCACTGATTGGTTGTTTTCCTTGTCAGAACATTTTTCTTGATTCCTACGTTGCTTCTCTCCTTGATTAATTTCCATCCATTGGTTCTTGTCCTGCCCTCTGGTGCTTTGGAGAATAATTTGACCCCTTCTTCTTTGGGGCAGCCCCTTAGATATTGGAATACCCCTATCATGTCACCCCTAGTCCTTCTTTTCTCTAAACCAGCCACACCCAGTTCCTGCAACCATTCTTTATAAGTTTTAGCCTCCAGTCCCCTAATCATCTTGGTTGCTCTTCTCTGCACTCTTTCTCAACAACTTTTTTACATCAGGGCGACCAAAACTGGATATAGTATTCCAAGTGTCGCCAGTATTTTCATCTAGAATTTATATATTTGAATTATTTGAATTTATGTTTGAATTATTTAGAATTTATATAGAAATTATGTGGCCTCCTGTTCATGGCTGGATGGCATATAAAGGTTGAAACCATAACCATGTTGGCCCAGGTTAATGACACCTTCAAATCACAAAAAACACATCAACCATCAGGGCTAGCTTAATTTCTTGGCCAGTCTCCTAATCATCTTAGTTGCTCTTCTCTGCAGTATAAGTCTTTTCATTATATTTTCTGCACTATAAGGTCTGGGCTCATTAATTTATAGAAAGGGAACTTAGTTTTTTTTTTTTTTTGAGGTACATATTGAAATAGATTCAGGTGGATTTGTAGATTTCTGACGCTGATAAAAGCAAAGCTGGAAGAAAGGAAAAACAAACAAATTTGTAGATATATCAAATAATGTTGTTCTCTTTTGGGGGAGGTCCAAGCACAAATATTTGGGTCTTAGTAAGTGACTGTACAAGTTGATCACAGTTGTTCTCCCTTTCAGCCGTGCAAGTATTTGATTCAAAATACAATACTAAGGCAATTGGAACGTTTGAATTGAATTGGAGGCCTTTTCCTGAGCTGAATCAACAGTTTAATTTGATTCTGTTCAACAATCTGATTTGGGGGACTCAAAATCAAATTGATTTTACTTGCCAAATCAAATCAACCACTTGAACTCCATCAAAAGAGAAGTCCATATCATAAATGGGTGTCTTTATGTTAAAGACAATATTCTCTGCTAAGAATTTTTACTTTTATTTTTTTTTTACAGTATGAGGAAGAATGCAAAAGATATTTCTGATCTAAAAAGAAATAGGAAAACTTTAGCAAACCATTGTGAAGTGGAACTGATTGCTCATTAGCCAATTATATTTTTATAAACGTGATTTTGACCCTCTAATGTAGGAAGTAGAAATATTTAACTTAATCTTGCTTTCTAATGAATAGCTTCTAGCCAGTATTTAAAAGCAGCTTTTCGTTCAACTCTGTGAAAAGAAGAAATTAAATCTAACATGTCTTGCATGTGGGGTAGGTGAACTTCCTCTCTATGTTTGAAATTTTAATGCACATTTGTTGTGCACATTTGTTGAAAGTTCATAGAACTTCTTGAGAACCTAATAACATAAAATTTGGAAAAGTGGGAGATAAATAATGATTCGTAGTATGCTAGTTTTCAAGCTTTTAATTCATCATAGAGACCATTTCTAAATGATTTTAATTTAGTGTCTTTTATGTACTCTTTCAGTCTTTCTCCACGCCGTTAAATATATTTTTTAAAAAAAAACAGATTTAATTAATGCAAAACAATATAAATAGAAATAGACCCCTTGTAGGTCTTGAACCAATCTCTTAGAAAGCAAACCTGAGTTCATTGCAGAAGCCAAATTAGAGACTATTTTTCCAAAGTATCCACCATGTTTCGTTGTTTCAGTTTACCTCTTTTTTTTTTTGTTGGCAACTAGTCTTTAAGATTTTTTTTTTTGCTTTCTTCTGCTTTAAAACATGTCTCAATCACAATAAAACAGGCTTGGAAGAGAACTTGGGGATCTCCTACACCAGCATCTTGCTCAAGTATGAAACCTCATCCCATTCCAGACAAACAGCCATCCAATCTCTTCTTTAAAAAAAAACCCTTCAGTTTCAAGAATATAGTTAAAATGAATTATTAGGAATGTTATAAAAAGATCAACATCAGTTTTTTTTATGATTAACTGAATAGATTGACTTATTTGAAATAATAAATGACTTAAAATGTAATTGAAGGGGAAAATACCATGCAGAATTGGGACCCCAAATGCAGATGTGTTATGTAGCTGTTAGGAGATTATTGTTACTAACTTTTAAGATAATAATTAAAAAGTGACTATATTGTGATAAATCATTATTATGAATGAAAGAGGAGTTAACTAAATGATGTATAAGACAAAGGGGTGGTGCACTCAAATTAGTAAATAAAGGGGAATTTTTTGAATTATTAGAATTAAGATGGAATAATGAAATAAGAGTATGCGATGAAATTGCAAATGTGACAGATAAAAGTATAAAGTATAATGAATATGAAGGTACGAGGATTATTTAAAGAAAAAAGAAATAAGTTAAAATATGATTAGAAAATATATAAAATAAGTCTGAAGAATATAAGAATATCTGAGAAAATTTACAGAAAATATGAAATGTGATGATATGATACAAAATCAAATGTGAAAGATGAATGAAGGATGAAACCAAGGTCATGTTTGTATGGAAATGTGAAAACCTGGAACCAGGCTGTTCACTAAAAGAGATGTTTTTGACATATAAAAATACAAAACTTTTTTTTACAAAAAAACAAAAACAAAACAAAAACCTCCAGTGATGGAGCAGCCGTAACTACTGGCTGTTTTTTACGCTTATGACCATTGGAGCATCCCCGTGCTGACGTGATCAAAATTCAGACACTTGGAAAGTGGTTCATATTTATGAGAGTTTCAGTGTCCTGGGGTCATGTGATCCGCTTTTGTGACCGTCTGACAAGCAGAGCCAATGGGGAAGCCAGATTCACTTAACAACCGGGTTAGGAACTTAACGACTGCAATGATTCACGTAACTCGTTTGGCAAGGAAAGTCATAAAACGGGGGCAAAACTCACTTAACAAATGTCTCACTTAGTGTTCTGATCCAAACCTTGTTCCAAGGAAACAAACACGAAACAGAGGTAACAGCAAAACCTTTTAATGATTCTTTACGAATTCCGTTCCTTCTCGGTTAAAAGGCTGTTTCAAAGTAATTGTCTCTGATAAGAATGAACCTTACCAAGGTGGGGCAAGGCTGCCATGAACACTAGATAAAGTCACTAAGAAATATTTCAAACACAAAGAGTCTCCAAACACCAACTCATATGTTCCTAACATCCACCAGGCTCGAGTATAAAACTTTTTTGCCTTCTGCAAAGAACTCCAGTTTGTCAGCTGGCTTTTATCTCTTAAGGGAGGGGCCATTACCTTGCAGCCTTACTCCCGAGTCGCCTGTACTGCTGCAGCTGTTCTTTCTTTCGAGCAGCCCTGCGTACACGCATGCTGAGCACAGGCTCCTCGGGGTCCTCTTCATCACTGCTGCCAGCCTCCATAATCTCCAAAGGCAGCACTCCACTCCCTGATGGTCCTGGCCCCATCCCTGTATCACACGCAGGCCCCTCATCTGAGTCCTTGCTCTCCGAGACCTCAGCCATCCACACTTGCTGCCAGCAAACCACAACACTTAGCAACACCAATGTTGGGCTCCCTTGTAGTTGTAAGACAAGGACAACCTGTACAATATTTACATGGTTCTTACATTTTAATTGTACACCACCCAGACTTACTCTGCGCATGAAATGGGTGGTTTCTAAATTTGATAAGTCAATAAATAAAATCCAGTTCTACTTTAAGTACTCTATCCCTGATGAGCAAATGAAAAGGTTAGAATAATTTAGGACTTCCCATGAATAAAAAGAACAACTGGGAAATTACAATCTGTGCCTTTTTGCTGTAATTGAAACAAATAACCACTATTTGCAAATGGGAAGGTTATTTAATTTATGCCAGAAGATTTTGTCTTGGTGTTTTGTTCCAAGATCAGAACATTTGAAATGCCATGCTCCGATTCAGAACATGTTGCACATTTCTCGAAAAAATATATTATTTAAAAATGTAACTGCATCTCCCACTTTGCATATCTTTCGTTCTTTTTTCCTTCCCATATTCTGCTTTTACAAGCCATGGGAGGGCAATACTACGCAGTATTCATCATTGCTGGAGACGTGATCAAATTCCTCTCGTTTTATTTTTTTCCAGTATGTCTAGACATTTCAGAGCATCCTTCAATTGCTCTCACTTACTATAAACTGTTTTCTAAACCGTTTCATACCATATTAAGTTTTTAGTTAAATAGAGGTTTTATATTGTCACATAATGTATTTATGATACACAAGAGAGAGTGTGTGTTTCTAAGCTATAAGACAAAATGTGCAAAGTGTTCCATGGTGAAGACCGACCAATTATACAATGCAATACTCTGAAAAACAATCAAGTACATAAACAAAGAGAATACAGAATAACAGAGCAACCCTGGAGGTCTTCTAGTCCAACCCCCTGCTCAAGCTATATATTTCAGACAAATGGATTTCCAATATTTTCTTTAAAAATCTGTAGTAGTGGAGCACCCACACGAGATGAGCCATTCTACTGGTTAATTGTGCTCCCTGATGGAAATTTCTCCTTAACTTTAGGTTGGATTTCTTCTTGTTCACCTTTCATTTGTTATTTTTTGTTATGTCCTCAGATGCTTTGGTCAACCTCTTTTTCTCTCTGACAGCCCATTTAAGGACTGGAAGGTTGCTATCAAGTCACCCCTAGTTCTTCTCTTGATTAGACTAGACATAACCAGGTCCCACAACCATTCATTGTATGGCTTATCCTCCAGACCCCTGACCAGCTTTCTTGCTCTTCTCTGCACCCGTACTTGGGAGAACCTGAGAAAGCCATCTTGGTGATTCTAGGATATCACTGGAAAAGAAGGGGCTAATATTTTTGAGCTGGTTACCCCATCTTATAAAATCTTCACACTCCATCCCAAATGCCTCAAATTATATTTCTGAAATTTGCACCCCAAATTTCTGCAGCAGATTCTAGGATACCGATGTTCTGACCTAGGCTTCCCAAAATCACGAAGCCAACTCCTTGTCTCAATGAAACCCATTTTATTTAGTTTAAAGTGAATTCCTCTACAGCAGACTCCTGGCCAACAAGAAATCTTTCAAGAGATTTCACAACTACAGACCTTTATCAGGCTTGGAGAACTGCCAGGCTGATAGCTTCTAAACACCATGCTGCAGCAGCAATGACTTGCCAAGAAGTCAGGAACAGATCTTCACCCCAGTAAATTGAAATTATTGTCTCCTGCAAGCAGCACTCCCCTTTCGCTCTTCTTTATTCCCTATGGGAGGGGCCATTCACCATCCACTGTGCCTTTACTCCCAAATTGACCCTTGTTCCTTAACTGTTCCCTTCGACTGGCAGCTCTGCGCATGTGCACTCTGGGAACAGGCTCCAGCTGTTCTTCTGCCCCACTGATTTCTGATTCCAAAGGCAGCTGATAACTGTCAGACAGCCCTGGCCCCATCTCTGCCTCTGACACAGAGCCTTCCCCAGACTCAGGGACTAGCCCATGTTCCTCCTGAACCTCTTCACTGTCCAAATCTGCCGCCAGGTCCGCTAGCCACTGTTGGCCCACAACATCTAGAGGTATGCAGGTGAGGGGACTTCTCTGTGGCCTGTAGATCCGGTTGAAGAGGCTGATTGTTCCAACCTATCGATATCTTGCCTTGTGTGCCTTGCCGTACAGCAGCTTAAAACATTCAGGATATTATAGTTTTCTTTCAATGTGGAACAGTGGAAGTTAACCTCGTTTTGTGCGAATTAAAAACCTGTCAGGGTGAGCTGTGTCCTTCGTAGAATCCACAAAAGCACTTGCTCATCTCCCTTCTTCAGAGTGCTAATCTGTTTTGATTTCTCCAGCTGGAAGGATACATTTTGGAGAGGGTATGAAAGAAGATTATATAGCAATATCCGGATAGGGAAGGCCTTTTAAGCCGTGATATTATAGATATCAAACAAGATCCATTTTTTTCCCCCCGTCAACAACTCAGTCCTGCTTTGGCACTTTTCTTCAGAGGCTAGGAAGCAGAAAGGGCGAAGGAGCAGAAATGCCTTTTCCTGCAGCGATCCTGAAATATGTTTTGATATAAAACCAGAGGCAGAATATCTCACCCCCTCAGCTACCCAACGGATTTCCGGTAGCCTAAATCTCAAAAGGAAAGCATGTTTTGCTGATCCTTCTAAGTTGTGTTGCCATGATTCCCACCAAGATGTTGGTCTACAACATCCCTTCAGGGGGTAGCCGTACAGAAACTTTTAAACCTCGCCGAAAGAAATCCCATGGAGATTTATTTAAAAATGGATACCGAGTCAAATCTGGGCAGAGTAACCTGGAAAAGGAAGAGACACAGACATTTCGACAGAGTTTGGGCTCTTGTTACAGAGTTGGCTACCACTGGGGTAAGAAACTTTCAGTTGACTGAGGGACTTTCTTTCTTTCTTTCTTTCTTTCTTTCTTTCTTTCTTTCTTTCTTTCTTTCTTTCTTTCTTTCTTTCTTTCTTTCTTTCTTTCTTTCTGCAATGATTTATATGCAAAATATGAAGTGTTTCCATATCAATTGGGAGCAAAGGATTCCCCCCCTTCTCATCTTCCTCGTAATTTGTGAAGCCGAAGAAAATTATTTTATTAGGACTTTCTTTTAAATAACAGAAAGGGGATTTTTTTTTAAACTGAGATGTTTTAACAAGATGAGAGCAATAGTGTTTTATTTAAACGTTATTTCTCACATCTATCCCTTTCTATTGTCCTTTCTTTAAAAGAAGCATTATTCTTTTAGGGAGAAATCATTTAAAAATAGAAATAATCCTTCTCTTCGAATCCGCTTTTTGTCCTTTAATATTTCTTCTCCTTGCTAGTACCTCCATTACTTCCCTCTTTCTTAATACCTATGATTATTAATCTACACAGAAAGGTAAAACTGTTTTTAAGTATTTTTTAATAAGAATAGCCTTGTTAAAATGGATTGCTGGGTTAAACATTTTAGGGATCTCATTTCCTTCTCTTCATTCTGGAAAGCCAGCCTAAATTTTAAGGTATCACTGAGATTTTCCAGGAGATACACCCTTGCCAATGTCTAAGCCATTAGCCTCAAATCTAAGCGAGTGAATGTTTTCTCCTCCAGCAAGCTTCTTTCTTTTAATTTCACCTTCAGTTTATATATCCATGGCCTTCTCTTTTCTACCTGTGCTTTCTCTGGGATTCTCCCCAGTCTCGTTTTAAAAATGGCATTGTTAGAAAGGTGCCCGGTGTTAGAAAACCAATTTGTTCTCATACCAGAAACTTCTGCATTCGTTTGGCTGAAACAAAACCTGGGGACATTTTGATTGTTCTGGATTTTGGATGAAACAAATTCTAGATGAGGCAAGGTTGAGGATCAAAGCTACTCCCCACGGTTCTTCTGGGAGAGCATTCCCAGCGTGGCACATTCTCTCAACTCCCTTTTTCCTGATCTTCCCTACTTTTCCATTCCCCCCCTTTTCCCCCTCCCCTCAAATGTTTTGGGTGTCTAGAGTGGCACATCCCCTGTCTCTCAGGAGGAGAAGAAATACTGAGAAGATTATGGGTGGGCCAGTGGCTGAGAACTTCAAGAACATCAAGAAAGATGAGCTGATGGATTGCGCCCCAGGAAACTGACTGGCCATTCCTCTTCTCCCCTCAGATCTTGTCACTACCATTCTTCTCCTTTTCCCCACATTTCCCTCTTCCCTCGGACCCCTGGAAGCCCCATTTCAGTCTGTGTTTGGTTCAAAACAGCCCGTGTTGTCTGTGCACAGATGAAAAGGTGTGAAAAATGTGTCTCAGATTGGGTATGGACAGGTGCTCTAGGTGCTGATGGAGAGTTCCATGAACATCTTATGAGGCCTTAAATATCCCAGGGATATTTCCAAAACAATTTTTGGAAAGAATAGCAAAGACTGAAGAACTTTGGGTGTAATACTTCCAAACTGTTTTGGAAATATCCCTGTGATACGGATTGACAGAGTTGGAAGGGACCTTGTAGGTCATCTAGTCTAAACACCACCACCCCCAAGCAGGAGACCCTACACCATTTTTGACAGAGGGCAGTCCAGTTCCTTCTTGAAAGTTTCTAAGGCCTTGTAAGGTACTCATTTAAACAAGTGAAAGCAGAATGCAAATTGTCCTTCTGGTATTATTATCAATTCCTATACTTCAATCGGCATTAAAAATGAGTCACACTTTCTACTTTTGTAAGTTTTTTTCCCCCCCTAGAAATGGATGAGCCTTATGCTGTTCTGTCCCTACCAACTGGAAACATGGTATTATTTATCTAAATTATTTTCTAAAAGGCAAACTTTCCAGTTAATCTAATTGTATACTTGGCATCTTCTATAAAAATTGACACTCTTGATTAAAAACACAGCAAACAAGTCTATATTGCGTTTATTGAGCCTCTGTTCAGCTTTTGAGCTCCCATATCTCTGAGTGATGAGAAAAAGCTTAATAGAAGTAAGACAGTTAAAGAAATGTTCAGGTTACTGATTGGACCTCACTTAAATTTACAGCTAAGGCAATTATATATAAGGCGTTCTCAAGGTATGGCTCAACCACACTAGAAAAAAAGATGTTGAGACTCTAGAAAGAGTGCAGAGAAGAGCAACCAGGATGATTAGGGGATTGGAGACTAAAACATGTGATGGATGGTTGCAGGAACTGGGCCTGGCTAGTCTAGTGAAGAGAAGAACCAGGGGATCTTCCAATATTTAGCATCTTCCAATATTTGAGGGGCTGCCAGAGAGGAGGGGGTCATGCTGTTTTCCAAAGCACTCAAAGACCAGACAAGGAATAATGGATGGAAACTGATTAAGAAGACATTCAACCTAGAAATGAGGAGGGATTTTCTGACAGTGAGAACAATCAACCCATGGAATAGAATTTGCCTTCGGAAGTTGTGGGAGCTTCACCCCTGGAGGCTTTCAAGAAGAGACTGGACTGCCACCTGTCAGAAATGGTGTAGGGCCTTTCCTGCTTGGGTGGGAGTTGGGCTAGATGACCTACAAGGTCTCTTCCAACTCTTGTTAATCTGTAATCTCACAGTAGTCACTGTGAAAGGGTTCTAAGTGGCCTGGTAGACCACTTAAAACACCATTTAACTTTGAGCCAGCAATGTGCTGCAGCTACTTGTGCAGCTAATGCAGTCTTGCACCTTTCAACAGAGGGATAGTTTCGAGATCACATGATCTTTATGCTGCATTGGTGAAGCAACACTTGGAATACTGTTCTGGTCAACCACGATATAAAAAAAATATGTTGAGATTCTAGAAAGTGTGGCGAGAAGCGTCACAAAGACGATTAGGCGTCTGGAGGCTAAAGTGTACAATGAACCATTGCGAGGTTCATGGTCCAATTATTCAATGGTTCATCGTACTCTTCGCTTCAAACCAACTAGGTAGGTCTAGTATAACAAAGAGAAGAATTGGGGTGACATGATAGCTGGTCTTCCAGTATTTGAGGCACTGTCATGGGGATGAGAGGGTCAACCTAGACTGCAAAGAACTAGACAAGAAGTAATGGAGGGAAGAATATCCAAGAGAAATCCAACCTAGAACTAAAAAGAAACTTCCTGACAATTAATCAGTGAAAACAATTATGGAATGGCTTCCTTTCAGAAGTTTTGGATACTCTATCACTGGAGGTTTTCAAGAGGAGACTGGACAACCATTTGTCTAGAATGGTATAGGATTTCCTGCCACAGGCAGAGAATTAGTCTAGAAGACCTTTGAGATTATCCTAGACCCCTTTTCAAAGGCTTTCCTCATGAAATGGCACATGGCAAGCAACATTCTCGGATACAAATATTTAACAGATATGAGAATGATCTGGCAGGCTACACAAGCGAAAAATGGACTTTTCCCAGGTTTGTATCAAGGAATGCTGAATTTTCAGTGGTTGACTTCATTTCCAGTGTGATATGAAACTATTATTATTTTCCAAACTATTAATCTTTTTTATGTAGATGTACAATGCCTAACATAACTTTACCCCTGTAAGAAGCTCTACAGCTTAAGTATTTCATGACACTATAAACGTTTCTTAATGTACAATGTACAGTGTTTTTTGACTTCTTTTTTTTTTCTGTTTGAATTACAGGTTTAAGATTTTTGCGAGCTCTTAGGCTGATTCAGTTCTCAGAAATCTTACAGTTTCTGAATATTCTTAAAACAAGGTAAGGCCACAATATACATAGATAAAATAAAGATAGGTAGAAATAGATAGATGATAGCTAGATTGTAGACAGACCGGAGGATTAGATAGATAGATAGATAGATAGATAGATAGATAGATAGATAGATAG
>NW_020769358.1:6794102-6806905 GCF_900518735.1 Pseudonaja textilis | reverse complement strand
GATAGATAGATAGATAGATAGATAGATAGATAGATAGATAGATAGATGATTGATAGATAGATGATAGATGGTATAGATTGATAGATAAATAGTTAGATGATAAATAGCTGATAGAGATAGAGATAGATGATAGATAGATAGATAGATAGATAGATAGATAGATAGATAGATAGATAGATAGATAGATAGATAGATAGATAGATTTGACTTGTTGTATAAAGGCTAAATACACAGTCCTTTAGGAATTAAATGGACAAGATTCAGACAATATGAATCACAATATGATTAGTGCTCATTTTAAAATGTGAACCAGAATTTGAGTTGTTTTTGTTGCAGTTTCTACTTGCAATGATGAATTAATGATCCTATTAACTCTTCTGTCCTAATAAAGGACATTTGATAATAAAAAGAAGGAAAGTATGTTTATTCTAAAAAAAACCACACCCCTCTCAATTAAATGTATATAGGATTACAGTTGAAGTAAATCTAAGTATTAACTGGATTTGGTATATTCCTTTTTACTCTCATCCTTGTATCCTGATACCCATCATTCAGTTTGGTTCTCATATCATTTTGATGGCATTCATGGATTAATTATTTGCTGGATGAACATACAATGGACTCCTGGAGTAAATCAAATCCATACACCTAGAACTTTGGTCAGATAAATGACATTTGCATTGTAGACTTAAGACTGAAAAAATAACTGGACGATGGCTCATTTGCAAATAAATTTAATATTTTTTTTTTAAAAAAAACCTTCTATTAAGTAAGTTTACTTTCAAGGATCTACATTCATGGGGTCCTAGTAATTCTACTTCCATTATTTTATGATTTGCATCTATTAATGTGCCTATGCGCACGTGAACACACACACACATTATTAAAAGTTTTAAAAACCAAGATGAAAATCTTCTTTATAGCTGTTATAAGCACAATTATAAATTTATCTCTTTCTCTAAACTTACAGCCTACCTCTCTATAATACGTATGTATATTTCTATAATGTGTCTCCTCCAATCTGTAATATATCTCTATGATACCTCTCCTCTAATAATCAAAACCAGAAATCTGTTTTTTTTTTTAAAGTCCAAGAGTTTCCAGTCACTAATAAATGTAGATATATTTTCTCTAATCAAAGAAGTCAGTTTGGTCATCTCAGCGAGTTCCATCATCTTTACCAACCACTTTCCCATAGTTGGTATTGCCAAATCTTTCCATCTTTGGGGCATAAAATAATCTCGCTCTGTTTATCATATATATATATAAACAAAATCCATTACTTCCCCCCCACACACTGTCCATCGGTTCTAAGAAAAAACTGTCAATTATATAATAACCTTTACAATTCTTTGAATCATTGTGTGTATTTGAATCCTATTTACACACACATATATTTTTTTCAGCAGGCAGTTTCTAAAAATAGGTGGATTTTCCCCTCCCTTCATTCTGACTTCTTAAATTTATTTATCCCCTCACTATGCTCTATCCTTTCCTGAATTAAATGAGGATTCGCTAAAACTTTAGGGGTTTAGGCTGGGCTCAGGCAGAATTAGGGACAGCACAGATGTCTCTGACAGCTTAAAAGGAAGGGGGAAAAAACGTCGATTAATCCACCTATTTTTAGAATTGGGGCTGAAAAGACAAAACATAAATCTTCTCCTTTAAAGTCAGGAAAGCCATTCTGAACAATCCTGGCTCACCTACAAACAAGCAAACAGAGCTTTTGAAAAAACAGTAACCAGTGTCCATTTTGCAATGGTACATTTCTTTTCATAAATCAGATACAGTAATGATTAAAGAAGACTTCAGAAAGTAATTAGGACTGCAGAAAAAAACAATTCCTACCAACCTGCCCTCCATGGAGGATCTGTATCCTGCACGAGTCAAAAAGAGGGTTGGAAAAATATCTACAGACCCCTCACATCCCAGACATAAACTGTTTCAACTCCTACCCTCAAAATGACTCTATAGGGCCAATGGACAACTAGACACAAAGACAGTTTTTCCCCAAAAGCCATCATTCTGCTAAACAAATAATTCCCTCAACACTGTCCAACTATTTACTAAGTCTGCATTACTATTACATTAATCTTCTCATCACTCCTTATCACCCCTCCCCTCCCACTTGTGACTGTATGACTGTAACTTTGTCGCCTGTGTCCTTAGGAGTTATATTGACTGTCTCCTGGTATGGTTTGATTGCTTATTGTACCCTCTGACTAATATTAAGTGTTGTACCTTATGATTCTTAATGAATGTATTTTTTTTCTTTTATGTACACTGAGAGCATTTGCACTAAGACAAATTCCTTGTGTGTCCAATCACACTTGGCCAATAAAGAATTCTATTCTGTTCTGTTCTGTTCTGTTCTGTTCTGTTCCCTTCCGTTCCATTCCATTCCATTCCATTCTTCATTCTTCTATTCTATTCTATTCTATTCTATTCTATTCTATTCTATTCTATTCTATTCTATTCTATTCTATCCTATCCTATCCTATCCTATTCTATTCTAAGAGGATCAAAAATACTCATTTACATATAAAGGTAGTCCTCGACTTGTAACAGTTCATTTAAGTGATCATTCGAAGTTACAATGACACTGAAAAAGGGGACTTACAACCTTTATTCACACTTACGACCCTTGCAGTATCCCCATAGTCACGTGATTTAAATTTGGATGACAACCAACTCACATTTATCCCGGTTGCAGTGGCCCAGGGTCACGTGGTCCCCTTTGACGACCTTCTGATGAGTGAAGTCAATGGGGAAACCAAATTCATTTAACCTTAAAAAAACCTTTAAAACACTTAAAATTAGTGTTACTAATTTAAGAACTGCAGTGATTGAGTTAACCCAGGTGCTGAGAAATTTTTTTTAAAAAAAATGGGTCAAAACTCACTTAACTAATTTCCCACTGAGCAACATACATTCTGGGGCTCAGTTGTGGTTGTAAGTTAAGGACTGCCCATATACCCATTTGTTGGCATAGTAAATAATTAATACACCAGCGAAATGCTGCGGTATACTTAGACTTCAGAAAGGCATTCAAC
Organism: Pseudonaja textilis; assembly: GCF_900518735.1. Next base: position 6,803,852 of record NW_020769358.1, on the reverse strand, counting down.
AAGGTAGACCACAACTTACTTCTTGGTAAGCTGGAAAAAAGTAGGATAGATACCATCACCACCAGATCTCAAATGAAATAGAAATAAAGGAGAAATTTTAATTAATAGCTCAGGGTTGAAATGAGGGATCCTTGGTGTTCATGGCAATAATACAGGAGCCGATTTCCAAAGCATCTTGTAAGGGCTTCATTTTAAAATTGAATTCCCATCTGACCTGAGATTTCCTGGAGGTCTCCCATCCTAACGGTTGGCTTTTCAAGATGAGCCATAAGGACTGACCTTGGGGCATCCACTTAGCTGTGAGAAAGTTGGTCTCCTTCCCAGAGATGATGAACTCATGTCATTCACCCATAAACACATTTTGCCCCTCACCAGTAAATTGTTCATTTCTTTAGATTTTCAACAGTTTCCTATTTTACCGATATCCTTTGTTTATTAAAAGGCACGTCAAACCCATAGGGTTCTTTTATGCTGAGAAACTGACCTTGAAAGGAAAAAAATGAGGATCTTTAGGAAGGTAGATTTGAAAAAGCTAAAGAATGTTTCATCTTTTTTGAAAAAAATACCAAACTCTGAGAAGAATTTATTTTTCTCTCTTTTTCTTTTAACCAGTAATTCCATCAAGTTAGTGAATCTGTGCTCGATATTTATTAGCACATGGCTGACAGCAGCTGGATTTATACATTTGGTAAGTATGCTCAAAAAGGCTTATTTGCGGAGCTTTAGAATTATTACGAGCTAATCCAGCTATAGATAATTTTTTAAAAAGGCATCATGTATTTCTTTTTCATTTTCATTGGGAACATGCTTTGCCAAGAGGTTGGTGGCTTAATCTAGCGAAGCAACTCCCTATGTGTTCAGAATAAAAATAATAAATAAAAATAAATCAGGTTTTGTCAGGGAATTTTAAGCTATGAGGACTTCAACTCCCAGAATTCCCTTCATGCGTGGCTGGGGAATTCTGGGAGTTGGAAGTCCCCATAGCTTAAAAGTTGGTGACGTTGAGAAATACTGTAATGGAGAATTCCCCTCAGTCATACTGTATGTCATTTTTTTCAGATTTTTGATGCAGGATTCCTGGGTTCTTTTAAATATTATTAATAAATCTTGTCTCTAACTGAAAAATTATTCCGAGAGGAGAAAAGGAAAAAAAAAAACAGTATGGGGAAAAAAAACACCATATTTTCTCTGGAGTTCAAAGCCCGCAACGACTTTGGCTGAAACTGGAAAAGAAAGCTAGGAATTTTGGGATCTAATTTTGAGATTCTGGAACACTTTTACTGAATTTGACAATAAAGACAACGAGCCACTAAGTGGCAGTGTGGACTTAAAAACAAACATAAAATAAAATGTGTTAGTGCACAAGGCAACCTCTTGTAAGAAAAATGAAGAATGTTACGTGCTACTAGGACTTACAATCTATGGATGCACACAATGCTCATTTTCTCCCGAAGATCATTGTACACTGTTGCCTGCTTGAATTAAAATAACTTAACACATCCTCTCCTTCTCTAAGGATTAGATTCCCAATGTGTCTTTGAAAATAGGTCTTACCAGATTCCTGATTCGGGGGGGATCAATTCACATTTTTTTCCCTTTTGTGTGTTGAAACATGGCCTTAAGGGACAGTTATTGTGGTAGCTACTTGCTGTTATAATAGGGAGGAATTTTGTGACTCTTGGTGACTAGTCCCAAGAGTAGTTTAGCGCTAAGTTTTGTGGATAGGATTACAGTAGGTGAACCCTAACCCTCAAATTTTGGAAGACTACTGTCATGTCAGCCCTAGTCCTATTGCAACCATATGGTTAAAGCCCAGTTTAGTGGCTATAGATTCCATCCTGACTTCCTTGGAAAGGCCACATTAGAGTCCATCATTACACGTAGTCCTAAGTGTCAGATATATTTAAACATAGTTGTATATGTCTAATGCAATCATCATTTACCAGTTATTAGACTACCTTTCTAGAACTTCCAAAGGGTGATCGTATTCCTCTCTTTTCTTTCACAATGGTTACTATTTTAGGATGGTTCCTGACTTTTTTTCCCTCGATAGGATTCCATATTTGGAACATGCCAAACCAGTATATACCCTAACTGATTTGATATAAAGAAAATGACTTGTTTTATCACAGTCCATCAAGTTGTTACGGTTGGGTGGTACGGTGGCCTAAAGGTGGAGCTCTTGCCTCACAATCAGGAGGCTGTGAGTTCTATCCCAGATAGAGGCAGATATTTCTCTCTCTGGCCATGATGAGAATTTATCTGCTGAATATACAGTATAACTTCGTACTGGCAACAGGAAAGGGCATCTGGCCATTAAACACTCTGCTATCTCCATTCAGTTGTTGTTAAAAGATGATGATGATGATGGAGTTGTTAAGGTTAAGATCATGTCATTAGAGCTGTATGAGGTATTACTGATATTCCCTGGCTAAAAAGAGAATTTGGCCTCAACGGTTCAATGAGATCATATCTGTGTTGCATTTTTTTTCTCTCTCCCTGAACGCATTAGTTATGTAGTAACGTGCTAATAAGTTCGTGAATGGAAATATTGCATATTCAATGATGCATTCATTTTGCTTTTGTTCTAGGTGGAGAACTCAGGGGATCCATGGGAAAACTTCCAAAATAACCAACCACTTACATATTGGGAATGTGTTTATTTGCTAATGGTTACTATGTCCACCGTTGGCTACGGAGATGTTTATGCAAAAACAACCCTTGGGCGTCTTTTCATGGTTTTCTTCATCCTCGGGGGATTGGTAAAACATCTATCTATCTATCTATCTATCTATCTATCTATCTATCTATCTATCTATCTATCTATCTATCTATGTATCTATGTATCTATCTAATATTTTAAATGTAACGATTATACTGTAACTTACGACTTCAAAATACATATCCCATTGTATTGCATTTTGAAGAGCTTAGTTACCGAAGTAAAATATAGGGCAATGGCGCACTTAATGGATGTAATGTTAGCAGAGATAGGAAGGATAGGAAGCATTTTAAGAATTCAAAGCTTTAAGCCGTGGGGAGGAGGGCTGGGCACACTCTGAAAATCCTTTGAAAACATAGCTTTGGTCTTTACAAAAAGCCCAACTTCTCTCTGCTGTTCATGGGACCAGCCTATCGAGTAGCAATTGGCCAATTGATTCCTCTTGCGGCCTTCTCAATGCGATAAAATATAGGTCGTCCTTCACTTATGACCTCAGTTGAGCCCATTGCTAAGCACAACAGTTAGTGTTAAGTGAGCTTTTTGTCCCCATTTTACAACCTCTCCTTGCCACCGTCGTTAAGTGGTTGTTAAGCCAGCAACCTGGTGGTTAACTGAATACGTCTTCCCCATTGACTTTGATTCTCAGAAGTTTGCAAACCATGGTCACGTGACATGGCCATCATCATAAATGCATGCCCATTGTCGACGTTTTGATCATGTGACCACGGGGGTGCTGCCATGGTCCTGTGGGTGAAAAGTCATCATGAATCCACTCTTTTCCATGCCATTGGTAACTTCCTTAAACAAATAGTAAAGTAAGGGCTACGACTAATCTAATCTAAGATAGATTGGAGCAATGAAAAGGATAAAATACAAATGTGTTAATACAAAGAAATTATAACCAGGTAAATGTCAGCACTCCAATGAAACTCCCCATTCTAATTCAGCACTCAGAAGTTCACCCAAGTAAGAATTTATTAAAGAAGTCATGTTGGCACATCTAGGAAAACCTGAATCTGAGAGTTCCGGGTTTTCCCTTCCCAAAAGAGAAATCAAAGATCCCTCCGCTGCACCCAACAATCCATCACATGGTCCAATCAAATCTTCATCCCAATTGGAGATCTTCCTCCAGACTTCCCTCCAGGGGCAGGGCAACATGTCCTTGACTCTCTGAGAAAGAACGTTGTTGAGTCTAATCTTCTTCCTCTCTATGAAATGCCGCCCTCCCAAATTCCCAAGGATTGGACGTGGAAGCCTCAAAGCGTCCAAGTAAAATATGGCTCCCAAGGTTGACAGTAAATGAATTTCCTTTGCATGGTACCCCCATGTGTTCAACCATCTATTGGGTTCATCTTGGTCATAAACTTAAGCAGTTCTACATCCAATACAGGTAGCCTTCAACGTGCAACAGTTCATTTCACCGCTGTTCAGAGTTACAACGGCACTGGGAAAAGTGACGTAGGATTGTTTTTCACACTTAAAACCATTACAGCATGCCCGTGGTCATGGGATCAAAATTTGACAACTGGCTCATACTTATGATGATGGGAAAGTTCCCAGGGTCATTTGATCCCCTTTTGCAACCTTCTGACAATGGGGAAGCCAGGTTCATTTTGTATCCGGATTACTATCTTAATGACTGCAGTGATTCCCTTAACACAGCGGTGTCAGATTTAAGGCTCTGAGGGCCGGATCCAGCCCATGGGGTGCTTAGATCTTGCCTGCAGGGCCACCTGTTCTGACCATAGCTTCCTGAAACACTAACAAACACACATAAAATCCAAAACTCTTTTATTTTAGTTCAATGGCTGTGAATTGTCATCATTCACAGCCTGGAGTGAGTCTTAACCAGGGACGTCTGCCAAAGTTCTTTGAGAGACATCTGATAAGAAGGCACCTTATCTTACTTGAAGTGCTGCCAATGACTTAAGTCCCAATTAGTCTTTCCAAAGTCCAACAGAGAACAAATTCACCATGGAGCTTTTAGAATCCAAACCAATCAGAGCGAATGACGTTGCTTCCTGCAAAGATTTCCTTACCTTTGCACTTCCTTTATACCTTATGGGAGGGGCAATCACCTCCAAGCCTTACTCCCGAGTCTCCCCTTTTGTCTCAGCTGCTCTTGCCTTCTAGCAGCTCTGCAAACACGCACACTAGGAACAGGCTCCCCTTGTTCCTCTGCCTCACTGCTGCCAGATTCTGGAGGCTCTGGAGTCAGCACATAACTCCCAGATGGTCCTGGCCCCATCTCTGTATTGGATGCAGGACCCTCATCCGAGTCCTCTCCAGACTCCCAGACTGATCCCTGTTCTTCCCCAGTGTCTGATTCCACTGCCGTCTGCACAGGCTGCCGGCGAACCACAACACCACCCTGGAAACAACAAAGGACAGGCCCGCAGTGCCTCTTCCAGCAAAAACATAGCTCAGGAGGGCTGCGTGTGGCCCTCCCGAGCTCTGTTTTCTATGGCAGAGGGTTGCAGGAGGCAGTCACAGCCAAAAACAGATCTTGGGAGCCCATTTTCACTGGCAGAGTGTTCGGGCTACCACAGGCACCCCCAAGATGAAGGACGTCAAGCTGACTACAACCACTGCAGCCCCTGGAGGTCTGATGTGTCTCTCAATGGAATTGAGATCAACACCCCTGGCTTAACCACTGTGGCAAGAGAGGTTGTCCCAAGGGCTTGCTTAGAGACAGAAACTTGGGGCCCAATTACGGTCATAATTCAAGGACTGCCTGTACATACATTTGAGCCCAGGAAGAAATGTGACAATGAAAACCACCTCTTCTGTTCCAGGTTTCTGAGCAAAAGTGCCCCTGCTTTGAAAGGGTGTGTGTCTTAATATTAAATAAGGACATTCTTTTGAAAGCAGACTGAACTTTTCCTTAAGCTCTGCAGAACCCCAAAAGGGGAAGCCAAATTGAAGGAAACCAAGCTTTAATGAAAAGCGGAGAGAGGTTGGACTTGAAGGCCGAATTACGCCTTCAGTGAAAGTATTTTGAAAGTGTGCCCAGAACTCCGCGCCTTGATAACAGTCTGGGGGGAAATTAGTTGCGGTTTCAAGATCTCCCCTTTTGTGTTCCTTCCCGACATTCCAACAAACACTGTGGTTGAGGATCCTCTTTAAAAGAGCTGTTGCCCGGAGTTCTTTCTTTCTTCTTTTTTCCCAGCTAGCGGGAAAAAGCGAGTTCTCATCCTTCCAAATAGCAGCCGAGGAGGTAGGCTGAAAGTAGGGCAGCCCTTGCAAATTTCCCAACCAATCGGCAAAAAAACCACGCTCCCACGGGAGACAGAGAGAAATTTTCAGGAGAGGAAAAGAAAATCCAGCTATTCTGGAGGATTAACATCTGTATCTCCAAGGAGCTGGGCTTGGATTGCATGGAGGCAACTGCTATCTTAACTCTTTGGGTGCCATGCTCCAACTGTGGTGCTCAGGATGGTGAAGGAACATCCTGAACATAGCTGACTCGCTTGTAGAGATTGTCCCTGAACAAACTACCAATATTTTTTTTTCTCAAAGCAATAAATTTCTGGCAGCCATTGCATTTTTGCCCTAGAAAAAAAAAAACATCAACAACCATTGTTCAGGTTGAACTATAAGGTAAGTGACTTCTTCGACCCCAGGTGTGTACGTATACAGATGTGCCTGTATGTGTATATGTGTAAACTCATCAATGTATGTATGTTTACTTACAGCAGAGGTGTCCAAGTTTTGGCAAGTTTATGATTTGTGAACATTAAGTCCCAGAATTCCTCAGCCAGCATGGTTGGAGCTTCATCACTGGAGGCTTTCAAGAAGAGATTGGACTGCCATTTGTCAGAAATGATGTAGAGTCTCCCGCTTGGGTGGGGGGTTGGACTAGATGACCTACAAGGTCCCTTCCAACTCTGATTATCTGTCTATCCATCTGTCTGTCTGTTTGGATGAGGAATTCTGGGAGTTACCAAGGTTGGACACCCCTGTGTTACAGACCTAAAAGTAACGAAGGTGTACACATAGATGATAGATAGATAGATAGATAGATAGATAGATAGATAGATAGATAGATAGATAGATAGATAGATAGATAGATAGATGGATATAGACAGGCGCATCTCTCATTTTAGTGATTTTACCTCAAACCTTTTTGTGCATTTGCCTTCCCTTGACAAAAAGGTAGCTCTTGAGGCCCCTATTCGTGGCAGCAGCTCTTCGAGGCATCCCAGCCACAAGCAAAATGTTTGTTGGACAAAACATGGCAGAATAATTATTTTTTCTTCCTCGTTGCCTTTTTCCCCCTTTTACATCCTTACATTTTCTTACCTGCCTTTTAAAATAGATGAAATTTAACAAAAAAGAAAAATTACATCATTTTTCATTCTCATTGGGCAGAAAATCCACTCTGCTTTTGTTTAGTAAACCACTGACACAAAACCACCTCCCATCTGTCTTGTCTAAAATACTCATAATAATGCAAGCATCCGAAATACGGCTTTTGCGGGGTGTTTTGGACAGTAAACATTTGAAAAATTCCATTCGCCCCTTTTCGAAAATACCAGCCATGGCACTGTTTTTATCCCTTCAGTGTCACTTGGACTCCATTTTGTTCTTGTTCTTGGTTTTTGTTTTCCTTCTTTTTTTTTTAATTTTTATTTTTTCATTCCTCTCTCCCTCTTTTGACTGTTTTCTGTAGCTGAGCCGGTGTTTCCCTCTTTTTTTTTAAAAAAAAAAAAAGACATTTGACCACCTTGTTTTGAGATGAAAACTTTTTGCAATCTTTTTTTTTTTTTGTTTCTTTCTTTCTTCTTGTTTTTCTGTTTTTGGAGGAAAGACTCAATTGACTAGGACCTAAGTCTTGCATTTTCAGATTGTAAGGATGATGTATCTTCTTATTAAAAAAAGAAAAATTCATCAGTCCCTCCCCTTCCTTTGACCTCTCTTTTTAGTCTTTTCTCTGTCTCCTGTCTTCTTCCTTAGGCCATGTTTGCCAGTTACGTCCCTGAAATCATAGAGTTAATAGGAAACCGCAAGAAATATGGTGGTTCCTATAGTGCGGTTAGTGGAAGAAAGTAAGTATTCCAAGGCTTTCTGCTGCCTTTGGTGTGGCAGAACTCTCTCTGCATGCCATTTTTTTTCTTTTCTTTTTTCCTTTTTTTTGTTTTGCTTTTCTTTCATGCATGTAGGCAATGTTTGCGCGCTACGTGCCAGAAATTGCGGCTCTCATCCTTAATCGGAAGAAATACGGCGGGACTTTTAATTCAACCCGAGGCAGAAAGTAAGTTGAAAGAACTGGATAAAAAAAAAATAAACAACAACAACTGGAAGAGCCAAATTGTGTTGTTCTAACCCGGGCTTAGCAGAACCAAGAAAGAGACTCCTCTTTATTTAGGTATTGTGAATTCATGGCATTCACACACAGGAAAGTCCCAGGAATAATCCTTCCAAGGGTTAATTGCAAGAACAGACCTTATGAGTCCTTGGATAATTGCCAGGCCAAGCAAGAGCTTCCGGTCACAAAGCTGTACATTAATTCCTGGCAAGGAGTCTCCAACGATAACACGATAAGCAAACCGTCATAATAATAAGCAAAACTATTGTCTCCTGCAACCACCACTCCCCTTTTGCGTTTATTTATTCCCCAGGGAGGGGCCGTTCAGCATCCATGTATGCCCCTCCTCCCGAGTCAGCCCCTGTTCCTCAGTGGTTCTCCTCCCCTGACAGCTCTGCGCATACGCGCATCTGGAACAGGGTCCCGCTGTTCTTCTTCCCCACTTATCTCCAACTTCAAAGATAGCTGGGAAATATCAGACGGCCCTGGCCCTATCTCTGCTTCCAACACAGAGCATCCATCAGAGCCTTCTCCAGACTCCAGGACTGGCCCAAGTTCCCCGCCCCCGCACACCTCCTCATCGTCCGAGTCTGCTGCCAGCAGAGCTGGTGGGCCACAACATGTAAGACCAAGTGGAACTTGAGCCCAATGTGGGGGTGACATCTAACATCTCACTCCCCCAATTTTTTTTCAGGGATAAGTGTGTCTGGTCATCATCAAATCTCACACCTTCCCCAAGCTGGAGAATATTAATTTGGGTTGGTCACCGGGACCAGAGGTTCAGCCTTCTGAACTTTTGGACTCATGCTGGTGCCCATCTTCGGGGAATTTCTCACCCACCAGAATGTATTTTCCCAAGCTGGCCATGCTGATGTGCAAGGCACTTCGTTTTAGACTTAAATGGTACACGATCTCAGCACACAGGTTGTACAACCTGAAAATAATTGCTGTTGCGATTATAAATGGTACTCTACTCAGATTATAGCTATTAAGGGGTGACATCTCAGTTTATGGAAACTTTAGTGATTGCTTTTTAAGTCGCTGATAATATCTATGTATCTGCTGTGTAGTTATGTTGATGGGATTGTTATGCAGGAGTTCAGGTGTGACTCACTAAATATAATAAACGGCGTCCATGTGTCTTGATAAGCCAAAGACGTTTATTCAGCTGAACAAAGGCAGGTTGTCCCTTAAATTGGAACAACCCTGAATACAGTGTAAGGCATGAATGCATGCACGCACGCATGCACACACAGACACACACAAACACACACACACATGCAGAGTCTCACACACACATTTTACTTAGTTACATAAGAAGCTGGCTCACAACAGATAAGGTATAGAAGTTATAAAAATACTCAGGTACACCTTCTGTGGTTTTGGTCACATGCTTAACTCATGGCTAGTGGTGTCTTGTGGAGCTTCTCATAGCCTCAAGGATTTGCTGAGGTCTGAGCTTTTTTAGTTCTGCCATCTCAACATATGTACCTTTTAATCAATCATCAAATTCATCATATTTCCGATCGACAGGATCCGACGTCCCTCGTGTTATACTCCTGCAGAACTACTTATTCCACCAAAACTCCCAGTTGTTCAGAGTACACAATTGTATCAGCTTTTAAGGGCTTCAAAAACGCATTGCCATAATCATACAGATAAAATATGTCCCAAGTGTCTATGGAGATTCTCTATCATCCAGATCATGGTTTTTTTTTTT
>NW_020769358.1:6749059-6794092 GCF_900518735.1 Pseudonaja textilis | reverse complement strand
TTTTTTTTTCTTTTCCTAAGTAGTTTTTTACATCTTTGCAGCCTCTTGTTTTATTTCCCATCACTGTTTTTTTTTTTTTCAAAAGAAGCTGAAGTAACCCCAAAGAAATAGAGCAGGGGACTTGTTCCATCACTGGAATCCAAATTGAGGAATGTCAACAACATAAAAAAGTTACAAACTCTTCATTAGAGTAATCCTTTCACTCTGCTCTGCTTCTCCATAATGCTATATGTGGCAAAAGTACATTTTTTTTCCCAACTGGTAGACTCAGTCAAGGGAGAGAAGTTAGCTTTCTTTATGGCTCTCAATGCCACCAGACATTTCACCAGAATTGATCCAACATCTTCTAGCTTTATCTCCATTAATATTTAGAACATCCTTCCTTCTGTTTCACAGTTCAAGGCAAAAAAAGAGGTGCTTTTTTTTCCCCCAGCTTCCCTCTTTCTGTTTTTTTCTCCTACTTAGATTAAAATCTGAGTAGAAGAAGAATTGTTGAATGCTCAGTGGTACATTTGAGGGGTCCTTGGTGCTCTCTGAGCTTGGTTGTTTTCCTGCAGACATTGACTCAAATTATTTAATTGTTAGTCATTGGGTAATGAAACATCTGCAAGAGAACCACCAAGCTCAAAGAGCATCAAAAGGACCCCTCATTTTAACCCCGAGCTACAAAGATTCTCCTTTAATAATAGTCCAAGTACATTTGCCAGCCACATCTGACACCCCATCACGGTTATCTTCACAGAACTGGACAAACTTTGACCTACTGATGGGACTGGGAAGCACTCTGAAACATTCAAAGAATCAAAGATGAGGAGTAGAAATTGAGAAGAATTATGTTATGAAACCTGAAATAGATCCCTGAAATTCAACATCTCAGATGAAGAGTTTCTCCAATATAACCATGCGGCTTCCCCTGTCTATGAAGATTAGTTCTTTGACACCTAATTTGCCATTTTAAAAAACAATTTCCCCTTCCCCAATTATTGATTGGTTTTGCCCCAGATCAGGTTTCCAGCCTCCCTGCTTCGTTGTTTTTTGAAATAAGTTCTTTACGAAAACCCAGATTCAAATTTCCTAATTATGCCAAGGTTTATAGCGATCATAACCCATTTTGTCATTTGCATCTCTTGTAAGAAACAATATGCAAAAATATTTTTTTCCTGTGAGCCCAGTTATTTGTTTTATGCTATCGAATATTAATATCTAATTTATTTGACATCCTGTTTGCGAGAAGCAGGAGCTCCAGCATTTTCACCATTTCGTTCAGGAATATATTGAAAATAAATGCTGGTGCTCGGCAGCTCCCTTGATACAATGTAAATGAAAAGCTAAAATTTGATTTTCACCCAGGCTCAATGCTCATTACTAAAATGGATAACAAACGCAAATGAAATATTAACAATTGCTTGCCTAAGATTTATTAGCACTTACGTTCATGAATTCCACCTCTGTTTCTCTGCCATAATTTCTTTTGTTGCAAATTGCTAACATGTACAACAGACATCATTTTCCTTTCAGAAGTATTGGACAATCTATTTCCCCTTTAATTGAATGGAACCCTTTGTGGCCTTCAAAAGGACTTGGGAGGTTATATCCCAGATTAGCCTCTTCTAGATTAAAGGGAGAGTCCAGGGAATTTAGGAATCTAAAGGTGGTTCTCAGAATTGGAAGAGTGGTTTACATGTAGAATTTGCTTTTACAGACAGATAAGCAGAACCAAGGCCATTAACCATTGATACCTTAGCCATATCAACTCTTCTATTCAGCAGTAATATCCAGGGATGGAATTCTACCTGTTTGGCCTGGTTTGAGTGAACTGATAGCTCCGAGGATCAGCTGTGAGCAAACCAGTTTGCTCTGACGATCAGCTGTTGGGCAGACCTGCCCGCCCCTACTCTAGTCTGTGCTTTATATCCTGGTTTTAAAGCTTAGCTGTTCAGCACAGTGGATTGCCACGCATCAGTTGTTTAACCCATAGAAATTGCTGGAGAAGGTTAGTAGCAAATGCTCTGCGTGCACACAAAGCATACGTGCTCACCGAACCGGTTGTTAGCACCGGTTGAATCGCACCCCTGGTAACATCATCTAGTTGAGGATGATCTACTAAAGTTTTTGCTCAAAGATAAATTACATTTCTGAAACACAAATGGTGCTCTCTCTCTCTTCTGTGGAACACTGTAGCCCATAGGAACGTGCTCACAAGGTTGACTGAATCTTTGGGGAACATGCATTGCCCATTGTCCCACACACAAGTGTGTGCGTTGTGAAAACAGCACCGAAATCGGTTCTTCTTCCAATTCCTAAGCTGGATTACAGACCTGAGAACAAAGATATGTGACTCAAATCTCTTGCATTTGGGCGTATGTTTTCCTATTGTTTCGGTGAAAAGGGACTTCAAGGCATCATGCTGTATTTTGCAGTTTGGATGGAATAAGGACACCTTACTGAACTTGTTAAAGAAATACAGTCCATACGCCTTCAATGTTCCTTGAATTTTTAAGGAAAAGTAAAAAAATAACACCCCTGAAATATCCCTGGTATGAGCACTCTTAAAGGAAATTTCTAAAATAATAGTAATTCCACCTGAGCCCATTAAAAAGCCATGGCCTCTTCTGTCAAATTCTAATTTGGTGGTGGCTTTACTTACTTATTTATTTGCCAGCTGTAGTTTTTTTAAAAAAAGAACAAAATGAAAATTAATATTCTTTTCTCGTACCCCCATGTTTATCCCTCTGTTGGACCTTTCTCCTGTCTTTCCATTTTATTTGTCTTCATTCCCAGCTGAAATCCTTTTTTTAAAAAAATAAATATATATATATATTTTTTAAAAAAGGAGGGAAAAGTAGATTTGGAGAATTTCAAATCAAAGTGTTGTGGGTTATTAACTTATTTATTTATTTATTTTTCATTCTGGCCTTTGTTTTTTTGGTTTTTGGTGTCAGTTCATTTCTTATCCAAGTGTTTTGATTTGCAATTTTTTTCTTGTCGTTTGCAGAAGCCGAAAGCGGTATGCTCTCTTCGTTACTTTACCTTCTAACCTCAATCCTACCTCCAATCCTTCTAACTTCAGGACTAATTCCTTACCGAGAATACAGGAAGATAACATCTTTGTCTATCTTTCACATTTATATATACATATAAATATATATATACGTATAAATATATATATATACATATTTTATATTTATATTTTCATATTTATATATATATATATGTATAAAATGAGCCCCAAAATTTAAAGAGGAGAGAACATTTGATAGCAACAGTTGGTTTCTGCATTGGTTTTTTTTTTGTGTGTGTGTGTGTGTCTTCTGCACTAACTTCTTTGCAGGAATAATACCCATATAAATTAAATTTAGCAACGTTGCCTTAGGAGAAAAGATTAATCTATTAGGAAAAGTTATGCCTGATTTCATGCAATAGGAGAACTTCTCTCCTGTCCAGTACTCCTATTCCCCTGTTTTATGTACTTGTGTTTTGTTGCAACAGTGTCTGCTTCATGTCTATTAACTTTTGCTATTTGATGTTTTTACATTTGCTTCCCTTGTTCAAATTCCCCCATCAAGTGTCCTTCCAGAGTTTCTGTACCACACGGAGCTTCACACTGTCCCTTCCGCCATTTTCATGAGTAGAGTCCAAATGCCTTTTTTATTTGTTGGTTGGTTTCCGCTTTCAGTTTTGAGCCTAACACCGAACCAGAATCATTGAAATATCACCCCACCCAGAAGCTACTCCAGTTCTAACCATGGCCTTCGTGTAGCTTTTCCTACGAGACTTTTGACTGGAATATTTGAATGGGTTGATTTCTTGCCCTCACTTTTTGGTTTGGTCCGTTTTGCGTTGATTGTGCTGATATTCAGTACTGAACATAAACTGACCTGCCGTGCAGTTTTGTTGTGTCTTTGAGAACAACAAGGCATGCCTCACCAAATCCCTTTGATTTCTCTTTTGATTTCGTTCATCTGAATGCCTCTCCAACTTCACCCTGGCGTTTCCTCCATTCTTCACCCCATTCGGATGAAGCTTTTTTGAACCTCACATCCTGAAATCTTGTTTTCTTTCTCCCGTTCCCTGCTTCTGTCTTATCATCCTGTGTAGTCTGTGATATCCTTTCTGTTTAGTTTTTAATACCCTGTGGATTTGGAGTAGAGTTGTGAACAAGAGACCTGGCTTCCTGACAGTTTGGCATTATTCATATGATCCAACTGCAGAGAAGTTACTGCAACACTTTGGCATCTTCCAAGGAATCTGCAGATGTTGCACCTCTCATATGGCTTCTTGTTTACCAGTAATTTTAACCTCGTGGTAAAGGCATGCAAAGCTGTGTGGAAACAAGTGTGTGTGTGTGTGTGTGTGTGTGATTTAAAGGTGTGCCATTTTGCTCCCAGTCTAGAATGACTCAAATCTCACTTAAATTAGAGCATCGGTGGCTCATTCGTAGGCATCTTATCAGATTTTGGTTTTGATCTGCTTTGACTTAAAGCAAATTTGGGCATCGTAAAAAAGAAAATGACTAAATCTTTTGGCCATCCCCATTTGTGAGAAAAGACTTAATTCTCTGGGAGCAACACTTAGAACTGCTTGCTGAACTGATGATCCAGCTCTAGTGTTCTGCTGCTTTACAAAGTGTTGTGTCATTTGCCTTCTCATTGGTGTCTACGGTGATTTATTTTCCTCTTTGTGTAAACCTGTATTAACATTAGCTTGAAAACTCCTGGAGAGTGCTAGCAGAGAGATTCTTTGCTGCCCCAAACCGACTCATGTGCATGTCTCTGTATTATTTACAAATACGGTCTCAAGAAACTCATAAAGGGAAAAAACAAAAGTAATTTTCTTTTCCGTCATTCATAAATACTTCAACGAGTAAAGTTCGTTTTAAGGAGACCTTAGTGGAACCGTTTGCCATAACCTATGGAGCCATCTTCAAGGAAATCTTGCCTGTAATCAGGAATGTCCCATCTCTCTTAAACTAAACACAGCACTGCATCATGATGGTGAAACATATATTTTATTGTGATCTTAATTGCACGGGGAATGGTACAGCACATCTACCATAGCATGAAAGTTGCTACTACTACTATTTTTTTTTTTAGTCACTCATCCCATTGAAAAGCTTGACATTCGACCTACATCAGAATATTGTAGTATGCTTTCAATGCTGAGGCATACAAGGCAGATATTTGGATTTATTTGCTGATATAACAATATTCATTTTAATGTTCTGTTCTCATTTTTTTCCTTGAGAGAAACAGGTGATAGAGCAAATTGTTTAGCTTCCCTAGTGTTCAAGACCTAATAGGAAATATTGGCATTTATTTAGAATAAGGATCTCTAACTATCAGAAGGAGATTGAAAGTTAAACTCTATGTTGCATTAAGCATGTAACATATAGCTGACCTATTGTTCTTTTTGGCTCCAAAGAAAGTTGAGAGATGTCAGCATTCCAACTAACCAACTCCAAACCAATAAACTCAGAGACAGGCATTTCCTCAAAGTTCCATTTTATTAGAGTTGTCATATTGGCACATTTGGGAAAATCCGAATCTGAGAGTTCTGGGTTTTCCCTTCCCAAAAGAAAATCCAAGATTCATCCCCTGCGCCCATCGGTCCATCACATGGCCCATCCAAATCTTCGTCCCAACTGGAGACCTTCCTCCAGACACT
This sequence comes from Pseudonaja textilis, assembly GCF_900518735.1. The sequence goes on along the minus strand of NW_020769358.1, from coordinate 6,788,428 downwards.
CCTTTCCAGGTGCAGGGCAACATGTCCTTGACTCTCTGAGAAAAGAATGTTGTTGTGTCTAATCTTCTAACTCTCTATGAAATCCCCCCTCCCAAATTCCCAGGCACTGAATGTGCCAGCCTCGAAGCTTCCAAGTAAAAACTGGCTTCCAAGGTTGACAAAGAGACACATCAAAACTATTCTAGGCAGCAAACAACATAAGTCAAAAGCTGAGAAGTTTCTTTCCCTTCAATGCCATCTTTGAGGGTAAGGGAGGATTGGTCAGAGTGAAGAATGCAGATTTATACCACTCAGGACAATTGTTACTTTTTTCTCGATGCACGTTGCAACATTGCACAAATACCCAAATTGAGAGATGCTTGCAGAATTATGTTGGGATGCTGTGTTGGTCAAAAGATACAAGCAATGAGGCCTTGCCCCTTGTGTTTATGAAAGTTTCAGCCTGGGAATCCTACTTCAGAAGTAAGGAATCCCTGAGGATTTTACTCCACTAGCCGTTGCCAACTCTAGGAGTTGGTACTCGTCTCCATTTGAAGGCCATTGAGTCAGTGCTGTCCAAAGACATTTCTGAGGTTGTGCGGCCATCATGACATCATGGAGCATTGTTACCTTCCCACCGAAGTGGTACCCATTTATCTACTCACATTTGCACATTTTTGAACTGCTAGGCTTAGCAGGAGCTGAGGTGAGAACAGAAGCTCACCCCATCACATGGCACTTGGTTCTCAAACCAGGGCTGTCAGCTTTCCAGCGGACAAGCCCAGCATCTTAACCTCTGAGCCACCATACTGCCCTTCAGATATAAGAGTCAGTGGTATATTCTGTGCTTAATGTAACATGTAGTTTGACCCATAGAAACTTTATTTCCACAAACATAGCAATGGTTCAAATTTATCTAAGATTTAACTAAGGCAAGGTATACTTCTGCTGAAACGTTATTGGTTTCATAGCAGGATATAACATCTACTGCCTTATTAAATAAGGCCCCTTGTCCTAAATCAGTGTTCTATAATCTCAACTATTTTAAAATGTCTGGATTTCACTTCCCAGAATTCCCCAAATGGTAGTTATTAGCGAAGAAATATTCACAGCATTGTTTTAGACCAGTTTTTTTTTTTTTACAATGATATGGATGTTATGCCATATAATTATCCTCAGTTATCCTACAATGAGAGCCACATTAAGTTGGGTGATAGAAGAATGTCAGCTCAAGTTTAGCTTTCTGATCAATCATACCATTAATTCTGATGCTACTGAAGTTCATTGGAATTAATATTTAATATGAAACAACTGAAAACATTACTTCAGGCTAGGAGGAAAAAAAATGTGAATTTCTCCTGCTGTTTAATTAAATGCCACTTTTAGTATTTTAGTATTATATTAATTTAGCAATGTTTTAATTATATTAATTTAGCAACATTTTTTAAAAAGGTCAACGATGTTCTGTATAGAAACAAATCAAAAATACTTAAAACATGGGTTCATAATTAACATAAATTCATTATTCATTATAAACAGACAAAATAAAACTGAAATGTGGATTGCATTGTATATTAACAGTCACATTGCAATGGAACAATACTGAATAATAAAAAAAATAGATAAAGGAACTATAAAGCATATAGTTTTACCCCTTGAAAACAAATCACTAAAAAAATCTTTACTTTGAAACAACAGTACAGATATTTTTATGCAAAAGTTTGATTTCCTCACTGTCCCCAGGCCTGAGAAATGAAAAGTGTATACAAACATAGTAATGAAATTACTAGTACTCAGGGATAAAATTCAGGGATAGAAATGCCCATCTGAGATTGTGTGAGATGCTATCTGAAATTTTCAATACAACTTACAATTTAGCAATTGTATGGGACAGAATATCAGGAGGGATCAATTTCCTGAACTCAAGCTTAGATTTTACTCTTTGGTGTCCAGTCAAAATGTCGGCACTTCCACCCTGTGCATGACTTGCTACTCCCTGAATTCCCCTTAGGTTTTGAATCTTTTTGTCGCTTGTTTTTTAAAATATGGTTTAAATTCTGCTCTGAGTGGTTTACGGAGTCAGTATATTGTCCCCAAACAATCTGGGTCCTCATTTTACTGACTTTGGAAGGATAGAAGGCTGCTTCAATCTTGAACTGGTCAGGATCAAACTTCTGGAAGTTGGCAGAATTAGCCTGCAATACTGCATTCCGACCACTGTGCCACGATGGCTCTTATTTTAATAATTACAAAACAATTGGAGCATCCCTTGAACACCATGGGCATTGACAAAGTCACCATCGGTCAATTGCAAAAGGCAGCCTTGCTCGGAAGGAGCTTCCATCCTCTCATCAACCATCCACATCTACCTATCTCAGGTCTTCAGGAAGGACTTGATAGGTGGACAAAAATGCCACACACAGTCTGAATGCCTGATTAATAACAACAACAACAACAACAACAACAACAACAATAATAAGTCCTTTTACTCAAATATATGCTAATAATTATTAAGCTCAGAATCGTCCTGTCTTCTAAATCACATTTTTTTTCCTCTTTTTGATCTTTGGTTTATCTTCTAAAACAAATTAAAAATTAAAAAGCGTAACATTTTGCTGCATTTAAAAAAAAATGCTAAAGAAAGAACTTCCAGATTTTGAAAATAAAATTCAGGTTAAATTCAATGGCAACTCGAGTTTAGCTGCTTAATAGAGAGAGAGAGAAAAACCCACCTCTTTTACATTATCCACAATGATTGTTAATAATCAGGAAAGATGTAAAACAGGTTTTAACCAGGAGTCAGATGGTTTCACCTGATATTGAAAACATCATCTCATTATCAATCTAAGAAGGAGAAATGGATACTATCCAATTAATGCCAGTTATTTTTTTCTTCTCCAACTCAACAGTGAAGATACTGGATACTTTAGGCCTTATGGTAAATTTGAAGACCACTTAGCAGCTTTATGTCTAACCATAGGTTCTTCCTGCAAAAATCTCTTACATGCCCTTCAAATATTTCCAGAAGAATACCATTTATGAGTAGGTAGCAGGAGGAAGGATTCACTGGCTCTCAAAGATAATGCCAGAAAGCTGTATCCATGTGTATCTCGCACTGTTTGTGTTCATATATATGTGCTTTCACTGTCTCATTCCCTTAAAACATGTTTTCTACTAAGTCCCAATTGATTCTAATCATGGCGGTATTTGTTTCCTACGAACATTGCATGCATGTTAACTCTCTTTTAACTTAACAACGATGAAATTATGGACTCACACACACACACACAGAGAATCGAGTTTCCCTTAGAAGCTCTATAAAACTGCTTTGAAAATGAACGTTTTCAAAATGAGAGCTCCTTGGCGCTCTCTGAGCTTGGTTGTTTTCTTGCAGACGTTTCATTAACCAAGCCAGGTAACATCATCAGTGCTAGTCTGGCTAGCATTGACCAGCACTGATGGTGTTACCTAATTGGGTTAATGAAACATCTGCAAGAAAACCAAGCAGAGGGAGAGCCAAGGACCTTTCATTTTAATCCAGAGCTATAAATATTCTTCTTTATTGGTATTATCAAAAATGCTTTGAAAAGGATTGGGAGGAAATCCTTCAGACCTCACACAAGTGAGCCACCTCTCTGCTACTCCTTGGAGTATTCCTTCTTTCTTGAGGCATCAACACTTGCTTGAAAAGCAGAAACTGCTAACTAATTCATGCTGGAAAAATAGACGTTTTGCTTTAATGAAACCCAGAGAGGTGCAAGATGGAAAGCAAGCATGTGTTTAGTCCTAAGAAGTAGAAATGACAAGAGATTGGCTTTTTCAGCAGCACAAATGAATTCCAACAACTAATAACTGCCGTAGCATAAACCAGAGGTCTCCAAACTTAACAACTTTAAGACCAGTGGACTTCAAATCCCAGAATTTTCCAGCCAACATCTCTTAAAGTTGCCAAATTTGGACACCGCTGGTGTAAACCATTATCTTGGTCCACGGCATTAAAAGATAGTGGAAAATTGCCTATGCCTATGATTTTCCAGGAAGAAACCAATTTTGTGAATTCACCTGTACAATTTTTTGTTGAGCTAAATTAACTGTGCCTTTTTAAAACAGTGAGAATTCTCCCTCCCTTCTTCCCTTCTTTCCTTTGTAGGATGTGATCCATTAAAATAAGAAATGTTAAAAAGATAATGGGGCAGGATCAGGTCATGGGAAGATGCACATGGAACATAGAATCATTTAGTTTTATTTTTTTTTAGCTTTAAAAAAATCCTTTGAAAATCTTGACATTCACTAAATAGAGATCAGGCATATTCCTACAATGTATTCCACATTACATATTTGTTGATTGCATTTTTGATCTGCCCAACTACCAAAGTTTTCTAAGACAGGGGTTCTCCAAGCTTGGCAATTTTAAGACTTGTGGACTTCAACTACTTGAATTACTCATGCCAGACTTCTCAGTGTGGAAGTCCATGAGGCTTAAAGTTGCCAAGGTTGGGGGCCCTTGTTCTAAGCGGATGACAAATCTGTATGCAAAGGAAAATAAAACAAAGTCAATTATAAATGTGTTCCATTGGGTGGGTATTTCTTGCACGATGAGCGTGTTCAATCACTTAATATGTGGTTGATGTATTCACTTGCATCCTAGTAGACTTTACACCTTCCCTGGATTTTGGAATTGATAGAACGTTCAATACTCAATGGCTGAAACCTGAAACTGGTTACCCAAACTTTCATATTTACAGATGTACAAATTAAGTACTTCATGGATGTCTGCCCATGTTCACCCACTCTCCCTCCCAAAGCCAGGGTCTAAGACCTTAGCCAGGCTCTGTTAAAAATGTGCATTGATTTGGCCAAAGTCATAGTTCCTGTGGAAGCACGTACGCCATAAACCCAGAGGTCAGTCCAATGAGATTAGTCTAAATCTTGAAGCGCAGTTGATTTGATTTTTCTAGCAAGGATGAGTAACTTATTTTGATTCATTGACAGCAGTCTGAAAAAGGGGCTTTGGGCTGGAGAAATGATTAACCACCATACTCGGTTTATGTTTTCTTTAGCAATCGTAAATGGTTGTCTTGTACCATTCCCCCTGAGCATATATATGTATGTACTATGCTATTACTCATGTGATAGACAGTAATAGGGGGCCCATTAATAATACCCCACTTCAACAGAAATTGGCACAAAGAGCTAAACTGTCAGAAGTGTGAGACTTTTCCGGGCAGATACTTGCCATGGGAATCATTGTTCTTTGCATCAATCATAATGATTTTGTTAACTCTGAATGCAGAGCAAAAAAAAATATATCAAAGCTTTTTGTATGTTTTCCCGCTCCTTTCTACCCCTAACTGAAGTCGCTCGGGCCTCGAGCAAAGTTTCAAGATAAAGACTTTTGGTGATACGAGTGGAATGCATTTTCTGCCTCAGCTTTTCCATACAGCTCATATTTTGAAACCTTTCATTAAAAAAAATAAAATAAGATGGCTTCTAATGGCCTTCTTTTTTTCCCCTTTCTTTTGGATTTACCAAACTAATGGGCCCCCTATAATGGAGTAATAAGAAATAATGAGTTTGATTTCATAGCACAAAAATAGCATGCCCCGACCTCATTCTCTCTCTTTTTTGATTCCTGTTTGTCGTTTTGTTCCATTTCACTGGGCAGTATATTGATCAACCCTGGAAATCATGTGAAAATTCAAGAGGGTACGCTAGGATTCTTCATTGCAAGCGATGCCAAAGAAGTGAAAAGGTAAAACTATTTGGTCATTCTGTAATTGTCTCATCGCGGTCCATGATGCATTCTGGAAGCTTTCCCGAATCTCACGGCTGGGGCAGGATGTGATGTGATAAGAGTGGTGAAGAACTTGACAAGAATTGTAGGGCTCACTCAACTTTTAGGAGCATTTGCTGGTAATGAAAGATCAACTCTAGGTTCTTATATGTGGGAAGGAATGTGGGAGAAACCTGAAGACATTCATGGTGCATGATGTCCGTATGAATAGAATGAATGAGCTGGAAGGGACCTTTGGAGGTCTTCTAGCCCAGCCCGTTTGCTCAAGCTGGAGACCTGATACCATTTTGAGACAAATGGCTGCCCAATCTCTTCCTAAAAACTTCCAGGGATGCAGCACCCACAACTTCTGATGACAAGCTATTCAATCAGAATAGATCCAGAAGGACCTTGGAGGTCTTCTAGTCCAGCCCCCTGTTCAAGCAGGAGAACCTATACCATTTCAGATAAGTGGCTGTCTAGTCTCTTCTTAAAAACATCCAGTGATGAAATGCCCACAATTCCTGGAGGCAGGTTGTTCCACCGGTTAATTGTTCTCACTGTTAGGAAATTTCTCCTTAATTCCATGTTGCTTCTCTCCTTGATGAGTTTCCATCCATTGTTTCTTGTCCTGCCCCCGGGTGCTTTGGAGAATAATTTGACCCCCTCTTTTTTGTGGCAAGAAGTGCAGGAATGCTGCTATCATGTCACCCTGAATTCTTCTTTTCTTTAGACTAGCCAAACCCAAAACCTGCAGCCGTTCTTCATATGTTTTAGTCTCCAGGCCTTTGATCATCTTAGTTGCTCTTCTCTGAACTTTTTCCAAAGTCTCAACATCTTTTTTTGTAGTCTGGTGACCAAAGTTGATTGCAGTATTCCAGGTGTGGCCTTACTAGGGCTTTATAAAGCAGGAGGAATACCTGATCCTGATTCTATGCTTCTGCTTATACAACCCAGGATTATATTAGCTTTTTTGGCTGTTGCCACAGACGGCTAGCTCATATTCAAGCGATCATCCACTGAGACTTCAAGGTACTTCTCCCAGTTACTGTTTCTGAGCCAGGTCTCGCCTAATGTGCACTTGCACCCTTGATTTTTCCTTCCTAAATGTAAAACTTTGCTTTTTTCCACATTGAAATTAATTTTGTTGGATAGGGCCCATTGTTCAAGTCTGTCAAGATCTTTTTGGATCTTGACCTTGTCTTCATGTGTGTTGGCTATTCCTGCCAGTTTAGTGACATCTACAAATTGATTCTGTCTAGATTTGACCAAAGGCTAGTCAACCCCATGTTATGTTTTCAACCTAGTCTTCTGAATGCCTCCAAAACTTCCCTTGACTTTGTACACACCTCCATCGTATACAGTGTAGAGGTTCAGCATGCAGCCTCCGTTGTTTTAGCAAGCAAAGCTTATTGCCCTTAACACAGGTAGTCCTCCACTTACGACCACAATTGGATTTATGTTGCTACGTGAGAAATTTGTGAAATGAGCTTTGCCCCCTTTTACGACCTTTCTCTGCCACAGTTGTTAAGTGAATCACTGCAGTTGTTCAATTAGTAACATGGTTGTTAAGTAAATCTGGCTTCCTCCTCATTGACTTGTCAGAAAATAGCAAAATATGTTCACATGTCTCTGGAACACTGCAACCGTCATAGGTATAAACCAAGTTGTCAAGCATCCAAATTTAAATCACATGACCACGAGGATGCTGCAGTGGTCAGAAGTGTGAAAAATGGTCATAAGTCACTTTTTTCAATGTAACTTCAATGGTCATTAAATGAACTATTGTAACTATCTGTAATTCAGATGAGAAAGCCTATCAGAGCAGCTCGAAATTAACATTGTGAATTCTATTCCTTTTCTATCGTGTACTGTAAAGTACCTACTTTTGATGGAAAGGTTGAATTCAATCAATCAATCAGGTTATTTTACAAAGGTACTTTAACTCTGTCTTAAATTTTATTTGTTCGTTATCCGTACTGGCGTTGGGCTGCAATAAATTGAATTTTTTGATTGTTAACTTCCTTAAAAGAAGAGAGAGAGAGAAAAAAAAATCCATTTTCCATTTATAATGTTTTGTACTTCTAAAGCGTTCCCCCTTTTTAGCATACAACTTAGTAAACCTTTTAAGATTTCTGGGTGCTTTATATTCCTTGGGAGACTGATCATTTGATTGCTGATCATTTTAGCATCGTTGTATGTGAGATTAACACACCATCTCATATATTTATACATTTAATTCTGATTTTTTTTTTAAAAAAAACATCAAATAGTTTCTAAGCAATCAGAAATGCATGCCTATTTCAAATTCTTATAGATTTACATTTAGTCTTAGAATGTAAAGGACATTATTTTCAATTCCTTTCTTGATTTCTATCCCAATTCTTGTCATAATACACTTTTTCAGTACAGTCTGGATTGCCTGCCTTCCCCTCCCCCAAATACAGCCAATTAAAACTTTATCAGTGGATGCAGGGAGGAAGATTTTCAACACCGCTCCAGAAGAAAGTTGTTCAGCTTAAGTTCAGTATAATTACACCATTACACAACGAGTTGATAAATCAAAATGGACTCAATTAAACGTTTCTGATTGGCAATAGCAGGAGTCCCCCCTTTTTTTTTTCAATCCTTTCCCTACGTTTCACTAAACCTTACTTTTGAAAAGTTGTTCTCGAGTTGTTCACTTCCCACCGCCTATTTTAAAAAATATTTTGTGAAAGAAGGGAGGAATAGAGAATAATAATAATAATAATAATAATAACAACAACAACAACAACAACAACAACAACACTATGAAATTCTCTTAGCTGCGTTGAGCAGAAATTCTCCCCAGTCCAGTTCTAAGCCAACATCAGTGGAAATGTTTAAGGAATGGGATAGGGTCTCCTGTTTGAGGAGGGGGTTGGACTAGAGAACCTCCCAGGTCCCTTCCAATTCTGCTATCCTGTATTCAGCTGCAGAGGCAATGCAACTTCAGCAATAAATGCAGGGGTGGGCTGCTGGGGTTTCGGGAGAGCCTCTAGCTAAGGTTCTGCATAGTTTGGAGAACCCCCAAATCCCACTTCTGGCTGGATCCACCACCCTGCCCCACCCCTCCCAGTGTGGCCTGTTTTGGATGCAGGTGAGTGACATACAGAGACTTGGGGAGGGTGAAAAATGGGCCTCCCAGAAGTTCGGGAAGGCTAGAAACAGGCCCGTTTCCAGGTTCCAGAGAGCCTCAGGAGCCCGGGGAGGCCGTTTTCGCCCTCCTGGAGGCTCGAGAAAAGCCTCTGGAGCCCAGGGAAGGCAAAAACACACACACCCTGTGTTCCATATTAGTAGGCTTGAAACCCTGCGTTCCTATTGGTCTAGAAAAGCTGGATCGTTATTGGATGGCTTGAACGTTCCTGATTGGCCCATACAGGGTTTGCCGTGATTGGCTGAAACCAAGCGCGGCAAACTCAAGAGTTGTCATTGGCTGCCAAGCCGTGGCCAGCTCTCTAAGAAGAGCTGCCACGCGCTAGGGTTCCCCAGTCTCAGAATCTATCTATTGAATAAAGAGCTGTTGTTCACTACTCAAGCCTCGTCTATTCATGGGACCCACAGACCATACTTAACACCCTGACAGTGGTGCAGGAGGCCAACTAGGCCACGCCCACCATGGCCACGCCCACCCAGCAACCGGGCAGAGGACCCATTGCTAAAAAATTTTCAAGCCCACCCATGAATAAATGTTATTGTTCTGCATTTCTTCCACATCTGTATTTGAAGCCCTTCAGAACGTTAAGCCCTGTGAAACTAAGTGGAACAAATAGACTTCTGTATCTGTCTGGCCTTATTTATTTTTTTAAAAAAGCATAAAAAATTAAAAAATAGAGGCCTTTGAAAACGTAGTTGCTCCGCCAAGGATGTGTTTCCCTCCCTCACCCTCTTGTATGTCTGGATTTTTAAAAAAGGTCCAAATGGACGCATCTTTCCAAGGTGAAAGCCCAACCATCGGATCCGGGGTGTCACAGTTATGAACCATGCGCCACCATTAGGTTCAAGTTCAATTTCTTAAAAGAAGCATGAACTCGAATCGCCCAAGCTGGGGTTTGAAACGAATTGTCCCGTAGCAAACATTTCCTTGGTTAAACATCTAAACCTTTCCAAAGATTAAAGGAAATTAAGGCGGGCATGTTTTATTCATCCGGCGCTTTCCGCGGGGAGAAAAACGTAGAGATGATTTCATTTGTATGAATTAAGAGAAGTGTCATTTTTAACCACTCTTTTCCCTCCCCTCCAGGGCCTACTTTTATTGCAAGGCATGTCACGATGACATCACAGATCCCAAAAGGATTAAAAAATGTGGCTGCAAACGACGTAAGTAATTTTATCCACAACATACCTTTCCTTTTCTTATTTCCTCCTAGGGTTTTTTAAAAAAAATATCATCACTAACCCAGTTTCTAGGATTTGTACACGGATGGAAAGCGGGAACAAAAAGCTGATTTGTACCACATTAGCAATAAATATAGTCCTCGACTTATAGCCATCCATTTAGTGACCAAAGCTACTGAGAAAAGGGACCAAATTTTTCACACTTACAACCATTGCCATGTCCCCATGGGGCAAGCCAGATTCATTTTAATGCCTGCCTCGCTTCACAGCTTGCAGTGATGGACGTAATAATTCTGGCGAGAGAAGTCATAAAATGGGGCACGGCTCACTTAAAAACGTCCTCGCTTGGGCTCAATGGTGGCCATAGGTCAAGGACTATCTGTACATGTAGGAAAGTATAGTGCTGTTAACCATCCTTGCCTCGTTTTCGAAAGCTAATTTTTTTTTAGGAAATGTCATTTCAAAAAAGTCATTTTAATGTGTGTTGTCTTTGGAACACTTACACCGTTCAATCCTTAGAACTTCACGGAGGTTTGGGGTTTCTTTTGTTCTTTTAACTGGGACTAGCGATTTTCCAATATTGTTGGAATAAGCTACATCAGGTTTGTTTTTAAAGTCAGCCTTATCCCTACCTCTTTATCAACTATCACTGCTCAGTAGAGGTGGTATTCAGCCGTTTCGGACCGGTTCTCACGTACCGATAGTGGAATGAAAACTGATGAGAAAGAGAGATGTAGTCAAATAAATGGAAAGGGATTAAGAGAGGACAAGTATATCATCTTGGTGCCCTTCTTTTCAATTCCCTCTATCGGAGATCTCATTTGTAGCCAAGGGCTGGAAGTACGCCGATGTAGTTCTACTACATTTCGAAATTGGTTGTTTGGAACCAGAATTCCAGAGAAATGGGAATTCTGCTCCCACAAATTAGGTCTGTTCTACAAAGCTTTACTGCTAGAAGTGACTTTGACCAGGAAGGCTGCTATCATGATTTGGCAAAGTAACCCGGCCAAATATTAAATAAGTTCGTTATACATCCAAGGGTGGCTTCAGCACAAACCAAAACAAAGCGAAAGTGTTAGCAATTCTGTTTTCGGGAGCCTCATCTGCTTAATTAAACATTTTCCAATCTCATTGATTCCATTGACTGAGAACAGAACAATAATTGAGCTGTTATCTGTAATCTGTAATTTAAACTGCCGTATATGTTAAACGCTCAAGATTCCCAATCTGTAATTCTAGTTAGTTCTATAGATATTAATCAAGACTCTAACTTTGGCACCACTAAACACCCACGTTATTAGTTTTAAAAGAAACTTGCTTAACCACCCAAACTATATAAATCTGGGCATAATCTAAACATGGATAGCTAATCCTTTTGTTAGCAGTTTGCAAATTTTGAAGAGACTTGGATCTCTCGAGGACATCCTGGCACCCTTTGAGGAGGTGCAAAAGAAGGTGAGCAGGTTTCATTGTCTCCAGCTCAAATGCTCATGGATCTCTCCTGTACATTTTGGAGGAACATGCGGTGGGAAATTAGAGTGAGTTATTTTTTCATTGTGAGGCCAGGGTCCTGAAATCTCCCTTAACCAAAGTTGGTAGGATCCAGTCCACAGACCATACAAGCTACCATTAAGCTACTTGGGTCAAGATCATGGAAAAGAGAGCTAGCAGTACTTTGAGGGGGTCTAAGATAACTCTCCATGGCCAACTCTCCATGGCCAACTCTCCATGGCCAACTGGCCACTGAACAAGAGTTACACTAATATCAAAGAAGTGGTGGAATAAGTAAAGAAAGGATGCTAAAGGAGAGACCAAGTGAAAGCTGAATGACAAAAATTAAAATAATTTTTTTAATTACATTAAACAATTAAATTGCAGTGTTGAATTGTTCGGTGGTGAGTTGTCCTGCAGTGAATTGGCCATGGCGGGTTGACTGTAGCAAGTTGTCTCATTCCGCTTTGAGGCTGTATGGCTCGATTCAGAAAAATAACCCATCGGTTCCCTTTCATTGGGATTGATGGAGCTCATTTCAGAGACTTTCAGGAGTACCAAGAAGTGTCACGCAGTCACGAAAACTGTTTGAAGTATGCTTGGTTTAAGCCAACCTATTTCTTGCATAAAGCAAAGGCTTAATTTTAGAAAAGAATGACCCTTTGTGTTATACTCCTTTCCCCCACCTTCCCCCACACTCAGTTTTGCGAACAAGCATCACCAGAAACCCTAGAAGGCCCACTAGAAAATGAAGGCAGGAAAGCAATGTTTTGTAAACAGGTGAATGAAATGCGAAAGAATATTTTCTTTGCAGGAAAAAAAAATCTATGTAATTATTTTGGCATTAATTACATGTAGCTCCTTGGACTAGTAGAAAGCCATGTTCTTTAATAATGCATCTGAGGTTTCACGTACCTTCAGATGTTTCTGAATATTAGCTTCAGTATTGTCAGGGTCTCAGAGTAAGTCTGACCTACATAGCTATTTGTCCAAACCTGTTAAGCCAAATATTAATAATTCAGCACAGAGCTCTGAAGCTTCACAAAACCAGGGATAATTAGAAAAACTGAGTTTTCCTTACCAATCGTATCTCCGGTCTCTCCTTCCCCTGCTCCACGTTGTTGGAAATGAATTTCTTGTGCAAAATCCATCTTGTAGAAGGATTGTGCTACGTGCTGTGTCTGGATTTGGCCCTATTTTAATTTCTAATTTTCTTCATTCTAATTTAAACTGGAATTAACAGGGAAAAAAAGATTGAGCTATGGGTACACCTTGCAATTAACCAAATGTACTATTGTTAACATTTGGTCAGTTCGGTTATTGAATTAATCCACTGGAAATTGTTTGATTTCAGCATAACTCAGCTCAATAATGTCCTTTTTTTTTTAAGTAAAGCAACAAGTCCCATGTTAGAAGGGGTATTTCTGACAGGAAGGCAATCCTTCTAAGGGGATACCTGCCCCCTCCAAATAAGTATGCATGGTCTAAAAATAAAAACAAAATCTATGAAAATCTGTAAAGAATGTTTTTAACGAAACCATCGTTGTATTTGTGCGCTGATCCACATGGATTGAGTACGTCAAGATCCATCATTGATCAGTCCAAGTTTATGTTACTGAATTGCAGCTCTAAAATTTCAGACACGGCCATCGCAGATGAAAGTTCAACTGGGAAAGCTGTACTTACTCATTCCTTTCCTCCTATTATTAAATCATTTTGTTTCCAGATGGGATCCTTCCTCCTGAAAAGGGTTGCCTCTAACGAGATACAGTTCAATGTGTACACTGATATTTATGATGAAGATTGCTTGAGCAGATGATAATTGACAATGTTGTGATTTATTTTTTCTCTTGCTGCCTTGGAACACACGGCCCATACTATATTTTAACTACACACTGATAGTGATCTATTGTGAGTAAAAACGGGTTCTTTGTAGCCCAGAGTGCAGTCCGATCTGTCTTTTTTTTCCCAATGGGGAGTATTCATTTGTTCAATATTCTTCTTCTTTTTTTTAATGTTGCATGAAGCAGTGGCGTCTCATCCACTCCCCCCCCCCCAATATGTTTTTATGCCCAATGTAAGCTAGGCCAACGTTGAACAAAATAATAATAATAATCCAGCAATATTTCTCCATTTTCTTTTCGTTTTGTTCCTCTCTCTTCACCTGTTTGTCCCCTTCTGATCAACTGTATTTTCAATAACTGAAAATCAGAACGTTACAGCGTCTAAGGCAGGTGTCAGGATTCCAGCAATCGCTCTAATTAAATCATGATTCTCGAGCCAAGCTTCAAAAAACTTCAAAGGATTCATTAGAGGCGACATACTGGCACAGCCCTGTATGAAGCCAACTCTGGCCTACATAATTTATAGACACCTGTGACCCTGTTTCCTCCTCCCCCCCCCCCCCCCCGGGTGTGTCATAAATCTGATTCTCCAATTGAGTCCCTGTGTGGCTGTGTGTCATCAATCACGTTCTCCAATTCAATATATTTGTGGGCAAAAACTCTGGTATTTTAGTTACAATCTTTTGAAGATAAGAGTTGGAATGTACTTTCACTTTCAAACTGCTGCACTGCTCTTCCAGATTACCTCTCCCCCCACTCTTTTTTTATGGCAACTACTAAAATAGGCATAGGAATGTTTTATGAGTTGACATTCGGCTCCTCTCACTTCTTGAAGGTAATAATTGAGTGCAGATATAGAATTTAGGGTTGCGAACACCCCCCTAACCTTGGTTGGATTTTCTGCATGGAATCTTGTTATAAGGAGATCAGCCTGGACATTCCTGCTCTTTACCCAAGATGTCTCTGATAATGGGTAGCCCTTCCACTTATTTACAGTCCCCTGTAACCCTATTCCCCCCCCTGGGTGTCTCATAAACCAGATTCTCCAATTGACCACGTTCACGGGCTGGGTGTCATCATTCGCATTCTCCAATTAAATATATTCACAGGCCAAATCTCTGGCATTATAGTTACAATCTTTTAAAGATAAGAGTTGCAATGTATTTCCGCTTTCAAATGACTGAATTGCTTTCCTTCCTCTCCCCGCTCCCTTTTTTTAATGGCAACTACTAAAACAGGCATAGGAATGTTTTATGAGTTGACAGCAGAATTGATTCACAAGAAATCATCCTATCTGTTTGTTTGCTTATTTACCAGCTGCTTGAAGCCAACTTAGTGGTTGGATGAGGGACTAAAATGGTAGAAATGGAGGCAGAAGTACAGTATAAACCCGTCATTTTCTCCATCTGGGAAACCCCTGGGATTATTATTCTAAGCAATGCCAGGAAATTTGTTTTGAAGAACACAGAGGGACCTCAACTTATGACCAACAACTTGAACCCCGAATTTCCCATTGCTGAGCGAAACAGATGTTGTTAAGTGAGGTTTTGCCCTATTTTACAACCTTTCTTGCCGCCGTTGTTAAATGAATCCCTGTAGCTGACAAGTTAATAACCCGGTTGTTAAGCGAATCTGGCTTCCCCATTGACTTTAAAGCCTCACAGATTGACTGGTTCTAGAACATAAACAAAAGGAAGCAAATTATTTGGAGATTCTTGAGTCTTTGCCACAGTCAATAATTACTGAATGATTATTTGCTGCGCAACTGATAAATGGGTGCGTATGCTGTGACATTGCTCTCTTTTTCTTTCTTTTTTGATTGCACACCATGTGCTGGTTTTTTTTTTTCCACGTTTTGCACACTTGCTTCACTTTGCAATGAGTTAGAAAAATGTTGATAAGAATTTATTGTTGATGCAAGGGGGAAAAATATAGAAATATCAATACAATACTTTATTTTGGCCAAGTGTGATTAGACACACAAGGAAGTTGTCTTCGGTGCAGATGCTCTCAAGTGTACATACAAAGCAACATAATACAAGACCTCTAATTACAGCAGTAAGATTCATTATATTTAGTATAATACGTTGTAAGACCACACCTAGAGTAACTGCATCCAGTTTTGGTCACCAGACTATAAAAAAGATGTTGAGACTCTAGAAAGAGTGCAGAGAAGAGCAACCAGGATGATTAGGGGACTGGAGGCTAAAACATATGAAGAACAGTTACAGGAACTGGGCATGGCAGTCTAGTGAAGAGAAGGACCAGGGCAGACAGGATAGCGGTCTTCCTATATTTGAGGAGCTGCCACAGAGAGGAGGAAGGGGGTCAAGCTATTTCCCAAAGCCCCTGAAGGCCAGACAAGGAACAATGGATGGAAACTGAACAAGGAGAGATTCAACCTGGAAATAAGGAGAAACTTTCTGACAATGGAAGAAGCTTGCCCTCGGAAGTTGTGGAAGTGTCATCACTGGAGACTTTCAAGAAGAGATTGGACTGTCATTTGTCAGAAATGGTGTAGGGTCTCCTGCTTGGGCAGGGGGCTGGATTAGATGACTTATAAGGTCCCTTCCAATTCTGATCATCTGTTATCTGTTGTAGTAGATGAAGAATCTACTTGCGGCTGAGGAATTCATGTAAAGTACAAAACGATCAGGGTCAAAAGCAGACTTGTGTTTTTGGAGTTTAATTTAAACCAAGCAAACAAGAAGCAACATGAAAAATATCGAGGAAGGAAGCAACCTAGAACTAAGGAGAAATTTCCAGACAGTTAGAACCATTAATGAAGGGAAATACCACAGCTGATTCATATGGCAGAGCTGTTTTATTCACAGGGACTGCAGTAGAAGGTAAGTATTAGAAGTTTTTCAAAAGCGGAGCGTGCGCACGCAATCCCTGAACTGGTTGTCAAACCAGTGGAATCCCACCCCTGGTACAAACTTCATAGCCCATTCAGCCTTGGGCTGCCAAGTCGACTGATGTCATGAGATCAAACAAAGAACTTTACGTGTGGTCAGGATAGCTGCGGTTTCATCCAGGAGTTCTCCAATTCTTGAGACAGCACTGAAATTCATTCTGTGTGGCTTGGTCTCTTCAGGAGGGACTGGTTGTTGAAAATGTCCTACTTGAGCCTTCCAGCCAGCTCCTCTTCCAGGAAGAGATTCCACGTTTGCATCCTTGGTTTAGAATAGCTGGTAGAGATACATGCTTATTTGAGGGTGGAGGTGCGTTCTCCAAGCTTGTGGGTTGGTTTCTGAACATTTTGTTATCAGGCTGGGTAACATTTTCAGCAGAATTTAGGGGATGTCCATGTTCTTCTGCTTGTAAGGGCTTGGGCATTGCGTGGTCAGTAGGCTTGGTGATGGAGAGGTCATGTGAGGTGAGGGTCACATCAGGTGAGGGTCTTGTGATGGGTCAGGTGGGGGAGGTCACATGAGCCCTACCTGACCCATCACAAGACCCTCATTTGGCATGACCCACACCTGACCCATAGTTGTTCCTGTAATGCTGCCGTTCCCTTATATGGCTGAAATGGGCATCAAACTAAAATAGCATTTTATCCATTTCAGGTCCACCACCATCATCTCCTCCCCCTCCTTCTCTTTCTCCTCCTCCTCCTCTTCTTCTTTTTCTCTCCTCCTCCTCCTCTTTTCTCTTTCTCCTTCCTCCTCCTCCTCTTCCTCCATTTGACAGATGTGGTCTGCCTTTAGCCAGCTGCTATTTGATGATAAACCACTAGAGGACCTCAGCGCTCTATTTTTGCTCCCATTGATGGCTAAAGCAGGATTTAGACTTTAAGAGAAAGTGCTAACAAAATAAAACAAAAACCAGTAATCAGAATCAAAGGAGGTTGCTTTGTTTCTGCTTGCTTTTATTCATCAGATATACAGAGCAGCGTGGTTTGGTGCCCAGAATGTTTCAGAATAGATGGCATTTATTGAACATTAAGGTGCCAAGATGCAAACATTAATGAAAACATACAGAGTGGATTCCTTTCTTGCTGCTGATTGCCATATTTAATTAACGTTTATGACAGGTTAATGGGAAACATTACGTGTGTCTGGCTGCACAATCTTTAATGTCCCATCATGTCTTTGATCTGCTCGCTGCCCTTCCTTCTCGGCTTTTTATCTTGACCTACGTGTGGGCCACGTTGTAAAATATTTGTTTTCCCTTCAGTGTGTGTGAATGCAAAACCGCCCAGTATTCAGAATGAAGAACGATACGCGTCTTTCTGTACAAAGTGATATTTTCTGATCTGCAGCTGCCTCTCTGCTGACGGACGAAACTGCAGGCAGTTCTTTCAAGGGCTTGATTGTCAAAAGTTCAAGTTGTTTCCCCCATGGACCCAAAGAGAATGCGAAAATGATGTGTGGCCTCCAGAATCGCTGATATTAATAATTAAAAACAGTTCCTGAAACACCTTAGTTTTAAACGGGGCCTTGCATCAATTCCCGATGTGGAACCGTAGAACACAAGTTGTTGTTGAAGAAAATGGTTCTTCCGTGTTCTTCTCCCTGGTCTTCTTTGATTATTGCCTTTTGATAAGACGTAATTTAGATACAAATGAAAACAGGGATGGGTTTGCCAAGTCAACAGCACAATAGTATCTAGCTTGGGGTTTTGCTACAGTGCTTGATTCATAGGAAGGTCTGAAAATCAAGTTTATATTGTGGTTAGAAGAACTTTAATTTTTCTTTAGCCAGTCAGGGCTTCTTAGACCAATTTTATTGGTTGTTTCTTAACAAAAAAGCCAGTAAGTAAGTAAGTAAGAAGCTTCTGTAAAAGAACTGAAGAACCTTCTCGGATGAGAAGCAAAATGTCTTTAAAAAAAAAACCCCCAGAAAGTCCAGTTGCCTCTTGGAGGAAAAAAAGGCACCTTTTGGGACAAAGGAAAGAAAGTTTGCTTCCTTTTTGAAAGCCCAGAAATTTTAAATAGAAAAAAAAATGTGAAAGGTTTGTTTAAACGTTGTAGGAGACTTAAAAAGAGGAAGCCAACCAAAATAGCAAACTGATTGCTGAATCGTTTTGTAGTAGTATATAACCTCTCCAAACAAAAAACAAAAAACCTGTGGCAGAATTCTGTCCTTTTTCTTCCAAAAGCCCAACCGAGGAGAAAGATCAATGGCGAGGCTAATCTTGTGTGTTGACAAACGTTAACAGCTGCAAGAGAACTCAAAGAGAATGCTAAGAGCCCCAGAAAATTACAAGCAAATTTTGAGAAAAAGAGAGGACATCTCCTTTGATGCCTGTTTTCCCACAACCAGGATGTTCTCCCTTGGCTTGACAAATATACTGTAAGCAACAAGTCATCAAGGCCTTAGAGCAGAGCCTGACCCACTGAGGAAGATTTATCTTCTCCTGTCTCGCTTCAAAAGGAAAAAGCAGGAAACACCAGGAAATGTTTCAAATTAAAACATGGAGTTGTGATTGTTTCTGTCTAAAGGTTAGAAGACAATTTTATTTAACCTTTTACCTTTTTTTTTTTTTGAGTCTCATTTGCTCTTCCAGATCATATCCCAAAGGTGAACCAACAAATCCCTGGTTGTTGAAAATTTTGAAGCACACTCCTGCCTCTAAGTTTAAACACCAGCATGCCTTGTTCTCTCTGTAGTTTCTGTCTGTGGTTTCATTGCTGTCTTGTGTCATCCGTTGTGGTTTTGTTGTTTCCAGTGGGTGGGAAGTCTTGTTTCCAGTGGGTTTCAAATGGCCTTGGATATGTGTGTATGTATGGGTGAGTCTGTACCCTTTTGGTTCTTGTGGCTGTTTTAATCTTTCAATGTATATACATGTATATTTCCCTTGTAACAAAACACGATCCTATTTTTAATTGCCGCTTTCTGCCACTCTACCTGGGAACTTTATGGAGAGAAAAGGAGCGTCGTGCTGCAATCTTGTGCAATTTTGATTTTAATTAATATGCACAGTGTAATAGCTGTTCGATGCCTTACTATTAGCTGTAGGGGGCAAATTATGTTCCTAGGCTTTTGCAGTTGATTGTAGTTTAGAGAGCGTTTTAGGCAAACCCAGTGTAATTCATGCTGGGTGTAGCACAAAAATTGTTTATCCATGTAACTTCTCTCTGCAGAGGTGTAGATGAGTTTATCTTTCATCAGAACGAAGTAATATAATTTGACGATTGTTATATGCAATATCATAGTTGGTGGCTGTGACAGACATTGTCCTGACTGCATAATTCTTTTCGATGCAAATGTACTCGTGTGTGTTCCATCTCTATTATTTTGCCAATCAATAAGCAACAGTCGCAAAAGCCGTGTGTTTAGTTCTGGTTGCCTATGCCAACCAGCCACTACAGTTCAGCAAAGCCTCATTATGATAGGAATTGCAGGGTCTGAAGTGACCCAGAAGTGTCAAACTCTACGGTTGGAGGGAACGAAGGTTCGGGCACTCCAAATTGATTCATTCAAAAAAAAAAAAAAAACCAAGCAATCGATTTGACAAATCACATTGATGGGTTGAGTTGAACACCACCGAATCCATTTGGATGCATCCTATACACGCCAACTTGCATGTAAATACTACTAATCCAGTAAACAGATCTGCTTTTCATATTAATTCAAATATTCGACACGAATTTAACAGAATGGAATAGCAAGAGTTGGAAGGGACCTTGGAGGTCTTCTAGTCCAACTCCCTGCCTAGGCAGGAAAACCTACATCACTTCAGACAAATGGTTATCCAACATCTTTTTTTTTTTTTTTAACTTCCAGTGTTGGAGCATTCACAACTTCTGAAGACAAGTTGCTCCACTGGTTAATTGTTCTCACTGTCAAGAAATTTCTCCTTAGTTCTAAGTTGCTTCTCTCTGGTTAGTTTCCATCCATTGCTTCTTGTCCTACTTCAGGTGCTTTGGAGAATAGATTGACTTTCTCTTCTTTGTGGCAGCCCCTGAGATATCGGAAGGTTGCCATCATGTCATTCCTAGTTTCTTCTTTTGACTAAACAAAACAAACCCAATTCTAGCAACTGTTCTTTATATGTTTTAGCCTCCAGTCCCCCTAATTTGTTGGGGTCACACACTTCTGCTATATGCAGGCTCGGTTAGCTTCTGTTGTGTGGAGTTGATCCACCTTATTCAATATTAATTCTCAAGATAGCTGGCTTATAGATGATAGAATCCCCACACTCTGTTTTTTTCACTTCCTGGGCCCCAGGGAAGCCTTCTGGGATCAAAAATGCCCCCCTCCAGGCTCGCCTAAGGCCCAGAAGGCCCCCAAAATGGGGGGAGGGGTCTGCAAAAAAGCCACACCCACCCAGTCCCATGGCCCTTCCCACCTAGCCACGCCCACAGAACTGGTAATAAAATAATAATAATCCCACCACTGCTCTGTTGGTCCCTCAGAGAGAAAGCATAACATGGGACTGTTGGTTGTTTTTATTTTTATTTGTAGTTTTGGAGGAAACTGAAGAGACAGTTTAAGAAAAAGGGGGCGGGGCGGAGTTTGAGATGTAATTTCCCACACACCTCTGAACATCTGCTTTTGAAAAGCATGTTAGCCACACACTGCAGTCAAACATAAAAGCCGGAATAATAGTTTGGCAGGGATTTTGGTCTACTTTCTTCTTGCCACATACACCTTCCGTCCATCATCAAGTCGTCAGGCGAAACCAGATTGAATTCTGCGCCGTGTGAAATCACTCAGCTCCGATAGTTAATAAGAAAACAACACAGGCTTCAATGCCAGCCTCGATCTTTGTAAACTGATGTTAGCCAGCTAATAATAATACTGCTTGTGTCCCAGGTTGTAATCTCCGCATCTCCAGATTTGCACCCACCCACTACCCCTCGTATGAAATCCGGCTGGCTGGGATTCACTTGAAACGGGTGTTTCCCTTCCAGTGAGAAGACCCATCTTGACAAGGGCTGCTTAGCTCAGAGAGCAAGGGGGTGGCATTGCCCCCCCCCCTTTTTTTTTCCTTTATTAAAGGTGAGCATATGTGAAAATGCAGAGAGCCGGGCAATTAGAAATGGCAGCAGCAAGGTATCAAAGAGAGGTCAGATCAGTGGATAAGATTACCTTTCTTACATTCTTCACTTGTTCTGACAATCACTCTGAATTAGTGTCAGCAGAACCTTCATCGGTTATGCCCTTCGTCTTTCAAGCTTAGGTCTTGTCTGATTCCCGAGACACTCATTAAAGACTATTATATTATTACAGGGCTGGCACTGGTCACTGACACTCCTCTTGGACGATCAACTCCGTCTGCTTTTAAGACAGCTTAATGTGTTTTTTCCTTGTTCTTTTTGTTCTCCCTGGCTTTTTTGCTCTTTCGCTTTAACATTAAAGAGAATTGCGGAACCATCTCGTGAATAATAATATTTGGAAACCGGAGCAAGCAAGAACATAACCCGGCTCTGGAAAAAACGGGATTGCTTCCATGCTAATTTGGTTCTAATCCTGCAAGAATGTTCACACGCATGCCATGCCAATGAAGAAGACTACCGGTGTTTTCCCCACTTGGCCAAGGGCTGTGCAGAAAGATCTTGCTGCTGGATATGAGGGGTGGGAAAGCAAACTGTTACACCTAGGCAGGAAAAACCAAAAGTACAAATGCAGATTGGGTGAAATTTGACTCGAAAACAGTAACTGTGAGAGGGACCTTGGAGTCCTAGTGGACGATGACTTAAACATGAGCCAGCAGTGTGTGGCAGCAGCCAAAAAAGCTAATGCAATCCTAAATTGCATTAACAGAGGGATACAATCAAGATAAAGGGAGGTACTTATACCACTCTATAAAGCCTTAGTAAGACCATACCTGAAACACTGCATCCAGTTTCGGTCACCACATTTGAAAAAAAAAGATGTTGAGACTTTGGAAAAAGTGCAGAGAAGAGCAACTAAGTAACTAAGTATAGAAAGTCCAGAAATATTTCACAAGAAGAGTTCTCCCCTCCTCTACTCGTTGCAGAATACCTTATGCCACCAGACTTGAAATTCTAGACCTAGAAAACCTTGAACTACGCCGCCTTTGGTCCGATCTAAGTATAGTACATAAAATCATACATTGCAATGTCCTACCTGTCAATGAATACTTCAGCTTCAACCATAACAATACAAGAGCAAACAATACATACAAACTCAAGGTTAATTGCAACAAACTTGATTGCAGGAAATACGACTTCAGCAACAGAGTGGTCAATGTCTGGAATACTCTACCTGACTCTGTGGTTTCTTCCCCAAACCCCAAAAACTTTAACCTTAGACTGTCTACTATTGACCTCACCCCTTTCCTAAGAGGTCTGTAGGGGGTGTGCATAAGCGCACCAGTGTGCCTACCACCCCTGTCCTATTGTTTCTTTTATTTTTCTTATATGTATCCATGTATTCATTACTATGTTTATACTTAAACCTATTATTTGGAAGCGATTGACAAAGCAAATTAAAAAATAAAAAATAAAACAACTAAGGTGATCAAAGGCCAGGAGAATCAAACATATGAAGAACGGATGCAGGATTTGGGTTTGGCTAGTCTAAAGAAAAGAAGGACCGGGAGGGTCATGATAGCAGTATTCCAGTATTTGAGAGGCTGCCACAAAGAAGAAGGGATCAATGTATTCTCCAATGCACCAGAACGCCAGACAAGAAACAATGGATTGAAACTGATCAAAGAGAGAAGCAACCTGGAATTCAGGAATCCTTACAATGAGAGCAATTAACCAGTGGAACAATTTACCTCCAGAAGTTGTGGATGCTCTATCAGTGGAGTTGTTTTTAAGACCTCCAAGGTGCCTTCCAGATCTATTCTAATCCAAAGTAGGATGGGTTGCACGTTTGTATGAATTTACCGCAGTGAAAGTCCTTTCCTATTGTGCTGCTGAAAACCTGTGGCTTGTACGTTCTATAGGACAGAAAATCCCAATGATATGATCATGTCGCACTGGCTGATATGCAACTCCATTTCAATGTGGTTGTCCTTTTTCCCCCCTCTCCCTCAGCACCAAGAAGTTCAAGTTATTTTAGGAAGTTTTAGGTAGACATGAAGGAGGAGGACTCAGAATAATAATAGAATAACAGACTTGGAAGGGATCTTGGAGGTCTTCTAGTCCAACCCCCTGCTCAGGCAGGAAACCCTATATCATTTCAGACAACTGGCTTGTCCAACCTCTTTTTAAAAGCCTCCAGTGATGGAGCACCCACAACTTCCGAAGGAAAGAGTTTCCACTGTTTAGTTCTCACTGTCAGGAAGTTTCTCCTTATGTCTAGGTTTGTTCTATTCTTGATTAGTTTCCACCCATCATTTCCTGTCCTGCCCTCAGGGCCTTTGGATAATAGATTGATCCCTTCTTCCTTGTGCCAGCCCCTCAAATATTGGAAGACTGCTATCTTCTCCTCTAATCCTTAGTTCGAGTCCAGTTTTGTTTTGACTTCACATTATTTCTATTTTAATTCTGCATTACTTCTTTATCTTATGTAAGCCTGGACAACGACTAAAAATGAAATTATTGGAATTTATGCTACTTATGTTCCAAAGATACCATCACTATGACAAAGGCCAAATTCTATCTCCTGCAAACTTTTGCTCATTAATGTCATCAGGCGTGGAACGAGACTTCTTGAAGGAAGCAAGACTTCCAACATCTCCCTTTGAGAGGCTGGAATGAAGGAAAGAGTTCATAGCTTTGTCAGCACATGTGTAAGAAAGAGTCTTCATAGTTGACAAGAGTTGTGGGGAAATGTTACAGGGAGTTGAGATGTTGTTTTATCCGTGGGCACACAAGAGCTGGTAATCCGACAGTTCTGTTTTCCTAATGCAGATTTTATGAAACAGTCCAACCAGATACTGTTGGAGAACATTAGTGTTGCTTTAGCCTGTCATTTTCTTAATGAGGCTAATTTGAAAAGACAATCAAATCAAGGGCAGAGTGACATAATAAAAAATTGCATTAATTCAGTCCCACAGAGATGGGAAACCGTGTGATACAGGCATCACAAATTATCACCCTTGTATCACACAGAGCTTTTACAATCTCATTCTTGCAACGCTATACTACAAAGATAACAACTCTGGGGGAAAGCTGTAGCCATTTTTATGTGGCAAGACAGAGAGTTTTTGGGTTTTGCAAGAACAGGAGCAGGAAATATGCATATCCAAGTTTGCCTTCTTCCAAAATATAAAGATTATTTCTTTTCCAATAATGGAAAGAATTCTCCCATTTGTCTCAGGCCTTACTGTTTGCTTGAAAATAATAAAAAAAAAGTTTTAGCAAAGTATATGGATCAAATCATACTTTCAGGGTTTTGTACGTCTTTTCCAAGATTTTGAAAAGCTCCATAACTGGGGATGTGTAAATACGTGCCTTGTGTTTTTGATCAGCTTTTCAATTTTCCGGCCTTAAATCAGATAGTCAGATGTCTGTATCAATCTGCATTTTAACAAAACACAGCGGCAACAGAAATTTGTACGCCATTTGTATACATTTCTGCTAACCTGAACATCTTTTCTCTATTTGGAAATCATGTCATTTCCCCCCCAGTATAAAAAAAACCTTGTGCCAATGAGTTGCAAATTGAACTAGAGTAAAATGAAAAATGCAGGAAATTTGTGTAGATTTGCATTCCGGATTTCATATAAATTCCCGTGTGTAATTTAGATGCCTTTGCGTTAAAATGTCAAGCGAACCAGCCTCTACAACTCCACAGTTTTCTGGTGCTTGGACTGTCCCATATCCTGAGACACATAATTGATTATATTTGGATTGGCTTATACTTACAGTCTTTCCCCCACACCCCCATGGTTGTTAAGTGAAACATGTAATTATTAAGCTAATCTGGTTTCCACCATTGATTTTCCTTGTTGGAAACCGGTTGAGAAGATTCCAAATGTCAACCAGATGACTCCAGGTTGCTACAACTTTTATGCTGTATAACCAACTGCATGCTGGTTACCAAGTCTCTGAATTTTGATCCCATGATCTTGGGAAAGCTGTGACCAGCATAAGCGTAAAGACGGGTCATAAGTCAATTTTTTTTTTAACCCCAAACGCTTGTTAAACCAATGATTGTAAATTGAGGCCAATCTCAGTTGCAAATTGCTCAAATAGATTCCAATTCCCACCGATACTTTTTCAGGAGACAACTGGATTTTCTGGTTTTTCTTTTGAAGACATTTCGCTTCTCATGCAAGAAGTTTCTTCAGCTCTGACTGGATGGTGGGGAATGGAAGGATTTATACTCCTTGCAGACAGCTGGTCATTTGCATCCTTTTCAGAGAGTCCTTGAGGCCACCTGGAGGTTTATCTGTGTCCTCATGGTTGCTCTTGAAAAAGCATTTTTGGGACAACCATGACCTGGATGACTAGAAATCTCCAAAGACAATAGGTTCCAGTGTTGGTAACAGAATAACAGAGTTGGAAGAGACCTTGAAGGTAATCTAGTCCAACCCCTTGCTCAAGCAGGTGACCCTACATCATTCTGGAGAAATGACTGTCCAATCTCTTCTTAAAAGCCAGAATAAAAGAATGACAGAATAGTGATGGAGGCAGGTTGCTCCGCTGACTATCATGAAATTTCTCCTTAGTTCTAGGATGAACCTCTCTTTGATAAATTTCCATCCATTACTTCTTGTCCTGCCTTCAGGTGCTTTGGAGAATAGGTTGACTCCCTCTTCTTTGTGGCAGCCCCTGAGATATTGGAAGACTGCTGCCATGTTCCCCCCTTAATCCTTCTTTTCATTAAACTAGTTGTATCCAAATCTTACAACAGTTCTTCATATGTTTTAGCCTCCAGTCCCATAATCATCTCGGTTGTTCTTCTCTGCATTCTTTCTAGAGTCTTAACATCTTTTTTTATACCATGGCGACCAAAACCGGGTTGCAATATCCCAAGTGTGGCCTTACCAAGGTATGAGAAAGTGGTATTAAAGTAAGATTAAAATTGGTTTGTGGTACCCAAAGAAAGCACTGACATTAGACGTTCCTAAGTTGAGCAGGAAATTTCCTAAAGATTTTGTCAGGAGGCCGGAGCACGGAAAAGGCACAGAGCAGCCTTCCTGAACCAACTCCCCGAGGCTTCTACTATAGGTAGTGTTTCTTTCCAGGGTCACGGGAAAGCGAATAGTGAATGGATTGCTTTGATGGGCATTGGCTGGAGGAGAAGAACTTGTCCTCAGCCCACAGAGTCCCTTATGCAAGGTGACATGAAAATTATGCTTGCATTTTTATTTCCCAGTTGTCGCGAAACTCACCCTGACAGTTCCTTACCACCAGGCAGCAGATTTTCCTTGTTACCTCCTCAGTGTAGGAGAGATACTAGTCCGTGAGTTCTCCATCTCTCTATCTTTGGAGGGATTTCAGTTGACAGATGCCAGGGCCAGCTCACTTTCCTCTTGAATGTTTCTGTCATACCCTGCCTTGAGCCCCAATTCTGACCTTTACCGAGAATACCGATGAAGAAGCAAAATCTGCATTTGCAACAAGCTTAGAGCAAAAGTCATGCCGGCTCTTTCTATTCTTTTCCACCTGCATTAGGAACCCTGGATCAGACCTTCGCATAGAGGGCTGGACAGCTTTTAGCTTTAACCGGTCCAGAGAGACATCACTTATTAATAAAGACTTATTAAATTTTTATCCATTTTTACCACACAATAGAAGGGCTCCCTGTGAATCTCTATGGCGTTCATTATCATTGAAAATGTTAATTGAGTCCAAGTTAGATTTAATTTAGTTGTAAATGTGCCCTTGGGAAGAAGCTTTTAGAAACAGCACAAGATTGAAAGATCACATCAAAATGTTCTGGGAAAATCCTCGCCCCAAACGCTGTTTTCTTCTCCCAATCGAAGACCGAATATTAATCCCAGAGAGGGATGCCTTCCACGTAAGAACAGACTAGTAATCAGGGTTGGGATTCTGCTGGTTTGGGATGGTTCAGATGAACCGGTAGCTCCAAAGATGAGCTATGAGTAAAGCAGTTTGCTCTGACAATCAGCTGTTGGGCTCACTCTCCTGTAGTCTTACTTTATTTCCAGGTTTTCCAGCTCAGCTGCTTCATGTGGCATGGCAATTTGCCACACATCAGCTGTTTTACATACAGGGCTCACAGCAGAAGGTGAGTTGGAAACGCTGCATGAGCATGTGCAAAACGCATGCTCAACGAATCCCACCCCTCGCTTGTAACTGTGAAATTATGCAGGATCAGTTTCCACAGTGATGGCGGGTAGTTTACGCAGCCTTATAATGAACACATCTTTAATAAATTGCAATATCTGAAGCTGCAATATCCATATCACGATTTCCTCAAGCCGCATTGGCTAGTGTATTTTTTTGCTACATCGTTGCTACCTTTAGAGTGAAGGAACATAGAATCACAGGGCTGCAAGGGTCATCAAAAGTTTTCTAGTCCAACCCCCTGCTCAAAGCAGGGTAATTCTTACCATCCCAGTCAAATAGTTATCCAGTCTTTGTTTGAAAACCTCCATTGATGGAGCACTCACAACTCTGGAAGGCAAGCGATTCCATTCATTCATTGTTCTCACTGTCAGAAAAGTTCTTCTTACTTCTCGATGGGATCTCTCTTTAACAAGCTTCCACCCATTTCTTCTTGTCCTATCTTCAGGTGCTTTGGAGAATAAGCCCCAAACAAGGGTGGGCTTCAAAACTTTTAGCCAAGGGTTCTCTGCCCAGTTGCTAGGTGGGTGTGGCCATGGTAGGCATGGCCTAGTTGGCCTCCTGCACCATAGGAGGCGAGGGGTGTTTTGCCCTCCCTGGGCTCTGGAGGCTTTCTTTGAGCCTCTCAGAGGGTGAAAAAAGCCTCCCCGGATTCCGGAGGCTCTCTGGAAGCCATTTCTGGCCTTCTCAAACTTCTGGGAGGCCCATTTTTCACCCTCCCCAAGCCGCTGTATGTGCCCTGCGCTTGCCTACACCGAAAACAGGCCGCATGGGAACTCCTGGGAGGTGAGGTGAGGGATGAGAGGGGCCAGCCAATAGTGGGGTTTGGGGGTTCTCTGAACTGCACAGAAACTTAGCTGGGGCTCTCCTGAACCCCTGAAAACCCCCAGCAACCCAGCCCTGTGTTGAGGTAATTCCCGGTTAGGAGAATGAGCGCATACAAGGAGACGCATTTGAGAGGAGTGTTTGAATAATACACACAGAGCACACAGATACACTTAAACAGATACAGATACACAGACACAGATACACTTTAATTGCTTAAACCTTTCTGGAAGTAAAAACCTACATTTACTGTACAGTAAATGTAGGTTTTTACTTCCAGAAAGGTTTAAGCAAGTCCAAAATAAGCAATCCAAAGTCATTCACAAGTTAAATCAGTCAGTTTTCAATCCAGGGATAATCCAAATATCAAAGTCCAGTGTCAAAAAACAGTTCAGTAACAGACTTACATTAAATCCAGTAATATCAGTCAATTAGGAAAAATGGAGGAACGGCAATATTTTCCAACAGAAGGAAATAGAGAAACTCACTCAGACACACTCTCTTCTGAGACTAAGACTAAGACTATCCAGGTTTCTGGCTCCATCTTATGGCCGTTTGAAAAACGACACCCAGTTGCAGTTTTTGCAATCTCTTAAAGATATAGTACTAAAATGTTTATCCTGGTTTATATATTTCTAACCCAAATACCTGTTAGGTGACTTATATTCCTAACACCCTGGCCTCGAACCATCTCACTATCCTAGTTGCTTTTCTCATTCTTTCTAGTTCCTCCGCATCCAATTTGCACTCGGGCAACCTGAAGGACAAATAATCCTTGTACTTCTTACCAAATCTGCTTCATCAAGTGCACGAGAGAAAGTTCTGAAGTAAATGTATTACTATATACATGTAGATGTGGTGGGAGTGGAGAAATAAGACAGTTGAGTGTGCCATTCTTGCCTGTTATATAGCTTGAATGAAACTTGGCTGGGTCATCAGATGAATCCATGTTCAGGTGCTTTGCAAAGAGATGGATTTATTGTTTATCATGTCTTGTCACCCTGAAGAGAATATTAGGACATAAGGCTGAAAGGACTCTTGGAGGTCTTCTGGTCCAACCACTGTCCAAGGCAAGAGACTATACTATTCCATGGTAGTTTGTGTTAGTAGTGGTTAGAGTGCAAGTATTGCAGGCTACTTCCATTGGCTGCTGGCTGACTGCGATTTGGCAGTTTGAATCTCAACAGGCTCAAGGTTGACTCAGCCTTCCATAGAGTTTCATAGAATGACAGAGTTGGAAGGGACCTTGGAGGTCATTTAGTCCAAGCCCCTGCTCATGCAGGAGAGTCTATTCCAATTATTAGCCTCTACCTAGGATCGAACTCGCAGCCTCCTGATTGTGAGGCGAGAGCTCCACCTCTAAGCCACCAGAGTTGCCATCCTTCGAAGGTAGGTAAAATGAGGACCCAGATTGTTGGGGGCTATAGGCTGACTCTGTAAACCTCTTGGAGAGGGCTCCAAAGCACTGTGAAGTGGTATGTAAGTCTAAGGGCTATTGCTATCCCAGGCAAATGGCTGTCCAATCTCTTCTCAAAACCTCCAGTGATAGAGCACCCACAACTTCTCCTGATTATTGTTCTCACTGTTGGAAAAATTTCTCCTTAGTTCCAGATTGGATGTCTCTTTCATCCATTACTTCTTGTCCTGTCCTCAGGTTCTTTGGAAAATAGTTCGACCCCCATTTTTTGTGACAACCCCTCAAATACTGGAATAGTGCTATCATGTCACTCCTACTCCTTCTACCTATCTATCTCGGACATCTATCTGCGACAGGAAGTTGTCTTCCATTTTTATTTTATTTTATTTTGGTGGGTGGGGGGCGATGCTTTTAAATTTGGAGTTTGTAAAGATTCTCATTACGGTGGATGTCTTGATAGGATCTGTGCATGAAGCAAATGCATAGCTATGAGCATCTTAGCCATATGTGTGTGGGGAGGAAGTGGGAATTGCAAAGCATAGAAAACCACAACATTTGTCAGAAAGTACGAGCGACTTTGGGGATGCTGTAAAATAAAAAGGAGGGTTTTGCAGAAACCCTTATCCGTGTGCTCTCTCTACAGAAGACATATTCCAGATATTTTCACTCTGAAAGATAACTTTCTTCTTACACAGTGCTGAGAGACCCAGTTTTTTTATATAAAAAAAAAACAAAGCAGAGAACAAAAGCCAATTTGCAATCAACTTTTAATCTCTAATTTTAAAGTAGAACAGGAAGTGGAAGGGGGCGGAAGGACCGAAATGGAACTGCCGCATTTGCCAAGAGCAACTGGGTTGATGAGGGGACTGGAAGTTAAAACATACGAAGAACGATTGCAGGAACTGGGCATGGCTAGACTAGTGAAGAAAAGGACCAGGAGAGACAGGAGAGCAGTCTTCCAATATTTGAGGGCTGCCACAGAGAGGAGGAAGGGGGTCAAGCTAAATTTTTGAAGGCACCTGAAGGCCAGACAAGGAATAATGGAAGGAGAAATTCAACCTGGAAATAAGGAGAAATTTTCTGACAGTGAGAACAATGAACCAATGGATCACCTTGTCTTCAGAAGTTGTGGGAGCTTCATCACTGGAGGCTTTCAAGAAGAGATTGGACAGCCCTTTGTCAGAAATGGTGTAGGGTCCCCTGCTTGAGCGGGGGGTTGGACTAGATGACCTACAAGGTGCCTTCCAACTCTGTTAATCTGCTTTTCGTCCCTGGTAATGATCAAAAGAGGCTGCTTTGGCAATCAATCCTTGTCGACTGCAAGATGACTCATTCTCTTAGCCATTCGGCTGTGTTTTGGATAATTATATTAGCCAGAACAGGAATGCTCTTTTAAAAGGGGTTCAGAAAAACAGTGATTTCCCCAAGGGCAGCGAATGAGTTCATGAGACAAGTGATATTTGAGTCGAGAACCTTTTGATCTGCTGTTAAACACTTGGCTGTCTCTGAGTCTTTGAAGGTAATATCCTCTTCCACCTCTAAAAAAACTTGCATCCCATCTGGTCCAAGCCGCTTTCGGAAGTTGCTCTTTTCCAACTCTTGCGTAGGAAACCTTGCCAATGTTCTTCATCAGAACAGCTCTTTGACCTCTCCGCATCTATTTGCATGACAATAATTTTGTGCCGGCGGGAGGGCGGGGGGCAAAATGGTGATGCGGTATTTCTAATCCTTCCTCTCCTCAAGAGCTCCCCTCTTCTCTCTCTTTAGGTCAGCGCACATGTGCACATTTAATAATAATGGAAATAATCTGCGGCGTACTGTTGTTGAAATTAGAAAGCGACTAGAGAATGCATGCTAAAGCACCGGCTAGAATTCGCTACACCAGCAATTATGAGGACACTGAAGTCAGCAGAAGATTACTGCCCCTCTTCCATGGTGGTGGAACCAGATTCCATCACAAATGCAAGAAAACAGAAGACAGAATATAGAACCATAGGGCTGGAACGGACCTCGGAGATCTATTCCAATCCCTTGCTCAAGGCAGGAGATTTCTATATAATTCTGAACAAATGGCTATCTACTCTCCTCTTGAAAGTCTCCAGTGATGGACCACCCAACAACTTGGTGGGGCAAGCTGTTCCACTGATTAATTGTTCTCACTGTCAGAATCCTTACTTCTATGCTGGGTCTCTCTTTAATGATTTTCCACCTGTTACTTATTCTCCCACCTTTGGAGAAGAAGACGAATCCAGAGGTGGGTATTCAGCAAGTTCTGACCAGTTCTGGAGAACTGGTAGCAGAAATTTTAAGTAGAAAATGCCACCTGCAAATGCCACCTCTGACTGGCCCCGCCAACCTCATCTCTTTTGTGCCTCCCATTGAGTCCCAGCTGATCGGCTGGGTCTTCTTTGGTTGCCCTGCACAGGAGTACAGAGCAGGGAAGCAGGTTAGTGGGTGGGGAAGGAATGGGGATTTTACAGTATCCTTCCCCTGCCACACCCACCAAGCCATGCCCACCAAGCCAAGCCATGCTCACGAAGCCAAGCCAAGCCCACAGAGCCACACCCACAGAACCGGTAGTAAAAAACATTGAATCCCACCACTGGACAAATCCCCTCTTCTCTGTGACAACCCCTCATGGGGAATGAGGAATCCCACCCAAGAGGTTATTTTGTGTGAGTAGATCTACAGAGTGCGCAAATTGCCAGGTAAAATTTTCAGGACTGTTGCCAGGAGGACCTGCTGAGATAAGCGTATGCCACAAAATCTGGTTGAGGCTATCGCATTTCTTGAAGTGGTCAAAATAGACATGGTTCCCAAAATCGCTTAAGAGAACATGGATATTCTTGGAGAATATGGATAGGTCTATTGACCAGAAAATTAGGACCATTGTTTAGAAAGATGATCAAATGTACATTCTCCACTAAGGATGAAGGTGCAGTGGTCATCGTGATAAGAATCTTCTAATGTCTAAGGGGCTGCCCCAAAGAAGAGGGAGTCCAGCTATTCTCCAAAGCATCTGAGGACAGGACAAGAACCTATGGATAGAAACTGATCCAGGACAGAAGCAACCTGGAATCAAGGAGAAACTTACTGACTGTGAGGACAAGTAACTAGTGGAACAACTTGCCTCTAGAAATCGTGGGCTCTCCATCACTGGAGGTTTTTAAGAAGAGACTGGACAGCCACTTATCTGAAATGTATAGGTTCTCCTGCTGGAGCAGAGGACTGGACTAGAAGACCTCCAAGGTCCCTTCCATCTGTTATTCTGTATACATTTAGTCGTATTACCTCTTACCTATCAACTCATATTTGTCCTCTTCATCCCCCAACCCATACACATATACAATTTAATGTTTATCTTCAAGGATTTTGGACATGTGTCGGTATATTAAGGCCTTCACAGTAACCAAAGGCAACACATGCAGTTCTAGTCTTCCAGCAAGCACTATTTCCTTCCATGACATCCAGCTATAACTTAAGCTTCTATTATCCTGCTTCTCCTGATTTGAGGTTCTGCCAATTGCTGAAAAAAAAAAAAACGATTTCCATGAAAGGCGTAACTTTTAAAAGCACTTGGCCACATGTCATTGGTGAAATGACACCCTTTTCTTTGATGTCGTGTTCATAAGCAACTTGCCACCTCCGTGCGAGTGTTATCGGCGTAATATTTTTGTTAGTTGATGGTATCGGTGCCAATGCGTGGCGGCCATTTGTTCTTTTGCAGAATCATCTTGTTTCTGATTTATTTTTCTATGGGAAAAAAAATGATACGGGCAACACACATCCATCCTTTAGATAAGTTTTTTTCTGTTACGAGATCAAATCACTGTTGTTAAATATCCCCGCCATCCATTTTCTTGGCTAGATGTTCTGGCTTAAGAGTTTATTTTTTACTTGTGGACTGCTGCAGGCTTGGTTATCCCGTAATTAATGTAATGGAGGGGAAAGTAAGGCCCGTTTTTGTTGGCCTGTTGGTGTTTAGTAAGGCCTCTCTTCTTCATTCTCTTGCAGATGTAATTTGTTTATTATTTGTTTTATTTATGAAATTTATTTGCTGCTCGTCTCGTATCCATTAACTCTTGGATTAATTGGATGCAGCAAACTATTCCGCCTTATTGTGTAACTTTGTCTTTTGATCTTGCTATCTCTTCTGGAGAAAGAGAGAGAGAGAGAAAGGGAGGGAAGGAGGGAGGGAGGAAAGAAGGAAGGAGGGAAAAGAAAGAAGGCAGTGAGATGGGACAGAGGGAGGAAGGGAGAAGGGGAGGGAGAAAGTTGGGAGGAAGGAAGGGACGGAGGAAAGAGGGAAGGAAGGGAAGGGAGGAAGAAGGAAAGTGGGAGGGGAGGGAGAAAGTTGGGAGGGAGAAGGGAGGAGAATAAGAAAGGGAGGGAGGGAGGAATAAAAGAGGAAAGGAAGGAAGGAAGAAGGAGGAAGGGAGGAAGAAAGTTGGGAGGGAGGGGAAGGAAGGAAGGAAGGAAAAGAAAGAAAGAAAAATAAAGGAAGGAAGGAAGGAAAGAAAGAAAGAAAGAAAGAATGAAAGAAAGAAAGAAAGAAAGAAAGAAAGAAAGAAAGAAAGAAAGAAAGAAAGAAAGAAAGAAAGACAGACAGACAGACTAGAGTGACAGAAATGCTTTCTTTGGCTGTTCCACATTGCTACACATAGTTCATCTCAATTTTCCCTGTTACCCTTTATTCCCTATGGTTTTAAAGATTTAATCTTTGATGCTGATAATTGTGGTTATTTATTTCATCAGGGTTTCTCTTTGTTACGATTGCATCTGGGTTTTCTTCAGAAGTAAACCAGGCCATGTAAGATTCGAACCTCAAAAATATGGATTTTTTCCACATAATCTCTGCAGAAGACATAAAAGAGAGAAATGGTGTAATAGAGTAGGCTTTGCTCAAAAATTAATAAAAATACAGACAGCTGTAAAACATGTTCTGAAAATGGGGACATTTAGTAGAGAAGACTTTTCACGAAGGTGTAGGGTCTCCTGCTTGAGCGGGGAGGGTAGACTAGATGACCTACAAGGTCCCTCTCAACTCTGTTAATACTGTATGTGTAAAAAACATATTTGGTGGAGCAGTTATAGACAGCAACCAGAAGATGGTGGCCTAACCTTAGAAATGAGATGATTGCTTTTACAAATATTAGACACATGTTGGTCATTATTTATCTAAATGTGCACATCAGCATTTGTCGACTTCTGCTATGCTCTGTCTGTCTCCCTCTGTGTGTAAATCTAAGGCTGAGCCAACAAAGCAATTCACAGAAGCTTTTCTAGATGTAAAGAATCACCTTTTTTTGCCCTGTCTCCCTGAATGTTTTCAGAACCTGGCAGCCAATGTATTTATAGTGATAGTTCAGAACGAGGGCAGAAAAGGAGGGCACAAAAGGAGAATGAGGGCTCTCACTCCAAATTAGCTTAATGATGTCCTTGCTTAATTAGGGAGGCTAGGGAAGAATAGATCCCTACCTTGGCAATAACATCTAACTATAGATAGATAGATAGATAGAATTCTTTATTGGCCAAGTGGGCATATGTTCTCGGTGTACATAAAAGAAAAGATACATTCATCAAGAGTAAAGAATTATAAGATGCAACACTTAATGATAGACATACGGTACAATAAGCAATCAAATCATTCTAGGAAACTGTGTTTTTCTGAAAATAAGACCCTGTCTTACGTTTTTTGCCACCAAAAAAGGCACCACGTTTTATTTTGGGGGGATGTCATCCACTGACTAACCTCACTTGTGTGTATCACCCCCAGCCTCCTTTTCGCTATCAAAGGCCTTCAGGAACTTCTTCTGTGGTAGCCAGCAAAGCTTTCCTGAAGGCCTCTGAAGCTGTAACAGACCTCTGGATCGATCCAGAGCTTTGTTATCAGCTACAGAGGCCTTCAGGAAAGCTTTACTAGCCTTGCCAGCTGCAGAAGAAATGAGCCAGCAAGGCAGGTGTCAGGGTGTGCGAGGTCTGGCTACAACTGGCCAAAGTTGCCTGTAGTAGGGCAGTTCCACACACACACACCCATCCCCACCCTAGATAATTTTACCTGTCCACTCTGGAGTGGGCAGGATCTTAATCAGGGCTTATTTTGGGGTGTAGGGCTTATATTGGGTGCACATGTAAAAATCAGGCTAGGGCTTACTTTCAGGGTAGGTTGTATTTTCTGGGAAACAGGATAATATTCATCCACATTAATGCTTCTTTTTTATTCTGAAAATATTTGTGGATCGAACATCAATTACAACCTTGTAGAAAATACTGCATGATTACAATTCGCTACCAGGCGCCCAAGCCCTTATCCAACTATTCTTCTATACATCGTTTTCATAACACCACATATGAAATAAGAATACATGTGGAAAAATAGCACACTTCTGCCTCCCAGACTTCAATTGCTTGTCTTTGTACATTGCTTTAGATATTGTTGAGATATGATGGGAAGCAAAGCATCTGTAAGACAAATTTTATCCTCCTCTAACCACAAGTTTAAGGATAGCTGGGATAGGGAAAGGGATTATTTAAAAAAAAAAAATCTAGATAAAAGGATAGGTTGCTTAGCATCCATAAATCCTAGGCATTTTCCTTAAAAACACACAACATAAATAATATATTATTCGAAACAAAACTTTCTTTGCTTAGTAAGAAAATTAGTAGCTAACTTTCAGTTAGCAGAAATTATTCTGAGAGAAATTTGTTTAGCCCTATAAACAATTTGTGTTCACTGCTGCTTTGGTGGGTACCACACCGCCAATTGCTTTAAGAGATGAAAAAACAATTCCATTCTGGAAATAAGTCATATTTCAGATACAAAGATTTTTTTTAAAAAAAATGCTATAGGCAATTCATCACGCACATAATGAAATTATTTTGGTGGGCTGAATTTTCTAGAATCCATTTGGATGGAAAATAAATTATCTTGTGTTCAGTTTTATTGTGAGTTCATTTGTACACTTTTATTCCATGATATATGTGCACTTTTCTGGATTCTACAATGCACACCCGCAATTAAAAAATGCATGCAAAAAAATGAACCCAGTTTAGTGAAAATTAATTAAATTAGAGCAATTTGCTTGGCAAAGATGCATGCACAAAAGCAAGGCGGTTTTTTTTTTTTGTCATGCTGATTTGGGAAAAAAGCATTTACAAGTTAGTAAAATAAGCTTAAGGTCAGAAAAATGAGAACACGAGTTAAAAGGGAACTAGTCTCAAAGATAAAGTTGTTGGCCTACATGATTTATTTATGTGAATCAACTTGTAGATTAACAAACCAAAATCCATTGCTATGATTCTGTGATTCTATAAACTGGATAATTTAGTTTATTTTGCTAACCTCCTGTCTCAGAGTTCTAACAATAAAATATACAGAGTTCAGAATATATAGCATACGATATTTTCACCCTTTCTTCCAATACTATTCCTTTCTTCTTATAGTGAAATGCTAAGAGTTTGCAACTGAGTAGCGTAATATAGTCGGTCAGCTGAAGAGATGAATAAGCTGCTTGGATGAGAAGTGAAACATCTTCATAGAAAAACAAGAAAACCCATCTTTGGGTACCCCTTTGTTCATCATTGCTTCCCAAGTGATTAGGTCTCCCTTCCCCAAACCATGTTTACTGTTTTGGCCGGGGGAAGTTATGCATTCCAATGGCACCATGTTGGAACAAGCTGCCATATGCCAGCTTTATCTAGGCAGAAACATTGCTTGTTTGCTTAATGGACTGAATCATTGCTTCTCCGTGCTCTTGAGCCACACCTTCCTCCAATTCCTCCCTCCCACACACATTAGCCCTAATTCTGGATAGTAGAGGAAGAATAAAAGGCCCCAAGCAAGCCGGATTCCATGCTCACTTAAAAACATGCCTCTATATTAAATCAGAGGATAATGTTTTTTTTCTCAAATTTAGAAAAAACATTTGTGTAGGTCAACATTCTTCAGATATTTACCCCGGGGTTTACTGAGAATAAAATTGTTAGAATTCTGTTCAGTATATGGGTTTTTTTTTTTAAGGAATTGATTGGAACTGTGGCATTCTACAATTTAACAGATTAACAGAGTTGGAAGGGACCTTGTAGGTGATCTAGTCCAACCCCTGCCCAAGCAGGAGACCCTACACCATTTCTGACAAATGGCTGTCCAATCTCTTCTTGAAAGCCTCCAGGGATGAAGCTCCCACAACTTCCGAGGGCAACTTTTGTTTCATCAGTTGATTTTTCTCACTGTCAGAAAATTTCCCCATATTTCCAGGTTGCATCTTTCCTTGTTCAGTTTCCATCTATTATTCCTTGTCTGGTCTTCAGGTGCCTTGGAAAATAGCTTGACCCCGCTCCTTCTCTCTGGGGCAGCCCCTCAAATATTGGAAGATGCTCTCCTGTCTCCTCTGGTCCTTCTCTTCCCTAACCAGACTAACCAGGCCCAGTTCCTGCAACTGTTCATCGTACGTTTTATTGTGGTAGAAAATTAAAAAAAGAAAAGAAATTATCCACTCTCCTTTTTTGCCAATATATGAATGACCTGAGAGATTCTATTCAGAATCCCCACAACTTGTAAACCATCAACATTTATCCCTAGTCTACTTTTAATAGTAGCCTTGGAAAGGAGAAGCTTTGTTTCTAAAAGAATTTTATTGTCCTATTTTGAATTACAGCAGCGTGGACTGTATGGATTGTCGGACTGACAGAGAGTAATGCCTTCTCCTAGCTTTGAAAGCTTTCTCCGGACAGTTTGCCAATAGTACTTTAATGACTTGAATAAACAGACAGTGATTCATAAACTGGGAAGTCAGCAAAGTGGAGAGGTTTGAAAAAACTGTTTGGGGGGTGGGGGGCGGGGGGAGAGAGAGAGAAAGAAGAAAAAGATCTGAGGATAAAAATCGCCCAAATATAGACGGTTCTCTGTACGCTCTTAAATATGCCTGAATTAAAGCGGCGTTGGATTCCAACTCTCTAGAAATTGGCATTTAATGTTTTATGTGGCTGCACATCAATCACAGGCAGAAAACAGGATTGTGGTATTTTATTTTTTTTAAGCCTTGGTTTTACATCACTGCTTACCTCTAGAAGTGTAGTATTTAGAATGACTGGGCAATAAATGAACTTTTTCCCCTGGAGCGACAGTCCGTAAGAAGTGGGTACTCTGTCATTTTAGCATTATATTTTCCCCCTGTGTTCAGAACTATGCTGGGGTGCAGAGGCAGAGAATTGATGGAACAAAAGGTGTGCATCAGGAGAGGACATTTTTTCTGCATCAATGCCTATTGATTCACCTTGATTCAAAGACAGCTTGATCACTCTCTCCCTCTCTCTGTCCCGCCCTCCAAGTCTCTCTCCCCCTCCCTCTCTCTGTCTCTCTTTCTCCCTCCGCCCCTCTTTCTGTATTCATCTATCTATCTATCCATTCATCCATCCATCCATCACTCTCTGCCTCCCTCCCTCTCTCTGACTCTCTCTCCCTCCTTCCCTCTCTCTCTGTCTCTCCTTCCCCCCCTCTCTCTATCCATCTATCTATCCATTGCTCCCTCCCTCCCTCTCTGTCTCTGTATCCATC
>NW_020769358.1:6724115-6739438 GCF_900518735.1 Pseudonaja textilis | reverse complement strand
CTGCTTAGAGAGGGCTGTAAAGCACTGTAAAGTGGTATATAAGTCTACGTGCTATTGCTATTTTAGCCCTACCTGAGAATCATTGAATGGGACCGCCCTCCATAGCCATTTGGATCCGCCAGCATTAGTGAGCTCCCTTTCATTTTACTTGACTTGAATTCAACTGCAACTCATCCAATCCAATTGACATCATCGTCCAATCACAGTTAAACGATTAACAATCTTTTGTAACAAACTTCAAGTAACAAACTTCAAAGGAGAGATTTTAGCAACTGCTCGGATTTCTGTTTTTTGTTTTCCTGTTAAAAACATAACAGGAGCTGTATTGGGTTGGAATCATGCCCAAAAGGCATTTGTGGGTGGATTACCAGCAAAGCTTTGCCTTAGAGTGTCATAAATGGATGTTATTAAAAAGGGAGGGCTCCGTTTAGTGCTCTCTAGCACAAGAATGGTTTTAGCAGAACAAATGCCGAGGGTTACTTTACGTGGCACGAAGTAAACGTGTACAATTAGAGAAGGTGTGACGGATTCCGACAATGCCATCTTATGACAACAAGGATTCAAAGAAAAATGTGAGTTTTGCCCATTCATAAATAATAGGGAGCATGCACAATCCCACTGAATAAAAGAACTTCTGGGGGCTCATGGATAAGGTTTCCGTTTGTTCCTTTGTTTCCACGTACTTGGAAGCCCACTGATATATTTCATTCTCTTTTAGAACCAGTCATATCTATCTACATCTTATTGTGTCTGTGCCTTGCCTTAAAAACAAAGTAACAAGCAAAACAGCTTGAACATTTCTAAGTCTGTGTTGTGCAAAGAATGGAATATGAATATATACATATACTGTGTGTGTGTGTGTGTGTGTGTGTATAGAATGAATAAACACACACACACAAACACACACACACACAAGTTTGCTGTATAAAATTGAGGAAATCGAATCTACTGTTCGAAGCTAATCATTCCAGTGTTCTGCTTAGAAGGTTTTTAACTTCTTGTTTTCCTATAATCATCGCAGGATATTTAAGCTTCTGCTCTAGATTGGGACACAGCTGAATTTATAAAGTTAGACAGAGGGAAGGACCCACTGATGGATGGAAAGATGGAAATTACAGAAAAATATCCCTAGGGGGTTTAATATATGGGTTTCCAACTGCCCACAACCATACCGTAAACCTATTACAAGTGCAATCTAGATGTTAGCCTTAAATTTCTCTCGGTTCTCTATAGCCTGATTAATTTTCAGTGAAAACAGTTGTCTCCTTTCCTTTCCTCTCCTCACTCTCCTACTTCTTTACGTTTTATTCCTCTTTCTTCCAGTGAAATGATTTCTTGTACCATTTTGTTGTTACTGTTCTTAACGTACTGTTTTGTATTGGTTTCCATTCCTGTTCACTTGGGGATATGAATTTGTTTGTTTGCTTTTGAACGCAGAAGCATTTTGCTAAACTTCTAATAAGCAAAAATACCAATCCATTAATAATACCCTTTACTGTAATAAAGATACTGAGTCTGAGTCTGAGGCTGGTGTCATTGTGTTGAAGGTTAAAAACTGCTGTGCTGTAGAATTTTGCCAAAGGATGCAATAATGACAAACAACCCTAAAGCATCTGTATCTTTTGCTATTTCTTCAAACCTGGTGCTCATTTTTATAAATCCTTTCCTTTGTCCATTGGCCACATGGATTTCATTCTATGATAATATTTCATTTTGAAATCAAGGGGAAAACATTTATTTATTGCTGCATTTAAAATCAAGGCTTGAACGTTTTAAATTTTTCCTGGAATGCTCCAATTAGGTTTTTTTTTTAAAAAAAAGGAAATCCACTTACTTTAACCAAGTTCTGTCTAGCAGTTTTGATGTTTCATTTCTGAATTACTACTTACACTTTGCAACGCAGACCTGATTTCTGTTTATTTTTTAAAAAAACACACCTTGGGTTTAAAAAAAAGACTTTTTTTAAAGTTAAGCCTGTCAAGAATAACTTCAAGTCCTCTTGTTTCTCTTCTTTTCCTTGAATTTTCAACCCATCTCTTTTCACCAACTCCAGGATGGGTTTTATTCAACCTTAAAAAAAAAAAAAGCAATTAGTTAAGACCGTGTGAATGGAACTGGGAGGGTGTTGTTGACTATTTCACCTGTATTTCCATGGCTGAGCTTGGTCATAAACTCACAAGCTACCTGTGTTTTTAGTTGAAGATGAACAACTGACGTTGTCACCCAAAAGGAAGCAACGGAATGGAGGAATGAGGAATTCTCCAAACTCTTCGCCCAAACTGATGAGGTGAGGCTCTAAGTCGCTTGTATCTTTATTTCTCCTCCTCAAGACAACAATATCTATGTAAACTAAAGGAGGCAGAAATAAAATTAGATAGGGGAAATATTAGAATAGAATTTTTTATAGAATGAATAAAGATAATAGATAGAAAGACTAGAAGTTTACAGAGGTTAGGCAAATTTTTAAAATGTATTTATAGAATAGAATAGAATAGAATAGAATAGAATAGAATAGAATAGAATAGAATAGAATTAGAGGAATAGAATAGAATAGAATATAGAATAGAATAGAATAGAATAGAATAGAATAGAATTCTTTATTGGCCAAGTATGGTTGGACACACAAGGAATTTGTCTTGGTGCATAGGCTCTCAGTGTACATTAAAGAAAAGATATAAGTAATAAGATGACAATTACTTACATTTAATAAATGGGATAGAGATTCCCAACATTGTTAGCGTGAATTGGATCAATTTGAATGATACTTCAGAATTAATTTTGTTTATATGTAATAGAGAAATGTTTAGATTGAACAAGAAAGACATATAGATGTAGATAGAGACAATGATGAGGAGTTAGGCATTTTTTGTTTATATATGTTTAAACGATATAATGAGGATTACTTAAATTTGAAAAATGGGATAGAGATTAATAATATTGTTATGATGAATTGGATCAATATGAATGATACCCCAAACCAACTTGGTTCACACATAATATGGATGTATATTTAAGAAAAATAATAATAATAAATATTTTTTTTTTTAAAAAAAGACAGCAATCTCACCGACAAACTCCACACACCCACCCAAAAAATAACCTAAGGAGGAAAAAAAGAAAAGGGATTTGTGGCAGGGTGTTCGAAAAAGTAAAAGATTGTTAGACGGTTTCTGAAACACCGGAGTATTTATTCTGTCAGCTTGTCAGCGGTTAATGATAGAGCTTGGGGAAGAAAAAAAAAATCTGTCATGGAAAACAGTTTGAAAAACTGTTTGAAAAATACACAGGCTTTAAAGTCTTACTTGTCATCTAGCCTGTCTGCGTGTAGTTCTTAAACAGCAGTGGCACTAATGATAGCGCTAACCAATCCAAGCAGCCCGTGGGGTGAGTTTGCCTCGGGCAATGCTCTTTTTTTCTTGAAATCCCTCCGAGTGCTGTTTTCTGTACTTAAAACCGTATGTGAGATGTATCACCGCAATCAGAAATGAACCTGAATATTACCTTCCTTTTTACCCTATCGATTGAAATCAAATTTCCTCTAATTGATTTGGAATGATTCTTTACAAAAGAGGATGGAGAGGGAGGAACGGGACGGGATAAAAGAATATTCCGAAGCAAAGTTGAAAACTTAACATCCTCGTCCTGAGGCTAAAAAAAAAAAATTGCATTAATTACGAGAGGTGTTGTGGTTCTTGTTAAGGTGTCGTTGAAGAGCTCTGAACACTTTGTTCCTACAAGTGCTTTCGCTAGGATGAAAGTCTTAAAGGGCAGAAACTTCCTGTAAGAATTTGTAAAGATTCATTTGTAAAGAGATTATGCACAACAAGGAGTAAACTTGGAGAGGGCTCCTCTTTTCAAACCTCTTCAGTATTATTCCTTAATTTTCTTGGAGGCAAAAGCATCAGATTATTTAAAAAAAAGGGGGGGTGTCTGAAATCGGCATTTCCTTATACTTGGGATTTTAAAGGGAATTTGAATTCCTCGTGGATGAGTGTCCTTTCCCAGTGGTGGCACTTTTACAGGTAGGAGGCATAAAGTAATCCGAGCTTGGAAGATGGAGTAGGCCTAACCCAGGTTTTTTCTCAGTGTCCTGCGCCTTACAATTTTGGGGTCTTGAAAAGAGGCAAACCAGGAAAGGGAGATTAAAAACCACACGATGCACGGAGATTCAGACACATACTGTTTCCTGCTTTGTTTGGGGAACTAATTGCTCCCCAAAACTACAATGCATTTCCTCAAATATACCCATTTTCGTTTGGAATTTAGAACGGAAGGGCAGGAAACGAGAGATTGGCAGGAGGGGTTGGCATCTTTCTGTTCTCTTTCTGTTGAACGACGATTGTGGCTTTATATACAACATCCCAGCGCCCATGTTGCTCATCCTTGCTGATACAGGACTCATTTACCTCTAGGTTTATGCCAGGAAGGGAGTAAGATGAGTCCAGAGTGGACTTATTTTGTCCATTGCTGGAGTACATCCTTGCATCCTTTATCTTCTCTGTATCTCAACTCTATTAATTTCTGCTCGTGTGAAATTTGACAGAGAAGAGAGAAAGAGAAATTCCCCCCCCACCAGTCCTTCTGTTATCTGATAAATATAGGGATATAAACGTGAAAGAAAAGAAGAAGGGAAAAAAAAAAAAGAGCGAAAGGGCAGAGAACCCAGTATCGTTTGGAGTGATGTGATGTGTCCCTGTTTGCTATGTAAAGTATGCTTCGTTTCTTTGATCTGGAGTGATAATAATTCTGGGGAGTTCTACTGTTTTCATATGCTTCAAAGCTGTGTCAAAGTTTTGCTGCTTCAGGGTACTTCTTTATTCTACTGGCTCATGGGTACTAAGATGACAGGTCCTCAATGCTAGGTAGAGGCTTTTTCAAGTCATTGCCTTCAGCAAAACATCAAATTACCAAATACGGGCTAACACAGTTCTACACAGATGCCTTTCCCGTAGATATATTATACCATATATATTAAATACTTTAGTGTTACACGGTACATTTTATGTGCAATGGAAAGTGATGGTTGGAGGTAGCCTTAGGGGGAACTTCCCGCCCTCCCCACCCTTAACCCACCCCCCCCTTCCCACAAGCCGAAACAGCTAGTGTATATCGTATCAAGTATAGTTTTTACAGGACTTTCTGCCTGAAGGCCTTTGTAAATAAGTAATGATCAACAGATTGGCTGTGGGTTTTTTGAAAAGCATGCCTGTGTCAGTTTGCATGATGGGTAAAGGATTTTCAAAGTGGAGCCTCGCTTTCATTGCCTTCCGAAGAGGGACTTGGGCAGATTACTCATCTCAGGCTTGAGCTGTCTGTTCTGCAGCCCATCAGAATGGCTAAACATCACTTGGACAATGAGTGAGGAGCTCTCAGCAACCCTGAGACACGTCTTGTTTCCTGTGTTTTCCATCTGCTGGACTTGGGTTTCTAGTCCAAACCCGGGCCTGTCCCTGCTCCCTTCGGTCCATCGTGTTTAGGAGCCCGTGGTCACAAGATCGAACCATGGAATCGTAGGCGAAGGGACCTTGGAGGTCAGGCTGCAGAAGAATAAAGTTGAAAGGGATCTTGTAGGTCTTCTTAGTCCATCCTCTTGCTCAGTTAGGGCATTCACAAGTTCTGGAG
Organism: Pseudonaja textilis; assembly: GCF_900518735.1. The sequence goes on along the minus strand of NW_020769358.1, from coordinate 6,733,816 downwards.
ACAAGTCGTTTCACTGGTTATGACCTTTCTCTTGAATGAATAAATCAAGGCTCTTCAAACTTGACAGCTTTAAGACTTGTGGACTTCAACTCCCAGCATTCCTCTTCCAGTCATGTTAGCTCAGGAATTCTGGGAGTTGAAGTCCACAAATCTTAAACTTGCCAAGTTTGAAGACCCTTTGAATGACTGACTGACTGACTGACTGAATGAATGAATGAATGAATTCTTTATTGGCCAATTCTGATTAGGTACACAAGGAATTTGCCTTGGTGCATATGTTCTCAGCGTGCATAAAAAGAAAAGATACATTCCTCAAGAATCAGATTACAGATGAACTGAGTTGGAAGGGACCTTGTAGGTCATCTAGTCCAACCCCCTGCCTGAGCTGGGGACCCTATACCACTTCTGACAGATGGCGGCCCAGTCTCTTCTTGAAAGCTTCCAGTGATGAAGCTCCCACCCTTAATGATAGTCATAGGGTACAATAAGCCATCAAATCATACTAGGAAACAGTCCACATAAATCATAAGGATACAAGCGACAAAGTTACAGCCCTATAGTCACAAGTGGGAGGGGATGGGTGATAAGGAATGATGAGAAGATTAATAGCAATGCAGACTTTGTAAATAGCTGGACAGTGTTGAGGGAATTATTTGTTTAGCGGTGATGGCTTTCGGGGGAAAATCTGTTCTTGTGTCTAGTTCTAGGTTGCTTCTCTCCTTGATTAGTTTCCATCCCTTGCTTCTTGTCCTGCCTTCAAGTGATTTGAAAAATAGGTTGGCCACATAACCACAGAAATGTCTTCAGACAGCGTAGGTTTAAAGACCTTGAAATGGAGCTGACCACCTCCACCTACAGTCAGCAGCAACTAGAAAAGTAAAATCCACAGAAACTCCTTTCACACACACACACACACACACACACACACACACACACACACACTGTATAGAGCAGCGTAAATATGCATAAATTAATAAATGGAGAGAGGTTACGGCCCTATATTTGTTCTATCAGGAAGGACGGAGAAGAGAAATACCTTCATAATATATTGTTCTGGCTTGAGGCAAGGAAATAATTTTAGTTGGATTAGATGTCCTACAAGGTCCCTTCCAATTCTGTGAATCTGTATCAGCATTTACCTTTGCCATTTCAATATTGGCTCTCAGTGTTAACATATGCTGAGTTATTAAATGATCAGACCTTGAATGAGCTGTAGTGGGCCAGTGGTTAGAATGCAGCACTGCAGACCTAACTCACTGCTCACTGCCAGGAGTTTGATCCTGACCGGCTCAAGGTTGACTCAGCCTTCCATCCTTCTGAGGTTGGTAAAATGAGGACCCTGATTGTTATGAATGCTGAATGTGCTCAGAGGGTCCTGTAAAGCTCTACGGAGCAGTATATAAGTCTAAAGTGCTATTGGTATAATTTAGACAAAATATGCCGTTTATTTACAATAGAAAATAAGGACGATATATAATCAGGTGGAAGACTCACTGATGTGTGGTTTTCAGATGCGGCAAAGAAGCATCCATTATAATTCAGGGTTTGTTCCCCACACAGCAAAAATTGCTTATATCCTAAAATAGAACTGCTGATAGCAGAGAAAAGCAAACTAAAGGCTAAACATCCTCACATCGTTTTCATAAAATATGTTCAAATTGGCTGCAATACTCTCTGCATAAAAATGGAGAGAAATTTGAAACCCAGTATTCTTATTTTCCAACTTATTTTGCTAGGAATAGAGGGAAGTTTTCCTTGAGGAAGACATGCTATATCGTTCCACTTTCTGAAAGACATTCTTTACCTTTTCTACTTCTCCAAGTTTTCTGATACATTTGTGGATCAGGGGAAAAAAGGGTGTCCAGGAGAGAATTGTGAATGAAGTGAAAACACTCTACAAAAATCAAAGTCGCAGCTTCTTAGTTGAAAAGTGGGATAAAAAACAGAGCAGTTTCTGAAATGTTCCTATGAAAACTGTGGATGAGCCATCTACATTTCTGAAAAACAACTTACAAGGAAGAAGTGAGGTGAAGGGTGCTGACTCCCTAAATTTGAAACATGGGTGCAAAAGGAAAAAAAAATGTGCTAATCCAGATAAAATATCAAATTGGGACCAGTTTAATATTTATGGATGGCTCAGTTCTCCACTGTAAGCTGCTAAGTACGACTAGCTAAGCTGAAGGTCTGTCTGTGGCCTTGTCAGTTTAAATTGACAAATTGCTTCTACAAGTCGGCTGAAAACAATGGGCATTTCATTGCTGATTACTCTGCAAAAGTAGTGATCAGCCAGGAAATATTATTTAAAGGAGGGGGGAGGGAGAGAAAGAGGGGGTGGGAGAGAGAGAAAGAGAGAGGGGAGAGAGGGAGGGAGGGAATGAGAGAAAAATAAAAAGAGAAAGAGGGAGAGAGAGAGAGAAGGAGAAAAAAGCAGAGAGAAAGAGAGAGGGAGAAAAGAGAGAGGGAGAGGAAGTGAGAGAAAGTGAGAGTGAAAGGGAGAGAGGGAAAGAGGAAGGAGGAGAAGGAGAGGGAGAAAGAGAAAGAGAGAAGAGAGGGAGGGGGAAGGGTTAAAGAGAGAAAGATGAAGAGAAAGAGGGAGAGAGAGAGAGAAGGAGAGAAAAGGAGAAAGAGGGGAGAAAGAGAGAGAGGGAGGGAGGGAAAGAGAGAAAGAGCAAGAAGGAGAGAGAAAGAAAGAGAAAGAAGGAGGGAGAAAGAGAAAGGGACACAGACAGAGAGAGCCTCCAATTCACTGCCCTTGGTGCTGAGTAGAGAGGACCATGGGGACAGCTAATGCTAGATGACAAAAGGTGGGTGTATTAGTCACAAAACATTTGCTGTATTCCATCACAGCGGCGTGACAATCTTTGCAGCTGAGCCTGGCCAAGAGGACCTGTGACAAACTGTCAGTCTTGGCTTGGTGGAGCTTTCGAGCGCCAGTCACCATAGTCAGAGAAGATTGAAGTGACAGAGGCCCACTGAGTAAATGGTGAAACATGCCTCGGATTATGAAATATTCAGCCGGGGTGTAAAAGCTCTAAATGCTATTTTCAATTATTAGCACCACCTGCTTTGGCTGCACGTCGGTCGCACTAACCGCATGCTAATTGCCATGATCTGTTAGAGCAGTTAGAAGCGACAGCAGGAAAGGCAGACAAAGTTGCCCACTTCTGAAGGGGAAGCCAGACATGACTGTCCTGCCTCCCTTAAAAACAAGACCACCGCAAGGAGCGTATGAAAACAAGAAATGTTGCGTATCCACAATCTCAGCGCGCACTTTTCTCTCTCTCGAAGAAGAAGACCTTATCAGCTCAATAATATGACACCATCTATCTTCAACACAATTCTTTCAGCAGTTCCAACGAGGCTCCACACCAATTTGCACCATTCAGGTGACCCTGAGGACACAGCCAAAGCTCCAGGTGGCCTCAACGACCCTCTAAAAGGATGCAAATGACCAGCTGTCTGCAGGGAATATAATTCCTTCCATTCCCCACCATCCAGTCAGAGCTGAAGAAGCTCCTTGGATGAGAAGCGAAACATCTTCAGAAGAAAACCAAGGAAGTCCACTTGCCTCCTGAAAAAAAGCACCTTTGGGACAACCATGACCTGGAGGACTGAGAATCTCTGAACTAAGAAAAAAATGTATTTACTTTTGAGGGAAGGGACCTTTTTGTCTTGATTTTTTTCCCCTTCCAGTTCTGGTTGGTTGAGAAGTGGCTCTCAAAAATGCCCGTTTGAATTCATTGAGGGAATTTTAAAAGGGCTGCGAAGAGGCTGTTGCTCTTTAAAGTATAATATAAGCTTTCCCGCAGCAAGTTTTGCTGGAAAAGGAATTTGTGCTTTTGCTCGAGGCAGTCTTTCTATGAGTTATAGCATTGCGTTTAGTGTGGCTCTTGAGCTTCGTTGATCACGAGCTGCATTATCTGCTCTGGAAAACTCGGAACATTTTTACTTTCTTCTCTGCCTGAACTTCTGTGTGCATAATTTTGGGTAGACGTACAGAGGAGCGGTGAATATCTTTGGAGTTATAGCTAAGAGAAGAGTACCTTGGTTCGATTTTCTAAAATGCAAGCATTCCATTGCTTTGGGTTTATTTCTGTGATGAATCCCAGGGTGGGATACAAAATAAACACAGTCACAAAAACAGGTGAAGCCCCCTTTATTCCATCACTTGGCTTCAAAGCTCCAAATATCCTTGACTAGAGACAAAAAACTGCGCCACAAGCAGTTACGAAAAGGAGGAAAGGCCGTTTAAACTAAAAATGCCTATAAATTATAAAGAGTAAAAACAACACAAACCACACTGAAGCACTTAAGGGAACCAGGCAAGATAAGGGCTGGAAGACATCCACAGATATCTGAACACACACTGGGAAGGACGCCAAACTCAGAGAGGAATGACAGACTAGAGATATTTCCATGCTTTGTTTCCAGCACTGGCCCATATGCATGTCCGTCCTTTTAACCAGTTCTCACAGCTGCAGCCCATGAAGGGGATCAAGGCCCTTTCCTCCCCCGTAGACCATGCCATTCGTGTTTCTCCCTTATCCTCTCCTCCCTTGTGTGCCCTAGGATGGAGAGGGGATGGGCCTGGGTCTTCCTCTGATTGCCCAGCCTCCTCCACAACCTCCGGGGGCCACACTTCCATTCCGTGCCAGCTGTTCCTCCTCTCCCTCAGAGTCAGACTCCAAAAGGGGCGTGACAATTTCTTTGCACAAACCTGAGGATGTTGCGGTGCATGGAAAGCCAGCACTGTCTTCCTTTCAATGTTTTTTTTTTTTTATGCACTATTTATTCTATACAAATAGAACCTTACTGCCCCCCCTTTTTTGTTTTTTTGTTAAATGTCTTTAGAAAATCAGAAAAGGCATCTCTGCACAGAAGCAATCTCTATTCCGGATCTAGAGGCAGTTAGGAGGAACTCTTTCAAAATATTTAACAGAATAACAGAGTTGGAAGGGACCTTGGAGGTCTTCTAGTCCAATCCTCTGCACAGAGACCCAGTAGCATTTCAGACAAATGGATGTCCAATTTCTGCAAGCGTTCTTCACGTTTTAGCCTCCAGCCCCCTAATCACCTCAACTCCCCTTCTCTGCACTCTTTCCAGAGTCTGTACATATTTTTTATATATATAACATGGGGACCAAAACTGGTTGCAGTATCGTCTTAGTAAGGCTTTATAAAGTGGTACTAATACTTCATGTGATCTTGATTCTATCTCTCTGTTAATGCAATGTAGGATTGTGTTGGCTTTTTTGGCTGCTGCCCCACCCTACTAGGACTTCAATATCCAAGTCTAGTGAAGAGAAAAAGCAGGGGAGACATGATAGCAGTCGTCCAATATTTAAGGGGCTGCCCCAGAGAGGAGGAAGGGGTCAAGCTATTTTCCAAGGCACCTGAAGGCCAGACAAGGAATAATGGATGAAAACTGACCAAGGAGAGATTCAACCTGGAAATAAGGAGGGATTTTCTGACAGTGAGAACAATCAACCCATGGAACAGAAGTTGTCTTTGGAAGTTGCGGGAGCTTCATCACTGGAAGCTTTCAAGAAGAGACTGGATTGCCATCTGTCAGAAATGGTGTCAGGTCTCCTGTTTGGGTGGGGGGGTAGTTTCGATGATCTACAAGGTCCCTTCCAACTCTGTTAATCTGTTAAATCCCTCTCACAATTACTGCTACTGAGCCAGGTTTCGCTTAATCTGCACCTGAACACTTGGTTTTTCTTGCCTCTGTAAAACCTTACTTTTTCCTATGCTGAATTTCATTTTGTTAGATAGGGCCCAGTGTTCAAGTTTGTTCAGATCCATTTGGATCTTGAGCCCATGTTCTGGGGGTTTGGCTGTTCCTGCCATTTTAGTGTCATCTGCACATTTAATGAATTCCCCTTGTATTCTGTCATCATTTGGCTATCTAACTTCTGGATCCAACTATCCATGCAGATCAGGGTAATGATGACAGAGGAGAAAGGAATTGCAGCAGCTCTTCTAATACAAGGTTGATATGAGGGCACTCATCCAGTAGCCTTTTTAACTGTTCAACTTCAGAAATGGCTTTTGCATTCATGCTTGCTAAAAGAAAGAAAAGAAAGCAAAAGCACAACCAACAACCCTGAACTCTAAAAACCTGTACATACTTTGTGGAATCTTTCTCTGGAACCACACAGCATTTGAAGAATAATACGACTGATTTCTGCTCTAGAATGCACACTCAGTTTGCGTAAGGCCTTGACTAGATCTGTTGCATTTGAGTACCAACTTTCAGAAAAATGAAAACATCTCTGAAAAAGCATGTATTCTGGATATGGATCTTGGTAGTCGGTTTGCTCTAAATGATGGAATTGAAAGCTTTGGGTTGAGGATCCATAATATAACTGAGCAAATTTTGAAATATTTAACGTACAGCCTATTAAAGTTTCAACAGAGTCACATTAGATATTATATGTAACAAAAGCAAAATATTGAGTTTATTCCCCCCCTCCCCTTATGGTGATTGATCAGGATGGGGTATTAGTTTCTAATTCTTCCCCCTCCCCTTGAAGATGCTACTATAAGCTGTTGTAAAGATTACTTGGGGCGGGGGAAGGGATATGTATTTCAAGATAAAAGAAAACCAACTGCGATTGTTCCTATTCATCAAAACAAGCAAGCAACACTAAGACTAGTCTCACATTTTCCTTGTTTCTTGAATGTGGGCATGGCCAAGCGTAGTTCATGTTTTACTCTTTGTGATGAATTGGGCTGATTATTAATTCCAGTGCATTTTCTTGCTCAGACATGATCCTTTATTAATCCCTGGCAATGAACAAGTTGACAACATGGATTGCAACGTGAAAAAATACGACTCCACGGGAATGTTTCATTGGTGTCCACCAAAGGAGATTGACAAGGTTATTTTGGTGAGTAGCTGAAGAAAAGGAAGCATTGCGATGTCAAGAGCCGTGGTGGCACAGTGGTTAGAATGTTGTATTGCAGGCTAATTGTGCTCGCTGCCAGGAGTTTGATCCTGACTCTGAAGTACCGGTTTTCCTAAAGTTAAGGTATTTACATGAAAACCCTTCTTCAAATTGCAGTTATTTTACCCTTGCATGCTTACCTTTACATAAACACAACCTCTATGTTATCACTCTTTTGTAATGATTCTTTCCTTTTATAAAGCTTCTTACAACTACAATCGAGTCCAAAATTTATGTTGACATTTGTTAAGTGAGCCACGGTGCTGGAGTGGTTAGAATGCAGTATTGCAGGCTAATTCACTGCCCACAGCCTGCAGTTCAATACTGACCAGTTGGAGGTTGACTCAGCCTTCCATCTTTTCTAGGTCAGTTAAATAAGGAGCCAGGTTGTTGTAGACAATAGGCTGAGACTATAAACCTCTTAGAGAGGGATGCAAAGGACTATGAAGCAGTATATAAGTCTAAGTGCTATTGCTATATTCTTTTCTTTTTTTCAAAAAGTTTTTAATTTTTTAATTTTTCCACATCTCTTTATGTGAGTAACATGGTTCCAGATTATAACACTTTTACATAATCATACTTTCATTTCCACCAATCTTATATAATATCACCTCAATCTATCTAATTTAATAATTCATTTCCCAACTTTAAGTATATTAACACTAAGTAATCAACTGTATATTTTACGACATGTATATTTTAAGGTATCCCCCCTTAAATTGCTAGAATGACTTCCTAGTACATCTCATTTCATCTTAACTTTTCTTTTAGTCCTTAATAATCATATTTTTTCCTTTTCTACTTAGCCAAAATTTATATATTTTAATACATTTCACTTTTCTTATAATCATTAATAATCATATTTTTTTTCTTCCTTACAACTTATCCAAAATTTGTCTATATATTTTAATATATTTCCATGACCCTGTTTTATTCCTCCAATATAAGAGTTCCTAAAAGCATAATTCATACACAGATATATATATGGTATTCAACTTTGTTCAGGTATTTCCCACGTCATTATAGTTGAGCTTTTAAAGTTGTAGCAATGTTTCGGCAGAGTCTCATCTGCCACCATCAGGCTTCAATATTGTGTTCGTCTGTGAGTCAGACTTTTACAGTTGTTTCAGTTTTAAATTTGGGGCTAGCCTACTGCTGCGCCAGAATGGTTTTTTCTTCATCCTGATTGGTTGGGAGTCTTGGTCTGTGTTTATTGGTCGTGGAGTTTGCTGTGTTCTGCTTGATTGGTGTTTCTAATATCTTCTTTCTGTTTTGTGGCTTTTTTTTTTTTTTTGTCTTGGTTGTCTGGCAACATTGTGTTCCTGTATTGGAGGCTTTTAGTGCAGCTGGGCTCTGAGTAAATGGACGGCTATCATTTGTTAGGAAGCTAGGTTTCATCTGGGTGCCTGGTTGGGGTGTGTTTGAGCTGGACATATCAGGGGGAGTCTGTTTGTGCCCAGGTGTTTGCCTGGCTCTGATAATTCTGTGGCTGGGGTTTTCTATAGTGGCTAGGGTTTTGGTGCCATTGAAGTCGATGCTATGACCTGTTGCTTTCATGTGTTGGACTAGTGAGGAAGTGTGTTCCAGCTTTTTTACTGCATTTTTGTGTTCATCCAGGCGGGTACTTATTCTTCTATTGGTCTGTCCAATGTATGTGGCAGGGCATGATGCACAGGGGACTTCATATATTGGTTTTCCAGGTCTATTTTATCTTTGGGGTTTCTTGGGATGGTTGCTATTTTTCTGTCTGTTTTGAAGGCAGTCTTGATGTGATGCCTGTGTAGTATCTTACTGATTTTGTCTGTAGTACCTCTTATGTAGGGCAGGACAGCTGTTCCATAGGTCTGGTCATCTTTTAAGTCTCCATTATGTCCCAGTGTGTTTTTGTGGATCAAGCCAGTGATTTTGCTTTTGTGGAAGCTGTTGGCTGTCAGTACTTTATTCAGGGTGCATCGTTCAGTCTTTATGTGTGTCTTGTCTGCCAGGCATTTGGTTCTGGCAATTAGTGTTTTGGCCATGGAGTTTATCCGTGCTGAGTGGTGGTGGGATTGGGCATTGAGGTAGCGGTTGGTGTGTGTTTTCTTCTGGTATATGGTGTGTTCTAGTGTGCCATCTGTTTTTTTGTAGATTAGTACATCTAGGAATGGTAGTTGTTTGTTTGTTTCCATTTCCATGGTGAATTTGATTTTGGAGTGTGTGCTGTTTAGGTGTGTTAGGAAATTGTTTAGGTTTTCTTTTCCATGGGGCCAAATAGCTCACAGACGAACACTATACAGAAGCCTGATGATGGCAGATGAGATTCTGCTGAAATGTTGCTACAAGTTTAAAAGCACAACTATAATGACGTGGGAAAATACCCAAACAAAGCTGAATACCATACATATAAATACCCACGAAAATTTAAGAATATATATATATATATTGGCTAGGTTTCCCCTTTCTAAATTTCCCCAATCTTTCTTCTTTTTCCCTTCTAGTTCAATTTTTAATTCCCTCTGCCCATCAGCCATGTCCCCCCACTTTCAGTTTTCTTTTTTGGAGTTTCTTCTTGTATATTTTCTTCTTCTTCTTCTTCTTCTTCTTCTTCTTCTTCTTCTTCTTCTTCTTCTTCTTCTTCTTCTTCTTCTTCTTCTTCTTCTTCTTCTTCTTCTTCTTCTTCTTCTTCTTCTTCTTCTTCTTCTTCTTCTTCTTCTTCTTCTTCTTCTTCTTCTTCTTCTTCTTCTTCTTCTTCTTCTTCTTCTTCTTCTTCTT
>NW_020769358.1:6684086-6695993 GCF_900518735.1 Pseudonaja textilis | reverse complement strand
AGAGAGAGAGAGAGAGAGAGAGAGAGAGAGAGAGAGAGAGAGAGAGAGAGAGAATGAATATAACAAAAAGAAAGCAGAACTCTTGAAACAGGCAGCGTTTTAAAATGACCTTTTATTGGGAGATAGTGACAGCAAAGAGAATAGGCAGGATCTGAATTTCCCGCGCAAATATATTAGGTTAAAAGTTACTCAGTCATGCTTTATAGTGCTTTACAGCCTTCTCTAGATGGTTTACAAAGTCAGCCTGTTGCCCCCAACAATCTGGGTCCTCACTTTACTGATCTCGGAAGGGTGAAAGGGTGAGTCAACCATGAGCTGGTCAGGATCAAACTCCTGGCAGTGAGCAGTGAATTAGTCTACAATACTGCATTCTAACCACTGCGCCACCAGGGCTCAGTGAGCTAAGAGGACATCTAAAAGGTATCCATCAACTAATGTAGGAGGATAGAAGTTCCTTTTGTTAATATATTCTACAACTGAATCTACACAAAGATTAAAGAACAGTGGTAGAACCTGGATTTATGAACTCTTTTAGGTGAATGAGTCTGACATTTCAGTGATTCTATAAAATGTGATTCACTGGGGGCGATATCTGAGAGGTAGAAGTTATTACTTCTTTCTTTAAGGATGGTGGAAGAAATATTAAAAGACAAGAAATGGTTTATCCTATCTTCTTCGTTGTAAAAATGATGGTGGTGGTGGTAGCAATGGTGATGATGATGATGATAATATAAAAAACTCAAATCTATGCTATTGACTCTAAAGAATTTGCAGTATGACTCAGACACAAGAGAATGAATTGCTCTTCTCTGCATTCTTTCTAGAGTCCCAACATCTTTTTTACATCATGGTGACCAAAACTGGATGCGGTATACGAGGTGTGGCCTTACCAAGGCCTTATAAAGTACTATTAATACTTCACGTGATCTTGATTTCTATCCTTCTGTTTATGCAGCCTAGGACTGTGTTGGCTTTTTGGCAGCTGCTAACTCATATTTAAGTGATTGTCCACTAGGACTCCCAGGATCCCTCTCGCAGTTTTTACTATTGAGCGAGGTACCACCCTTTCTATACCAGTGCATTTGGGTTTTTCTTGCCTAAATGTAGAACCTTCCTTTTCTCACCATTGAATTTCACTTTGTTAGATAGTGCCCAGTGTTCAAGTCTGTCCAGATCCTCCCGTATCTTAAGCCTGTCTTCTGGAGTGTTGGCTATTCCTTCCAACTTGCTGTTGTCTGCAAATTTGATGATTTCCCCATTTATCCCTTCGTCCCAATCATTGATGAAGATGTTGAAGAGGACTGGACCTAAACCAGAGACTTGGGGTACCCCACTGCATACTTCCCTCCGTGTAGATACAGTTCCATTGAGGACTACACGTTGAGTGCGGTTGGTCAGCCAGTTCCGAATCCATCTGGTGGTGATGCTGTCTAACCCACCTTTTTCTATCTTATCAGGTAGTAGGTTGTGATCTACAACCTAAGCAAATATGAAACTATTTACAAATCAGTAGGTTGTGGGTCTACAACCTACTTATTTGTAAATAAATAGTTTCATATTTGCTTATTGAGAATGTACTTGTGATGTGCTTTTTAACAGTTTTGCCATACGCTAAATATATAAATAAGTAGGATGATCATAATGATAGTAACTGTGGTGTCCTATTATATAGAAATGAAGTTTAGTTAAGACAAGATTCATATTTATGAGGAGTAAGTTGCAACAAGGTACACCTTTCCAAAGGTATTGATACATCTCAGTTCAACTCAGTTGCAGTTCTAATCCGGCATCCTTTTCCTGGCTTTCTTGGGTCCATCCTTGAAAGTGATCAAAACAGTCGGAGAAAGTGATGACTGCAAAGGTGGATAAATATACCAAATGTTAATGCACAATTGGTTGTACCTGACATTTACATGCTAGTTAAGAAGTAATAGTACTCAGAGATCTGGGATTTTAGTAACTTCATCCCTGAAAGAAAGTGTTGGAATGCATATTGCAAAAGAGGGTAGGGGGTGGAGGAACAGCAATGCTTCTCACAGCTGCAGCTCAAGGGAGCTATTGAGACAGCTAATTTATTGGAGCTTAATAGATTAAAAGTCCAAATTGAGTCTCGTGAAATAAACCTAATCAAATTCTAATCTGCATAATTTCACCGTAAGCAGCAATGGGAAATGTTTGTAATTTATGTTTCAGCAGTTGCCAATCATGTTTTAAAACAAAGCTGCTACATTCGCTTAACGAAAGGATCCCGTTTCTTTTTTGCAGAGGTTTTCAAAATTTGCTTTTCTCCACGTTCCTTTCTCCCTGGAAAAAGAAATAGAGGGAAACAGAATGGTGTTTTTTTTCTAACTTGCACTTGTTTTTAATGGTAATCTTTCCATTTACACACCATATGGGTCTCAATAGTATCGCAAAACAGTATTAGAAAGATAGAGTGAGAATGAAATAGGAATATGAATAGGAACATAATTTAGAATTTAGAATTTAGAATTTAGAATAGAACACAATACAATTTAGAATACAATATAATAGAACAGAACACTATACAATACAATTTAGAATAGAATGGAGTGGTGTGGTGTGGAATGGAAGGGGAGAGGAGAAGGGAAGGGAAGGGAAGAGGAGAAGAGAATGCAGAATAGAATAGGATAGGGCAGGATAGGATAGGATAGGATAGGATAGGATAGGATAGGATAGGATAGGATAAGATGGGGGATGGAGGTGAGAATTGAGATAGAGATGGAGATGTTACAAGATAAATACCACCAGGGCATCAATACTTTCTGGATTTTACCTGTTTTTTAGAAGCTCAGAAGTCAAGTTCTTCAACTTCCATGCTAGAATAAATTCAGTGAAAATCTTCCAAAGTACCAAATAAAAAGTACCAAATAAACAGCACAGTGTCCTAACACAGAGTGATTACATCTGCTCACCAATGCAGCACTGATTGTTGTTGAACTGGACAGCAACAAAATAAAGTCATTCCCCCACCTCAAAACCAGATGTCATTTATCGTTACCTTCCACCACCTTCATCCTGAGCTGGTTGGATATTTCATCCAAGATATTGTCTCATTTTACTTCCCAGGTTGCATTTCACAAAGCAGTCCATAGTGTGCACCTTAACATTTTGAGACTTGTGTGCCCAAAGAGGACAATTGCAAGGGTGTGGTGGTGGGATATAGGCATGCAGAAGATTTCTTGTAAGAGGGCCTTGTATCAACAAAACAAAGAGAGTAAGGTCTCCCTTTCATTGCTTAGCACTATGGACTTGGTACATCGGGTGAACCTTTATCTAAACATGAAAAAACAATATAATTTCCACTTTATCATATAGGGATACTCCAATTTAACAGGGCATTGGATAAAACCATTCATATTATGGCAGTTTATGCTGAGAGGGATGAAAAAACAGGTTGACAACTACAGACTGCTCCATAGAGGCCTTCATCTTCAACCACCCAGCCCATAATGATTACCGTTATCCCTGAGCCAGCTGCTTTGAGGGCAGAGACATTCTGCAGCCTAGCTCATTTCTTCAGGAATCCTGAAAGTATTGATTTTGTAGAAATGTGCCTGTACAACTCTCCTAACTCCCTTGTGCTAACTTTGCTGAAACTAGTTGAGTTTGACATGGAGTTAATAAACTCTTGGCCGAAGCAGGAAGCACCAAATTCACCTTGAAGTTTGCAGTCCTGGCTTCTTTGATATACTCATTTATTTATCAAATTTCAAGGCTGCGTTAATCTTCTAGGCAGCTTTCGACTAGTACAATAAATCAGTTGCAGTAGAGTAACAACCAATAGATGTTGAACCACCAAATTAGCAACCAGTATCCAAAATAGTCACAATTTAATACAGCATCGCTCATAAAAACTCATCAGATAATCTACCCCAAATGCCATCAGAACAATGACATTCATTTGCTCAACTTAGTAGGAAAGAGGTGTTCTAACTAAAATAACTAAAGTAGAATTCAGCCATCTTTAAAAATAATGGTTGTAAAAGGAATACCCCATTTTATTTTGGGTTACCAAACAAAATGTTCTAGAAGGTACTATTGTCATTTTAAAAAATCATTTTCATGTGTGGTGGGGGAATCAAACAAGTTATTAATCCATCAAAACTTTATTTGGTCATAGATCAGCATGTAGAATACAGAAATCATAGAGTCAAGTGCAGGAAATTAGAAAATCCTGGCAGTTCAAATGAATATCAGAGTTTATTGCAAGCTTAAGCATCTACAAGAATCTGAACTATTAATAATCAGAGGAAATTGATGGTAGATAAGAATTCAGTGGAATTCACCGTGGGCTAAACTTAGATCTCTTGTTATCAATTATTAAGTTATTATGTTATATCAAGTAAGAGCCATGGTGGTACAGTGTTTAGAATTCAGCATTGAAGGCAAACTCTGCCCACTGCCAGGAGTTTGATTCTGACTAGTTCAAGGTTGATTCAGCTTTCCATCCTTCTGAGATCGGTAAAATGAGGTTGTTGGGGTCAGTTTACAACTCTGTAAACTGCTTAGAGAGGGCTGTAAAGCACTGTGAAATGGTATACACAACAAGTCTAAGTGCTGTTGCTATCAATCAATCAAGTCTTTATTCGGTCATAGACCAACATGGGGAATGCAGAAATCACAGAATCAAGCGTGGGAAATCAGGCAATCTTCAAATGAATATGAGGGTTTATTGTAAGTTTAAAGCTACAAGAATCCGAACTACTAATAGTCAAAGCAAATTGCTGATAGATAAGAGTCAAGAGGATTCAAAATAGGTTGGATGCGAAGGGACTCAAGACTGATGAAACATTTGACTCCTCTCTTGGGCTCAGCCTAGTTAATTACAATAAAATACAAAAGAAAAGCTTTGTGTGTGTGTATACACATAGACACTAACCTATCTAAGAGTGGTTAGAGTTAATCCTATGGTGTATAGCATAGACTGTTGAGCAATACTTGGCTATAGACAGAGAGATGGAGACAGATTAATCTTATCTTAAGAAAAAATGAATTAGAATGACCAAGTTCTTTAATAGAAAGTGGAAATAATAACTCCTGCAGGCTCCTGCAAAAAAGGGACAATACTCTATAGCATGTTCTGTCGATTCAGTGAAACAAGTTATTATCCTGGAAATTTAAAGGGCAAAATTTTGTTCTTCTTTTTAGTTCGTTAAGAGGGGCATCTGGAGTAGCGTGAGTGCACAATAAATCAATAGATATTTGTAGACAAAGAAGAAGAAGAAAATCTAGAAATGGAAAAAATGGCGGGGATAAAAGCATTCCCAAAGCAGCAGAACTATTTCTGGATGTTTTCTGAAGAAGTGAAATGTTGTCATGTGAATATATGGTTACTAGCTTGATACCCGTGCTTCGCTACAAAATTATGTGGTGGGGCTTAGTTTTCGGGGAGGAAAATAAGGGGAAAAATTTCTACCTCTGCCTACCAGCATCCATCAGTATTCATCTGGCTAGCGTCCTGTCAATGTGAGAGAGAGAGTTGAGGGCTGTTTGGAAACTGAAAGAATATCTGCTGTGTGAGCAAGAAGGAGACAGCAAGGAGCCTGGGCATGGCTTAGCTCAACTGTTCTGTATTAAAGCTGCTTCATGCTGAATCTCCTGTCCTCTGCTTGTGTTTTGCCTTTGGAACAGATTTCTTTTCAGGTGGGGTGGGGGAGTAGAACTCCTTAGCATCAGAGCATGTTAATAATGATATACAAAATACTAACGCTCTGATGGTCATTTTGAAAAATCCTTTCTTAGTGAGTCCCTAGAAGCCAAGAGGAACATACGTGCCAAATTTCACATTTGGAGGCTTTACAGTTCTGGAGATTTTGTGCATGAGTGGTATTTCACTTTATGTATGTATGTATCTATGTATGTATACATATATATATATATATATACATACATACATGTTTTCTTAAGTTTTCAGGCTTCTGTATTGTGTTCGTCTGTGAGTCAGACTTTCACAGCCGTTTCAGTTTTAAATTTGGAGCAGAATGGTATAGTTTTGAAATTTCAGCCACTTGGCACGTCCATTAACATGTTTTCCATAAGATATATAAAATTATGGATGCCAATCAGAGGTGGTATTTAGCGGTTCTAACCGGTTCAGGAGAAGTGGTAGCAGAAAATTTGAGTAGTTCAGAGAACCGGCCAATACTGCCTCTGACTGGCCCCGCTAGCCCCAACCATTCTCTGCCTCCCATTGAGTCCCAGCTGATCAGCCGGGTCTTCTTTGGTTGCCCTGCACAGGAGAACGGTGCTGTAAAGCAGGTTAGTGAGGTGGGGTGGGAATGGGGATTTTACAGTAACCTTCCCCTGCCACACCCATCAAGCCACGCCCACAGAAGTGGTAGTAAAAAAAAATTGAATCCCACCACTGATGCCAATCCAAATAGGAAATATGATCATTATAAACCGGGACACACCAAAACTAAATCGACAGAGCTTTGATTATAGCCATCACTTTAGATT
Organism: Pseudonaja textilis; assembly: GCF_900518735.1. The sequence goes on along the minus strand of NW_020769358.1, from coordinate 6,689,513 downwards.
TTGGATGTCATTCCGTCTAGACATCCCTGCCAAATTAACAGATTAACAGAGTTGGAAGGTACCTTGTAGGTCATCTAGTCCAACCCCCCCATCCAAACAGGAGACCCTACACCATTTCTGACAAATGGCAGTCCAGTCTCTTCTTGAAAGCCTCCGGTGATGAAGCTCCCACAAAGCCTGAAGGCAACTTCTGTTCCATTTGGCTAATTGTTCTCCCTGTCAGGAAATTTCTCCTTATTTCAAGGTTGAATATCTCCTTGATCAGTTTCTATCCATTATTCCTTGTCTGGTCTTCAGGTGCTTTGGAAAATAGCTTGACCCCCTTCCTCCTCTCTGTGGCAGCCCCTCAAATATTGGAAGACTGCTATCCTGTCTCCCCTGGTCCTTCTCTTCACTAGACTAAGCATTGGGGAAAAGAAAATATGGACATGGTAGAGTATAGGAAGTATAAAGATGTTTAGCAGAGAATTCGTTGAATGTGGTCTCTATGATTAAACATGTTAAAGAGTGGCCATTATTTTTTGAGCCATTGGTGAACTCTTTTCATTCATTTCGTTCAGGATCACCTGAAGTATTAATATCACTTTATAATACCTTGGTAAGACCACACGTGGAATACTGCTTCCAGTTTTGGTCACCATGACATTAAAACAAAAGATGTTGAGACTCTAGAAAGAGTGAAGAGAAGAGAGCAACAAAGATGATTAGGGGACTGGAGGCTAAAACACATAAAGAATGGTTGCAGGAACTGGGTATCGCTAGTCTAGAGAAAAGAAGGACTAGGGGAGACATGATAGCAGTCTTCCAGTATCTCAGGGGCTGCCCCAAAGAAGAGGGAGTCAAGGTATTTCCCCAAAGCACTTAAGGGCAGTACAAGAAGCAACGGATGGAAACTAATCAAAGAGAGAACCAACCTAGAACTAAGGAGAAATTTTCTAACAGCAAGAACTTTTAACCGATGAAATGACTTGCCTGCAGAATTTGTGGTACTCCAACACTGGAGATTTTAAAGAAGAGATTGGACAACATTTCTGTGAAATGGTATAGGGTTTCCAGCAGAAGCAAGGGGTTGGACTAGATGACCTACAAGGTCCCTTCCAACTCTGTTAATCTGTTAATCTCTGAACTGTTTAAATAACACCTCATATTCTTTATTTTTAAGCACAGCTGGTCTGAATTTGCTAGTTTTAAAGTTGAATTCTTTAGCCAAGACTCCAGTTTGATATTTTTTGATTAGCACAATTCTGTTGTTCTGTCGTGAAACTCTGGTAACATAATTCGCATTTCTCTTGGGAATTCAGGGCTTTGATTTACAGTGTTGTATAATATTCACACGTAATTTGACTGCATCCATGTGAGTAAATTAACCAGGCTGATTTAAAATCGATCGATTGGTAATCAGTAGATATTTCTGTATGTCTTAGCTAAAAGGGCACTTTTGAATGACTGTCCTTTGAGATATCTGGAAGTTCCTTGGGTGGAAAACTACTGAAGGTTGAAGAAGAGCATTAGACACAAAAGTTAAGTGATGAATTTCTCATCAAAAATAGACTGATCTGAATCTAGTTAGATATTTGTATATGTTGCGGCTCATACCAGGGCACAATATATGTATGGAGACTGAGATATGGGTAGTGTTCACTGTTTTAGAGAGAGAAAGAGAGCAAAATTGCAAAGAAATGAAGCACTTCTTTCAAATTATTTTAATTCTTTAAAGTGGTTGGTGACCCAACTCTGGTGGACTTATTGCCAGTTATTATTCTTTTGCAATGAATTCAGGGTTTCTAACACACTGTTCACTACTACTTTGTGATTTTTAACTATGCACTAAAGCCACATTCAGGGATTTCCAAATCATGCACAAGGTTGTAGATTAATCCTAATTCTTCTCCCTGGAATAGGGAGATCTGTAGGATGCATCTATTAGTGGGAGAGAGGAACAGAGAAATGAAAGGGAAGAAAGGAAGAGAAAGGAAGGGAAGGGAAGAAAGGAAGAGGAAGGGAAGGACAGAGGGATGGAGGGGAAGAAAGGAAGAGGAAGGAAAGAAGGGAGGGAGGGAGGGACAGAGGGGAAGAAAGGAAGGAGGGTGGGAAGGAAAGAAGGAAGGAAGGAAGGAAAGGAAGGAAGGAAGGAAGGAAGGAAGAAAGAAAGAAAGAAAGAAAGAAAGAAAGAAAGAAAGAAAGAAAGAAAAGTCCTATGAAATAGAAGAAAACATTTCCACACCCCAGGCAGCTTTTACATCTCATGACTTAGCGTGTTTCTGATGCTGTAATGAAATATTGTTTTCCTAATATTCTGTGACCTGAATTTTTTTTCCTGCTTTATGGGAGCAAATCAGTATTTTCTCTAGTCAGCATTTGATGATGGATGTCAAAATACAGGCCATGTATAATGCATATCTAGCATTAGCAATTTAAGGTGTTTACTTGTCAAGCCGAAGAAATTCAAAAACTTCACTTTCACTGAATTCACCCAGCTGTCACTTGCAGTTTTTCGTAATTTCAAATGAAAGTTGTGATAAAACAGTTTAGGTTACCTTGCCTTTCTTTCTTTTTTTTTTCTGAAGGAAGAAAACAGACAGCATCTAAAATTTATGCTGCAGGCTGAAAGGCAGGCAACAAAGAGGAATTTTCTGAAAGATGGGCTGGGGGAAGGACCTTTCTGGCTCTCTTTGACCTCCTGCTTTTTGGAAAAGTTCAAACAATAATATTTAGCAATTATATGCCTCTTTTTATACAAGAAGCAATTTTGTAAAAAGAAGTGCCACACTGATTCCCAGAGAGCAATAGGTAAACTTATACATGTGGCACAGTATAATGGAATTTGCTCCTTTCAAACCCAGTTAAAATTATTAGCTCTAGTTAATAATTTGTTTACAACAAAATAATAAGAAAATGCATCAGTCTGTGTATCAATACAAGACAATATCTGTAGCCCAGGGTTGAACACTGATGGTGTTACTAGTTTGAGAATGGACTGGAGTGGAATGGAATGGAGTGAAACAGAACAAAACAGAAGATAATTCTTTATTGGCTAAGTATGGAATTTGCAGTGGGTAATCTCTCAATGTACATAGAACAACAGTGATACCATTCACATTGTCATTGTAAAATACATTCATCATAAAACATTAGATACAATACTTAGTGATGGTCATAGGATCCTAAATAAACAATCAACGTAAATCATACTAGGATACTAAGTAAACAATATAAATCATAAGATGCAAACAACAACGTTATAGCCTTAAGAAGATAAGGAGATAGGTATTAGGGAGGATGAGAATAAGGATGGTAATGAAACATCTGCAAGAAAACAAGCAAGCTTTGAGAGCACCAAGGACCCTCATTTCAACTCTGAGTTACCAATATGCCCCATTATAGTTTCATACATCTTGTGGCACTCAACAAACCACCTTAAACCAACAGAGGAGATTTGCATTTGTAAATACACCAAGAAACTTGGCAATAGGAATTGGTAAACATACACAGGTATCCCAAAGCTTGAATGACACAAACCAGCTGATATTTCATTTCAAGAAAACCACCAAGCTCAGAGAACGTATATGTATAAAGTCTCTTTTGTGTCACAGACGCCTCCATGGTGATATTTTTTTTAGTAACCGTGTAGAATACAGTGGTACCTCAATCATCATCCGCTTTTGAGGACTCCATAATCCCTTCTGGGGTGGAGTCTGAGCAACTGAATGGAGCTGAGTGCTTATTGGCCAGATGCCCTTCCTGTCACCAGTGTGGAGTTTTGTTGAGCAAATATATTCTCAGTGTGCCCAGAGAGAGAAATATCTGCCTCTACCTTACAGCCTCCTGCTTGTGAGGTGAGAACTTCACCTCTAGGCCATTGCACCACAGTGGTACCTCAGTACTCCTTGTTAATTGGTTCTAGAAGGTGTAATGAGCACTAAAAACAATGAATACCAAACAAATTTTCTCCAAATAAAGGAATCTTTAGTAAGTGAGTCACAAGGCAGCTGACACAGACAAGTTTTAGCTTGTATGTTGAGTACCAAAACAAACCATGAGTACCGGGACAAAATGTTCATGTCAAAAATGTGTTGAGTAACAAATTTGATGACTCTCAAAGCACTGTATAAGCACACTGGAGAAATGGACCTCAGATCTGATGAAAATCCTAGCAGAGCCAGCATTCTGAGCCTTTGCCCCCTACAACAACCCAAAGGTGTGGAAAGTTGGTGTTAACTTTTTTTTTTTTTTTTAAAAACATACTTGAAGGCCTTTCCCCTGCATGGAATCTCCAATCTATAACACAGTCCTTTCAACAGTTCCAAGAAGGCTCCATGCCTACTTAGGTGATCTTGAAGACAGAGATAAATCTGCAGGTGACCTTAACGACTCGCTAAAAGGATGCAAATGACCAGCTGTCTGCAAGGAGTATAAATCCTTCCCTTCCCCACCATTCAGTCAGAGCTGAAGAAGCTTCTTGGATGAGAAGTGAAATGTCTTCAAAAAAAAAAAAAACCCAAGAAAATCCTGATCTTGAAAAAAAAGCACCTTTGGGATAACCATGACCTGGAGGGCTGAGAATCTATTCTATTCTATTCTGTTGGTAAACAAGGCCCATGTTGTTGTTGAGAAAGCTTTTTTTAAAAAAAAATAACAATTCAAGCCATACAGCTGTGTTCCTGGGAATGGAACCATTTCTTTCAGCGTAAACATCAGAAGTGTACAGGAAAGGGGGACGCAAGTTGACAGCAAATGGCTCAGGTTCACCCTTGTCCCAAATTGTCTTGACCTTCTTATTTCTTCTCATCCACAGGCCCACCAAAGACCATTTCAGTATGGCTACTTCCTAGTCTAATATTTTCATAATTAGAGTCCCGAGTCCTAGTGTAACATCTCAGTTTCTTTATATCATTGTCTCCACAGGGTTTTCGCCACCCGGAATGGACAGGTCATCACCCGACAAGAGTCCAGTGCATGGCCTTCTTCGTCAGCACTCCATTACAACGGGAATCGATATCCCTATTATTACTGAGTTAGGTAAGCTCTCTGGGGATCTTTTTACCTGTTTTCTTTTCATTTTTCCCAGCTTAAGGAATGCTTTATTTAGCAATAGCAATAGCACTTAGACTTACATACCACTTCACAGTGCTTTACAGCCCTCTCTAACCGGTTTATTGCCCCCAACAATCTGGGTCCTCATTTGACAGACCTTGGAAGGAAGGATGGAAGGCTGAGCCAACCTGGAGCCAGTCAGGATCGAATTCCTGGCAGTGAGCAGAGTCGTCCTGCAATATCACAATTCTAACCACTGTAATACCATGAGCCTTCCTCCCTTCCCTTCCTCCCTCCATCTCTCTTTCCTTCCTTCCTTACTTCCATTCTTTCAGGTGTTATCTTCCTTCCTTCCTTCCTTCCTTCCTTCCTTCCTTCCTTCCTTCCTTCCTT
>NW_020769358.1:6679057-6684076 GCF_900518735.1 Pseudonaja textilis | reverse complement strand
CTTCCTTCCTTCCTTCCTTCCTTCCTTCCTTCCTTCCTTCCTTCCTTTCTTCCTTCCTTCCTTCCTTCCTTCCTTCCTCCATATACTGCTTCCCAGTGCTTCATGTCCCTCTCTAACTGGTTTACAAAGTCAGCCTATTGCCCCTAACAATCTGGGTCCTCATTTTACCCACCTCAGAAGGATGGAAGGCTGAGTCAACCTTGAGCCACCTAGAATTAAACTCCTGGATTGAGCAGTGAGTTAGCCCTGCAGTACTACATTCTAACCACTGCGCCACTGCAAAAAGATGTAGTATTTTCTCCTGAAGGTTGTACAACAGGCGTGCTCATATAGATATCCAGGTAAACAAGAAAGCCAACATACACATACAGCCAATATTGTAGTTGCTAAGTTGCTGGACTAGCAGCAGGAAGATGCTGTCAGTGTTCTTTAAGCATGGAAACCAGCTGGGTGATTCTCTCAGTGGAACAACACAACTGGTGGTGTGTAATGTTTAAAGAGATGGACTAAGAAGTTCTAGTGTTCCTTGAAGTGCAGAAGACAACTGGAGTTGAGTCAGTCATGTTCTCTCTAGAAGTCAAGTGACTCTATTTCCCACTAGACCAGATAGGATAGCCTGTAACCTTCATGAAGACACCTTCTTTTTCCAGTTGACTGATAATAATAATACACACACATACATACGGAGGTGCACACATATACGCACAATGATTAAGCAAGATCCTTTTTTAAAGCAATATCATTTTATTTCTGTTACTTGATAATAATCAACTATTATGACTCAGGTCACATATGCAGCTGCAGGCACCCATAAAAGTTTTTATGGCACCACTATCCTGCAACAGATGGACCTACAATAGCCAGTAAAGCTTGTACCCCAAACTTTCCCAAAGGCGGCCACCCACAGTCAGTGCAACCTGGTCCCACAAACTAGATCCAATAGTCTCCAGAGCCAATTCACAAGGCGAGGAGGGATTTCATAGTCTATAAATGAGATTCAAAGTCCACAAGGAAAGGTCTGTAGTCCACAAACAAGACAGCTTCTGACTAGCAGAGCCAATGGGGGGGAAGCCTGATTTGCTTAACAACCTGATCCTTTTAACATCTGCTGTGATTTTGCTTAACAACCATGGCAAATAGATCCTGAAATGGGATGTGACTATCTTAATCATCACTTTGCTTAGCCATGGGCATGAAAGTCCCACTTGTGGATATAATTCAAGGGCTGCGTAGTGCAGTGGTGGGATTCAAATAATTTAACTACCAGTTGGCTGTTGTGGGAGGCATGGCCCATCCTCATCTTCCAGCTCGGCCACACATGTGGGACAAGCTTCCTGTGATGGCCAACCTGACCTGAACCTTGCCAAACCGATTCTTAAATTACCCCCACCCCTACTATCAGTGGATCCTGGCTGCTCAGTTGCTTGTTTCTCCATTGCAGCACAGTGCAGCGCCCAGGATCCACTTTGCTGGGGTGGTGGTGGTGGTGGTGAGGTGGGTAATTTAACAACCGGTTCACTTGAACCGGTGCAAACCAGCTAAATCCCACCACTGCTACCTAATGTATATTAGAGCAGGACCCTCCGAATATTTTGTTCGGAGTCAGATACAAGTTGAGTGACTAAGGGGAACAGACCCATTTCAAGGGCTAGTGATACTTTGATACCCAGTTGCCTTCGTCCCTGCATGTTGGAAGCCAAGGAGGTCTTCTTCATCCATCTCTGGCATTCTCAAATAAATTATCAATTTCTGCGGCAGCACTGAGAATCCTGCCACTTCACTCATCCTCATTTTTTTTCCTACGTGAATTCTACAAGGCCTCTATGTTTCTGATCGTAAAGCTGAGCTTGATTTGTGATCCTTTCATCCATTTATTGTCTTCCCCTTTGGTTTTCAGCTTTATTTGTTTCACGCCTTCATTTTATTCTCTTGTCTGTGCTTTCTTCTTCCCCCAACCCCCTCCCCTCCCCTCCTCAAAACCCACCAGCTAAACCTGGCAAACTTCTGCCTTTGGTTTCAATCAATCAGGAAAAAAACAGTGGAGTTCAGATTCTAATGATAACCGAATTGGGTAAGAAAGTGCCTTTCCTTTTGGACATCACCTGCTTGTTGCTTTGCTGTTGTTTCCACTCTCAGCTTTCTTTTTTTATTCATCTGGCTGCATCCAAAAGTTGCCTTCTCAACACTTCTTTGAGTGTGCTTTATTTCTGATTCCAGTTGAAACAGACTGTCTTGTTCTGCCTTATTTTAATGAATTTTCTTTTTCTGTACATACATACAGCATTGGTAAATCTTTGATCACATTCATCTGACCTGCTGACTATTTATATAGCATCTGCACATCAGTTCATTTTCCTCCTCCTCTCCTCCTATTCCTCTCTTTCTCCTCCTCTTCCACTTCCTTTTCCTCCTACTTCTCCTTCTCTTCTCTTTTTCCCCTCCTCTTCTTCCTCCTCCTTTTCTTCTCTTTCTCCTCCATCTGACAGACACATTTTAACAGTTCTCAGACACACGAAAGAAAGGTAAATATTTGCAAAGGAAAAAAAAAATCCCTTAAGACACTGATGGGCTGACTAGATTGTGAGAACAATTTTTCATTAAGAGCTTCCATGTTGAATGAGCTAAAAAGCACCATGCTTCTAAACATTTTTTTCTTTTATCCAAGTATGACTTTTGATTATCAAGTTCTGCGATGAACCTCTGAATGTATGAACTAATTTTTCTCCTCATTAAGTGGAAGTCATTTGAATAAATCTTAGGAGAGCATGAAAGGAAAGCAACTCATCTCTGATGCTAAAGCTTTCCTTTCCATTTTCAGAGTTCTTGTCCCCAAATTATTTTTACATAGGATTTTCCACCAGCCTTAACTGTGCTACTAATTTTTCAGGGCTGCCAATAGAATATAGAATAGAGGCACTACTTTAGATTTGTGTGTTGGTTTCCTTTACTTCTTGATGAAGACTTTTCTTGCAGTTATATTCTTATATTATGTTGTTTTTCTAGCATATAAAGTTTAAAATCAATTAAACGTTAAATTAAAATAGTACCTAAGTTAAAAACTATGAAACAGTTTTATCGATCTAGTTGTTTGAATGAAAGGGCTTTTCTCAATCCACCTACTGTAAGTCATGTCCAGTTTTTAGTTAATTACAGTAAAGGAGGAAGAGACAAATATATGGGGACTCTAATTTTACAGCCATATCTGCCACAGATTTAGTTTGTAAAGTTTGTTCATCTAATTGACTTTGTTTTGTCTCTTTTCTTTTCATTCCAAAATATCTCGTAAACATCTCCCAATATGATATATTACATAGAAATACATATCATCACCATATTGTCTGTAATCTTGGTACCTTAAAATATACATAGATGTCTTTTTGAAAATATAGAAATGTGAACTTAGAGGAGGAAAAAAAACCCAAGCCCCCAAAACTTCAACCTTCTTTCAATGGTCCAAGGACAAAACAGGACCCCATCTCTTTAATCCATATACTGAATCTGACTCTCCTATTTTACACCATTACTTGTTGATATATGCATAGACCATCCATTCTGTCACATATGCATATACCTGTGTTCCCCAGATCTGCATGTATTCATTATTCTGCCCTTATTAGCTGTTAATCCCTGCATATGCACATATATGTCTCCCTGCCACCTTGCAACAGAGAAAGAAAAATAAGAAGAAAATAGAAGGAGAGAGGGGAGAAGACTGAAGATGAGGCTTAGCTTGACAAAAGATAGCTGGGCTGGATGTGATAATACCCTGAGCGTATATATAATATACAGTATGGTCAGTGGTGGGATTCAAATAATTTAACAACTGGTTCTCTGCCCAAATGAGTTCTTCCAACAACCAGTTCACCAAACTGCTTAAAAAGTTAACAACCGGTTCTCTCCAAGTGGTGCGAACTGACTGAATCTCACCACTGAGTATGATACAACTCCAGCAAGCATGCCAAGTAGGAGGATCAAGACCTCTTCTGCCAGCATGGAGAACTTGAAATAATGGCAGAAAGATGTATTCCTATTGAAAGTGAGGGGAGAAATTCCATAACCACAAGAGCAATTTGACAGTAGAACCAATTTCCCAGACAGGTGATAGGTTCCCTTTTTCAGATGCATGCAAGCAATCACCATTTGTCAAGAGTCTTTTGGTGTAAGAATAGGGAGTCCTTCAATGTTGGTTCCAATGGCCTGCCAGATCCCTCCCAAGTGTTATGAAAAGGAGCAGGTTGATGCAGATGGGAGGAGAATGGGAGAGGAAAGGAAGGGGAAGGGGAGGGAGATAAGATGGAAGGAAGAGGAAAGGGAGATAAAATGGAAGTAAGGAGGAGGGAAGGGAGATATGATGGAAGGAAGGAAGGGGAAGGGAAGGAGATATGATGGAGGGTAGGGGTTGGGAAGGGAGATAGGAAGGAAGGAAGGAAGGAAGGAAGGAAGGAAGGAAGGAAGGAAGGAAGGAAGGAAGGAAGGAAGGAAGGAAGGAAGGGGAGGGAGATATTATGGAAGAAAGGGGGAATGGAAGGGAAATACAATGGAAAGAAGGGGGAGGGAAGGGAGGGAGGGGTAAGAAAAGAAGGAAGATATGATGGAAGGAAGGGAAAGGGGAAAAAGAAAGGGAGATATGATGGAAGAAAGGGGAGGGAAGGGTTGGGAAGGGAGATACAATGGAAGGGAGAGGAAGGGAAGGGAGATATGATGGAAGTAAGGGGGAGGGAAAGGAAGGGAGGGGAGAGGAAGGGAAGGGAGATACAATGGAAAGAAGAGGGAGGGGGAGAGAAGAAAAGGGAGATTTGATGGAAAGAAGGGAGAGGGAAAGAAAGGAAAGGGAAAGGATATGATGGAAGAAACGGGAAGGGAAGGAAAGGGGAGGCAGATACGATGGAAGTAAGAGGGAAAGGAAGGGAAGGGAGATACAATGGAAAGAAAAGGGAAGAGAGGGAGGGGAGGGGTGAGAAGAGAAGGGAGATATGGTGTTAGAAAGGGCAAAGGAAAGAAAGGGAAGGGGAGGGAGAT
>NW_020769358.1:6664057-6676557 GCF_900518735.1 Pseudonaja textilis | reverse complement strand
AGAAAATAGGAAGGGTTGTTTTCTATGGGTGTCTCCCCAGTTGAAGAGCAATGGTCATGTTTTATAACCCCACAATTCTGCATCTCTCTTACTGAGCTGATTAAAGTGAAAATAAGAAAAATAGAAAACAAACATGTAACTGAAAATGAAAAGCGCAAAGCAGGCTGTGTGGAAATTGCTAGGAGTGCAAGAGAAAGAGGAGATAGGAAGAGACAGAAGCATGGAAGACTATATATGGAATAATATAAGCAAGGAGAAATAGAATTGTTAGGACTATATAATGTAGAGGAAGAAGGTCTCTTTTGAGTTTAAACTATCAAATGTCACAAAGGACGTGGTGGCTCAGTGGCTAAGACACTGAGCTTGTTGATTAGAAAGGCTGGCAGTTCGGCGGTTTGAATCCCTAGCGCCACATAACTGAGTGAGCTCCCATTCCTTGTCCCGGCTTCTGCCAACCTAGCAGTTCCGAAGCACGTCAAAATGCAAGTAGAAAAATAGGGACCCTTTGGTGGGAAGGTAACAGCGTTTTGTGCACCTTCGGCATTTAGTCATGCTGGCCACGTGACCACGGAGATGTCTTCAGACAGCGCTGGCTCTTCGGCTTTGTAACAGAGATGAGCACCACCCCCTAGAGCCAGAAATGACTAGCACATATGCGGGAGAGGAACGTTTACCTATCAAATGTCACAGAATGTAATTCTTCTTTCAGAATCCTTGAAATGCCTTGAAATGTAGATTATTATTTTTTTTGCAGTCAAAAGCATCAATTAAATTAACATCTTTTAAAAAAATACTAGTTGGCAGGCTCCATAAAATGACAAGACTTACACCGCTTTTCCCTGCTGTTGAGATGGATTACCAGCTGATAAACCACTCTCGGGCTTATTTATGGCAATATAATAAAATACATTATAAATATGTGGGGTAGATTTATATGTTATAAACTATCACTTTTCTAGCTCTGTTAAGACATCTGTTCTTGGGATGTCACCGAGGTTGAAATAATGATCTTAGTTCTGGACTCTCATCATGCAAGATCCATTCTTTCTACTGAGCTTCCTAAAGACCATTCCTTCTCACAAGACAGCAACTCCCCTGAGATCAAAAGAGGCAGATTCAACTTCTAATTTCAACTTTTGGATGGAGAAGAGTCCTCTCTGCCAGAAAGCAGCCTGGATCTGGATGGAGAGCATAAATAGATATTCCTTAACAACTTCATCATCTTCTCATTCATATTTTGAAATCCTTTATTCTTTCTTCGTTAGAGCCTTCTGTTATATTTATTACATCCTTGGGACTTATTCACATGTGGGATGTAGTGATCCTATAGATGAGTGTAATAATCTTGGGGAAAAACCAAAGAATATTCTCAAAGTTCAAGAGTTCAAAGTTAAAGAAAGATCCAACCTAGAATTAAGGAGGAATTTCCTGACAGTGAGAACAATTAATCAGTGGAACAGCTTGCCTTCAGAAGTTATGGGTGCTCCATTACTAGAGGTTTTAGGAAGAGACTGGACCGCCACCTGTCTAAAATGGTTTAGGATCTCCTTGAGCAAGGGGAGAAGACCTCTGAGGCCCTTTCTAGCTGTTTTCTGATTGAAGCATGAATCGTGAACATCTGGAATGAGTGATTTGGGAATAAGTGAATGTGGTCGAGCTAGAATGGAGAACCATAACTCACCTGTCTGTTTGTTTATTCAGTTTCTATGGCTGCCCAACTCAACCCAGTGACTCTGAATGGCCATACATAGTATATTCAGGGCAGGAGATTATACAAAAGAATGATGCAGCAGTAACCTCAGAAGGAACAAACTCTAAATAAGTGCTTGGGTAATAATCTGATTAAATGATAGAATCCTACTTATTAAAATTAATGACTATATTATTGACTGGCTACAGGTGCAGGGAAGAGGGCATTGAGAAATGCCACTTTGAATCGCAAAAGACGCTAAGCGAAACAGATAAAAAAAGCATGTAGTACAACGAATGGATGGTTGCAGTGTAAATGTTAGAGAAACCAAGAACCCAAAGGCAAAGATGGTTTGAATTGGGCAAAAGGTCCAGAGAGTTTTGTAAAGAGAATTTCTTGCTTATTGCTAACACCTGCTTCAAGCTGCATAAACAGAGATTCTACACATGATATCACCAGGCGTGCAACATTGGAATCAAATTGACTACGTAATAGGAAACAGAAGATCGAGCAGCGTCGGCCTGGATACTTACAGGATGGAATGGAATGGAGTGTGAATTATTGGCGCTGAAATATGAAGGTTAACCTTAGAAACCTGTAAACAGAGTCCCCTGTGCCAACAAGATGTGACCTCAAAGATCTAACAGTCAGAATTTCAGATCAAGGTAAGGAACAGATACAGTACATTTAACATACATAGAGGAGAAGCCCAGAAGTCATGGGATAAGGTGAACATCAGGAAACCAAAAGAGTTTTTTTTAGAAAATACAACCTTCCTTGAATTTCAGAGAGAAAAAAGAAGTGTCTTTCAGCTGTTGTGATGCCCAGGGAAAGACAAAAGGTGGAAATCTAGCACAAAGGAGAAATCCAAGGAATGAATTCACACTTCAAGTGCAACCTGGAAATCACAAAGAAAGGCCCCATCATCAAGAATGTCAACGAATAAAAAGATAAGGAGAAAAAGGCGGGGTTTTGTTTAAGGAAGATCAGAGAAATCATAAGGAAATCTACGCTTAACAAGTGGGCTCGTCAAGTAATCATGGATGTGCTCTAAAAGAGAGGAATAAATCTGAAAGAAGATGGAAAGATTGTTCTGAAATCCTCATACGATGGGATTGTAGAGTGATGGAAATTTTGCCAAGAGAAAATGAGGCACCACAGAGAATAGACCTGTTGAAGTCACTGCATTAGTACTATCCTCTGTGGCTAGGAGCTACTATTCAGCTGTCCCTGGACTAAATGAAGACCATTGTTTACTTGAGGGTACTGTGCACACCTACCTGTTTTGCGTTTGTGATATGAGACTAGAAGAAAACAACTTGGCAAGGGTGAGAGACAAGCAGAAAGTGAAGTCGGCAGATTAAGTGGATGGGCCGAGATTACAGAAGCTTTGGAAAAATCATAGCTTATTCTGGAGGCAGTTCAAGATAGTGAGCGATTGTCCCTGTGAGTTGAGAGTGTGCATGTGTGTGTCCAGGTTGAGCATTCTGATGAACAATAATGGTATCTTTTCCTAAAAAAAAAAAATTATATTTGATCAAACATAAATCTGGAGTCCCAGAACACTGAACCTATAAATAAATGTCGGCCTGCAATTAATATTTAAATATGTACAGTTTGCCTGCAAGACCAGGTTAGCTAGCTTCCAGGGCTGGCAAAACATCACAGTGGAATAAATCTTACCTCATAAATCACTTTTTTTTTACACCTGAGAAGTGTTTTTGCTTTTTATTTTTTAAAGGGCCAGCAGAATGTATGTATGTATGTATGTATATGTATTTGTTTTCTTAAGTTTTCGCGGGTACTTACATGTATGGCATTCAGCTTTGTTCGGGTATTTTCCCACGTCATTGTAGTTGTGCTTTTAAAGTTGTAGCGATGTTTCAGCAGAATCTCATCTGCCATCATCTGGTTTCTGTATTGTGTTCTATATTTCACAAATATATATCCTGAAGGCCTCTGCAGCCGATAACAGAGCTCCGAATCGATCCGGAGCTTTGTTCTCAGCCTTAGAGGCCTTCATGAAAGGCTTGCAGGCTGGCAAGGCAGGTGTCAGGGTGCACGAGGCCTGGCTACAAGTGTCCAAAGGTAAGTAGTAGGGCAGCTCCACAGACACACCTCTACTCTAGCTTAATGCACTCTGGAGTGGGTGAGGTCTTAATTAGGGCTTATTTTGGGGTAGGGTTTTTATTGGGTGCATGTGTAACGATCAAGCTAGGACTTCCTTTCAGGGTAGGTCATATTTTTGGGAAAACAGGTTATTACATATGAAGGCCATGAAAAGGAAGGCGGATGCTCCTTCTCCAGGAGCCCAATTATAGGGAACGCACATGATTTACATTTCTGTACTATATCCTGAGTTAGATAAGTACACACACCAACACATACCAACTCTCTCTCACACACACACACACACACATCCAATGGAAGTTTAATAGGGTAGAAAAAAATAGAGTAATTGGGGTCTCCTGTCTGTGCATTTTCAAAGGGAAATTATTCGAAGAGACAGCCAAGAACTTTGGTGCAGAAAAGGGCCTTTAATGGTGTGTGCTTAAGGAGACATCTTCTTCTCTTTGCAGACGTACTTCAATGACAATATTCTCACCCTGATACGGACTTTGGTGACGGGAGGGGCCACACCAGAACTGGAGTCCCTGATCGCCGAAGAGAATACGCTTCGGGGTGGCTACAGCACCCCCCAGACGCTGACCAATAGGGACAGGTGCCGGGTGGCTCAGCTGGCCTTGCTGGATGGACCCTTTGCAGATCTTGGGGTAAGGCCCTCACAAGTAGGTGAAAGAAGCTGTAGAAGTTTGGCTGGAGGCTATCCATGAGATGGGTTAGGCCAGAACAACAAACACATTTCGTTCAATGATATGTACGTGAATCTGACATACTAAACAGTTGTTTGATTCCTGTAATCAAAACAAATTGATGGCTTAGGGAAGTTGAAAAGTTTGATATGTAAAATGTTTCCTCCTCTTCCTCCTTCCACTCCCCTCCTCCACTCCTTCTTCTCCTTCTCTTCCTCTTCTCAACCCTTCTTCTTTTCCTTCTCCCTCCCTTCTCCTTCTCTTCTCTACCTTCCCTCCTCCTCCTCTTTCTCTCCCCCTCTTCCTCCTCTTCTTCTCCAACATCCCCCCTTCTCTTCCTCCTTTTCCTTCTCTTCTTCTTCTCCATCTTCCCCCCTCCTCTTCGCTTTCTATTCTCCACCTTCTCTCCTCTTCTCTTCCTCTTATCCACTTTCCCTCCTTCTCCTTTTCCTTCTCTTCTTCTCCATCTTCCCTCCTCCTCTTCCTCCTCCTCTTTGCTTTTTCCCCCCTCCTCCTTGCTTTTCCTAGACCAAGGTGAGACAGTCCTTTCCTATGACATCATTTTCTCCTTGCCAAAATCCAAATTAGCTTCATGACAATTAAGAACAAGAACAAATGAAGCTGTTTCCAAGTTTAGAGCAAGAAAGCGAATGTGGCATGTTCATAATCATCCCCGATTGCATTGCTCTTTTTTTTTTTTAAAAAAAGTTTTTTTATTTTAACAACAAACAAAACAACATAAGACATACAACATAAAAACATCATCCTTCTACATAAATTTATTGCATTGCATTGCTCTTAATTTGTGGAAAAGCTGATCTGCGTACCCCATGCTTGGGAATTCATTTCAAATAAAGTTCCATTGGTATCCCCATTTCCCATTCTTTGATTGTGGTTAGGGTGGTTGTGCACATATTTATTAGCTGCTCCGAGATTAAACATTTAAATGAGACAGTTCCTCGAGGAATTGTCTCTTACTCTCAACAGATTCCCTTACACATTTTTTCTTTCTTTGGCAAGGAACTACCAATTTACTGTAAATTATTAATCTCATGTTCTGTGTCTTAGTGATAACTGAGGCATTGGAGGCGGGGAGAATGACATTTCTTTTATGCATTTGTTTGTTTACTTATTGTTTCCCAGGACGGTGGTTGTTATGGAGATCTATTTTGTAAAGCTTTGAAAACTTACAATATGCTCTGCTTTGGAATATACCGATTAAGAGATTTCAATTCAAGCACGCCTAGCCAATGCACGAAACGGTATGTGTAAACTTTGGAACCTGATCCTTATTATTTTAAATGTTTCCAACCGTTCATTGTGTTTTGTTTTGTTTTTACTGCAGAAAATAGTTGTTCAATACCTTTACCCCTGATAGCAACAGATACCTCTTTGCTTCCGGACAGAAATAAATAGAAATAGACTTCTGCGTTTAAAAACACTCTGTGTTTGATAGGACCTGCCAACCAGAACGTTTAAATTTCCCACAATTCTCTCTTGAGCGAGATGTTGAAAGGAAAGGAAGAAGAGTTTTTGAGGGCCTGGGGGATGACATGAATTGTAATTTAACCTTAGTCCTGGATTTTGTTGTGCTGTCCCTTTAGATCGAAGTGGTGGGATGAATGGTAATCCACACAGCCCAATCCATTGTGTTTATTATATATCTGTCCTATAACTTGTCGTTGAGGACAGTTGTTGAATTTCAGGAAATCTGGCACATTCAGAGATGGTATTCAACAGGTTCTGGCCAGTTTTGGAGAACCAGTAGCGGAAATTTTGAGTAGTTCAGAGCAGGGGTGGGATGCTACCAGTTCTGCCCGGTTCTATAGAGCCAGTAGCTCTGAAGAGCAGCAAACACCAAACCGGTTCTG
Source organism: Pseudonaja textilis (assembly GCF_900518735.1). The sequence goes on along the minus strand of NW_020769358.1, from coordinate 6,670,183 downwards.
TGTTTGCTGCTATTTGGCCCACCTGCCCACTTGGGCTCTTACCTGTCCTATATTTCCTGCTTTTTCAACCTCAGCTGCTTTGCGTGGCACAGCTAAGCTTGAAAAAGCAGGGAAAAATAGGCTTTTCAAATGCTGCGCACCTACGCGCAGCACTTTTCGGGCACCACAGCCTAAGGTTGTTTTATACACGCGCATAGCAAAACGTAGTCACCGGAACTGGTAATAACAATGGTTGAATCCCACCCTTGGTTCAGAGAACCGGCAAATCCCACCTCTGACTGGAGATTTTACAGAATCCTTCTCCTGTCACGCCCATCAAGCCATACCCACAGAACCAATAGTAAAAAAAAATTGAATCCCACCCCTGGGCACATTGTACTGTTTCATAAAAGCAATGTACAGAAGTTCAAAGTTAAAACGGCACTGAAAAAAGTGACCATTTTTTACATGCCGCCTTTCCCACGGTCACACGATCAAAATTCAAGATGCTTAGCAACTGTCTCATACTTATGACGATTGCAGTGTCCTGGGGGGGGGGCGGTCAAGCAATCCTCTTTTGCGACCGTCTGACAAGCAAAGTCAGCGGGGAAGCCAGATTCACTTAACAACGGGGTGACCAACTTAACAACTGCAGGGATTCACTTAACAACTGTGGCAAGAAAAGTGGCGAAATGGGGTAAACTCACTCAACAAATGTTTCACTTGAATTTGAGAGTCAGTTGTGACTCTCAAACTCTAAGACTGCCTGTCTAGTAGTATACACCCCCAACTAAACCTCAAACCTGGGGGTGCTTCCAACTGAAAATTCAGCAACTTTTGGAAAGCAGCTTTGGTTAACAGATTTATTTGTTCTGGAAAGATTTCATACTGTACTTCCCTTCCTGGTCTTTAAGGGGAGGGCTCTCCTGATGGATTTACAACCTGCCTTCTGTAACCCAGAGGCAATACGCAAGCAACAAAATTAAGATTAAGAGTTGCATCTGTTTCTCGTTTCTTTTTCTTTTTTAATCTAAGGCCTAACAGGCATTCAAAGAAGCAAGCTTGCAACCTGCTGTCTTTTGGGGGTGACTTTTGCAGCCCAGGAAGCTGCAATGGGTGCAGAATGCTGCGGCATAGAAGGTTCTGGAGAACCCCTCAGTTGGCCCATATCACACTGAGGCTACACTAGCTGTACTGGTTGCCGCTTCCAGGTCCAACTCAGGGTTTTGTTTATCACCCATAAAGCTCTTTATGGCCGGGATACAGCCATGTCCCCTAAATAGGATTGGTCTATCCCACTTGCTCCAGCAGGAAAGGCCTACTCCAGATCCTGTCTGTCAAAGAACTTTGTCTGGTGGGGTCCAGGGGAAGAGCCCCAACCCCCTGGAAGTGTCTCCTGCTGGAGGTGAGGGCCGCTTCGACAATCTTGGCCTTCTGGGAGAGCCTAAAACTTGCCTCTGCTAGTTGACCTGGGCCCCAATAGGCTGGTGGTGGCTGACACACTAGAAGATCCCTGCCACCATGTGGCCTCTCCTCTTGGTGTTTTTTTTAAATTTTCCTAATTTTAAATGTTTTGTATTATCCTTTTTATTACTTTTTGTTATTATTATTCTAGGAGCTGCCCAGAGTTGCTGCAACAGTGAGATGGGCAGAAAAAGAAAGAAAGAAAGAAAGAAAGAAAGAAAGAAAGAAAGAAAGAAAGAAAGAAAGAAAGAAAGAAAGAAAGAAAGAAGGAAGGAAGGAAGGAAGGAAGGAAGGAAGGAAGGAAGGAAGGAAGGAAGGAAGGAAGGAAGGAAGGAAGGAAGGAAGGGGAAAGGAAAAGGGAAAGAATGAGGGAAAGAAAGAGACAGAAGGAAGGAAGAAAAGGAAGAAATGAAAGAAAGAAAGAGAGAGAAGGAGGAAAGACAGTCAGAAGGAAGGAAGAAAAGGAAGGAAGAAAGAAAAGAGAGAGGGAGAAGGAAGGAGGGAGAAAGAAAGAAAGAACTCATGTACAGGTCAGAACCTAGAAAGATAATGAAAGGGAAATAAATAACAGAATAACAAACAGAATAATAAAGTATCAGAATTACAGAATAACAAAACTGGAAGGGACCTTGGAGGTCTTCCAGTCCAGCCCCCTGCTCAAGCAGGAAACCCAATACCATTTCAGACAAATGGTTGTCCAGTCTCTTCTTGAAAGCCTCCCATGTTGGAGCTTTCACAACTTCTGGAGGCAAACCATTCCACTGGTTAATTGTTCTCACTGTTAGGAAGTTTCTCCTTAATTCCAGGTTGTGTCTCTCCTTGATAGGTTTCCATCCATTTTTTCTTGTGTTTTTTTTTTCCTTTTCTTTTCCAGTTTTGTTATAGCCAACCCACCTTATGAATTCGAACTGGTTCCGACTGACTGGATCTTCTGCTTGATGCAGTACGACCACAACGCCGGCCAGTCTCGGGCGAGTCTCTCTCACTCTTCCCACTCTTCGTACGCATCTAGCAAGAAAAGCTCTTCGGTCCATTCTCTGCCAGCTACGGCGAATCGACAGAACCGCCCAAAGTCCAGAGAATCCCGGGAAAAGCAGAAGTACGTGCAAGAAGATAGACTTTGACTCATGCCTCTCCTCTCCCTGTGTGTGAAGCTGTATCCACCACTCATCCTTTCCTAATTGGTGTGTCCAATAATCAGCCTCCCCTGTTCTCCTCGTCTTCCCCCATGGATCCCCCATTTTATACACATACTTGGCATACGTATGACAGCATGCATGGGACTGTCATTTTTTTTATTTTGATACCATGAAACCCTTTTAAGCACAACAGCAACCAGGCAGACAGACCAAACCTCATTTACAATGTGGAGCAGATTGATAAGGAGCGAACTGCTAAAAAGCAGAGCAATTTTGCCTCTCTGGTGAGATAATTTTGGGTGTGGTATTTTTTCTTTTTGAAAGAAGTCAACTTCAGAGATAAGTTTACTTAAGGTACGAGTTGGAGTGGGGGGGGAGGGGAGAGAGAGAGATTTCACAGTCACACACCTGAAGTCGGGATTCTCCCAACGGAATCATTTCGCAAGAAACCTACCAGGGAGATGAGAAAATTCAGTCCCTTGGACTGCAGATAGAATCAGGGGTGGGATTCTACCGGTTCAGCCTGGTTCACGCGAACCGGTTGTTCCGGTGATCATTTGGCCACACCCGCCCACCCCTACTCTTTCCTGTGCTTTATTTCTGTGTTTTGCAGCTCAGCTGATTCGCGCGGCACAACAGATTGCCGCGCCTCAGCTGTTTTTACCCACAGTAGAAGATAAGGATTAGAGCTGAAAATGAGTGGTTTTCAAATGCTGTATGTGTGCACACAAAGTGTGCATGAAGTGCGCACTCACCAAACTGGTTGTTACACTGGTTGAATCCTACCACTGGGTAGTATGTGTCTTGCCCACCATTGTTGTTGATTTTTCCCACAATCTTACACACATGCTGTTACACTAAAGTAACGTTAGCCTTATCACAGTGCCTTCTTCCCTTTAATACCAATCTATCAAAAAATGGTCAGGGATGTCATTTTCCCCATTGTAGTGATTTAACCTTTTTTTTCTTTTAAATTTAAAAAAAAAATATCCGCTTGCATATTAAAAGTCCCATCTAGCCCATCACACGAATAACTGTATTTTCCTCTCCCTTTTTGACATCCGGGATGAAGTGCTACACATAATTCATAAATATTGAATGCAACTCATTAGGATATTCCTTCCGGAGACTTTGACTTCTAATAAAAGGTGAATTTGTCACCTGGTGTACAAAATAAATGAGGTAAAAAGCCAAGGAGCATATGTAGAATATTCAAAACAGAGCAGAAAGTTTTCCTTCTTTAAGCACATGAGCCATTGTGGTGCAGTGGTTAGAGTGAAGTACTGCGGGCTACTTCTTCTTATTGCCAGCTGCCTGCAATTGGGCAGTTTGAATCTCATCAGGTTCAAGGTTGACTCAGCCTTCTGTCCTTCCGAGGTGGGTAAAATGAGGACCCAGATTGTTGGGGGCAAGAGGCTGACTCTGTAAACCCGCTTAAGAGGGCTGTAAAGCACTGTAAAGTGGTATATAAATCTAGGTGCTATTGCTATCTTCCTCCCTCCCAGTGGTTAGAATACGGTATTGCAGGCTAACTCTGCCCCCTGTCAGCAGTTCGATCCTGACTGATCAGCTCAAGGTTTACTCAGCCTTCCATCCTTCTGAGGTCAGTAAAATAAGGACCCAGATTGTTGGGGGCAAAAGGCTGACTCTGTAAAGCACTATAAAGCACTATAACGCAGTATATAAGTAAAGCACTATAAAGCAGTATATAAGTCTAAGTGAGGGATTTTTTTCCCCCTCCCTGCTTGGGAGATTTTTAATTTAGTGAATACCTCAAGAAAGACACACACCTTGAAGAAAAGGTGGGATCAGGTCTTAGCTAATAGACTTGGCAAGACTGTTTGACAATGAAAAAATATAGGGAAGTCCTCAACATACAACAGTTCATTTAGCGACCATTCAAAATTACCACGGCACTGAAAAAAGGTGACTTATGACCGTTTTTCACACTTACAACCTTTGTAGCACCCCCACAATCACGTGATCAGCATTCAGAGGTCATGGGATCCCCTTTTGCGGCCTTCTAACAAGCAAAATCAAGAGGAGACCAGATTCACTCAACAGTTGTGCTACTGTTTAATTGCAGTAATTCACTTATAAAACGGTGGCAAGAAAGGTCGTAAAATGGGGCAAAACCCTCTTGACAAACCCACTCAACAACAGAAATTGTGGGCTCAATTGTGGTCGTGAGTCGAGGACTACCTGTACCAGCCGATTTTAAAAGGTTAAAAAGAACCCACCAAACAGGTTGCCTTCTCTGTCCTTTGGTAACCACTCTAATAGATTTGCCAAATCTCACTTCCTTATTCAGTGTTTCAAGTAAGGGTTGAATTCAACACACCTTAGGAGTGTTTCCAAGCACAGGAGCACCTTTTATTTTTCGATCCACACCCCTCTCATCACTCAAAAAGATTTTACTTCCAGAACAATAGGTGTCCATATGTAGACATAGTGCCGTTGTTGTCTTGCAGACATGATGGTGTTACCTAGTTGGGTAATGAAACATGTGCAAGAAAGTTTGGAGAGCACCCAGCACCCCACAGAACTCCTCCTCCTCCTCCTCTTCTCTTTTCTCTGCTTCACAAAACCCATTCCATTATATCACTGACGTTACCTAGTTGGGTAATGAAACATCTGCAAGAAAACCTCCAAGTTCAGAGAACATTAAGGATCCCACAGTTCTCCTCCTCCTCCTCCTCCTCCTCCTCCTCCTCCTCCTCCTCCTCCTATCCCTTCACCTGGTCCACAAACCCATTCCCTGCAAGAAAACCACCAAGTTCAGAGAACACTAAGGATCCCACAGCCCTTCTCCTCCTTCTACTTCCCCCTTCTTTCTCTGATCCACAACCCCCATTCCCTTCTATCACTGATATTACCTAGTTGAATAATGAAACTTCTGCAAGAAAACCACCAAGTTCAGAGAGCACCGAGAACCCCACAGGTCAGCTCTGAGCTTCTCTTCTGTCGGAATCATAGCATATTTTTCTTAATAGAGCCCCTAGCATTCATTTTCCCAGCCCACTTCCCACTCAACTGATCTCATACTTCTGGAGGTTGGTGATGCTTTGTAGATTGCTCCTTATTTGCCCGTTAATCCAGCTGCATTATTGGTGGTGTGTTTATGTGCAAACAACACTGCTGCTTAATTCTTCCCTGTTGCGTGTTGCAACAAGCATATTTACAGGCCACATAAATACAGCCTATGGGGCATGTTCCTTTTTTTTTTTTTTGAGGCCATCATTCTTTAGTCTTTTTTGCAATATGCTGATATATCCCAAACATATTCCTTCGCTGCTCTTATTTTATTTGTTGCGACTTCATCACGTTGTTTTGAAAGACCCTGGCCAAGCTACCTGCCATTGCAGTCCATTTATTGGCGACTGGAAGAAATGGACTCCAAACTGAACATGCAGAAGTTATGTTTCTAAGCCATCCATGCTGCACTTTGAAATTCTGCTCCACATTTTTTCCCCCACTTCGCTGCAGAAAGTGACTCCCTTGCAATCGTACAATTCCTTCCCTCCCCTCTTCTTCTTTTTTTTTT
>NW_020769358.1:6648305-6664047 GCF_900518735.1 Pseudonaja textilis | reverse complement strand
GGGGGTGGTGGAAATTCTCATCAAAATGCATGGAGATAGGCATTTCCTACACACACACACACACAGAGAGAGAGAGAGAGAGAGAGTGAGGGAAAGAGAGAGCAAGACAGACAGCCAAATAGATAGACAGACACACAGACACACAAATATGTATAATAGAACAGAACAGGAATAGAATAGAATATGAAATGAAATGAAATGAAATGAAATGAATAGAATAGAATAGAATAGAATAGAATAGAATAGAATAGAATAGAATAGAATAGAATAGAATAGAATAGAACAGAACAGAATAGAACAGAATAGAATAGAATATGGAATGAATAGAATAGAACAGAATATTGAATGAATAGAATGGAACAAGGAATGGAGTGGAATGGAATGGAATAGAATATGGGATTAGAATAGAAATAGAATAGAATAGTAGACAATAGAATAGAATAGAATAGAATTAGAACAGAACAGAACAGAATATGGAATAGAACAGAACAGAATATGGAATAGAATAGAATAGAATAGAAGAGAATAGAATAGAACAGAACAGAACAGAATATGGAATGAATAGAATAGAACCAGGAATGAAGTGGAATGGAATGGAATAGAATATGGGATTAGAACAGAAATAAAATAGAATAGTAGACAATAGAATAGAATTAGAAGAGAAGAGAACAGAATATGGAATAGAACAGAATATGGAATAGAACAAAACAGAATATGGAATAGAATAGAATAGAATAGAATAGAATAGAATAGAATAGAATAGAATAGAATGCAATGCAATGCAATGCAATGCAATGCAATGCAATACAATACAATAGTATACAATAGAACAGAATGTGGGGATAGGATAGAATAGAACAGAATATGGAAATAGAAGAGAATAGAACAGAACAGAATATGGAATAAAAAGATAACAGAACAGAAGAGAATATGGAATAAGAATGGAATAGGATAGGATAAGGTAGGGTAGGGTAGGATGGGATATGTTCACTGCCTTGAATTATCTGTAAAAATAATAAAGGCAGGATACAAATAAATATGTATGGTCCACTATATGCTAAGAAGTGCAGTTAAATTACTGCTCAATTGTGATGAAGAATAGCTTTCCATGGCCGTTTCCCACAAACCCCCATGCGTGTTGTTTTTCTGATGAGAGCACAACCAGGCTCATCAAACAGTCATTTTCAGATGTTGCCAGTATCAACAACTCTACTTCAGCCGTTCAAGGATATCAAATAACTGAATCCTCAGCAGTGAGTGAAATAAAAGATTATAATATTCAGCAATGTTGAAAATTCCCAAAGAGCTCATTTCTTTACAGGGAAATTTTAGCGCAGCCAATGCATTCCTTTTTCTAATCTCAACCGTGTAGCCCTTTCCTCATAGTGGCACATCACTAATGCTCACATTTCCAGAAGTTGGTCACCTCCCATAAATAAGTCAGCCACCTGCCCTTTCTTTTCAACTCTTTGCCTTCAAGCCAGCCTTTCATCCTTTCGCCTAACCAATGTTCTCAGGTTTATTATGAAACCTACCGCTCTTCGCCGCTAGTCATTATTCAAAGTCGCTTCCTATTTGATTGCTTTGAACCACCTTGCAACAGAGCCTAAGATGCATTTTTTCTCAACTGCTTTTGGCATGGCACGAATGACGCTTCTCTTTCTCTCTTTCTCTCTCTTTCTGTCTCTCTCTTTCTCTCCCTCTCTCCCTCTCCCCTTCCTTCCTTCCTTCCTTTCTATATTTCCACTCTTTAGCAGAAAAGAAATGGTTTACAGATGAATCGGATAATGCCTATCCCAGAAACATTCAAATCAAGCCCATGACCACTCACGTGGCCAATCACATCAACCAATATAAGTCTACAAGCAGCTTGATTCCACCAATCAGAGAAGTCGAAGACGAATGTTGACTCCTAGGATGGGACAATGCGTTTCTTTCTTTTTAATAAAAAAAATAATTAAAAAAATAGCAAGAGAGAGGACCTGACGGACTTCATGAATGGTGATATAACATTTATTCCTCTTTAATGCTGAACCTTTGGTGGGGGAAGTGACTCAAAAGCAAGGGTTGCCGGAAAGTACAGTAGACAGATTTTTTTTGTTTGTCTGCCTTTAATATTTGCTTCCATGTATTTTGGAAACTATTTCATTTATATATGAACATAATAAAAACAGTCATGTATAGTCTCTAGCATTTTAAATTATTTTTATTTATTAGAAAGAAGATATATGATGAATATATTTCTTTATTCACTGTCAAGTATTTTCCCTCAAAACAAGAATAGCTGCAGATTGTGGCCAGACTCCCAAAACATTATATGTAGACACAAGGACAGAAAGGAGTAGGAATATATATATATATAGATATTCATATTCATATTCCTACTCCTTTCTGTCTCTTTCAGGAGAATGATGGTCACAATTCAAAGCAAAAAATGTAATTAAGAGAGAGAGAGAAATAATGTATTTTAAACAAGTCCACTTGTATTTTAGTAAATCAAAGAAGAAGAAAAACAGAGAAGCGTTTACTAGAATGTTTCTTTTCTGGAAGACATGTATTTTGTTTAGCATTGACACCAGCTCTTAATAAACTAAAGCTTATTTATTTTGGAAAAAAAAGTGGAAACGTCCTATTTTTATAGAAAGAATATTATTCTGGAATTATGAATCTTTAAAGATAAGCCTTCCCATTCTGGTGCCTTCCAGATGTTCCCCATACAATGGAGGACACTATCTTGAGAATGGCTTTCTTATCATTATAGAGCTCACAGATGTTCATAATGGAATCTTCCAATCAAATAATTGTGTCTTACGGGGGACATTCAGACAATGAGTTTTAGGGGGGCGGGGGAATATCAGTGCAGCATTTGAATGGTCTTCCCAGTGTGCTTTTCCAAAAGACAACTGGACTTTCTTGTTTTCCCCCTTGTAAACATTTTGCGTCTCATCCAGGAAGCTTTTTCAGTTCTGTTGAGTTCAGTCCAGAACTGAAGAAGCTTCTTGGATGAGGAGAAAAATGTTTTCAAGGGAAAGAAGGAAAAAAAAAACTTAAGAAAGTCCAACTGTCTTTTGGAAAAACACTTTGGGACAGCCATGACCTGGATGATTGAGAATCTCCATGGACATTTGAACAGTCTCTGTTTCCTCCAGAAACCTGTAGAAATTCCTTTTTGTAGCTTTCTGGGGAGTGTCATCAGAAGATCTCAAGATGAAGAGGGGTTAACTATGACAATTCAAAAATTTCTCCACACGCTTCAAAAGGCATTCACAGCCCAATCTCATATTTAAAAAGATAGGCTTATCGTTTGACAATGAGACTTTACTGCGTGGTTTATATTAATCTAGGGGGGGAAAAACCTACGGTTGGTTACGCACCCTGAAAAATGATAAAATTCATGCCAATATCTCAGTGGTGTCTTGTGTTGATAATGGCAGATTTCAGCTTCTCAGTCATAATACATGCAGATGTTAATCAAGCTCTAACTGTGATGCACACACTATGATCCAAAAATGGCTTATGCTAAGCTACCTAATTTCTGACTATTTTTTTTTTAAAGTTAGAAATCAAATATTCAATTTTCAAGTGTTTGGAACTCTGTCCATTACAGTTGTATCAAATGAAGCCTAAGTGTCAACAATAAAGAGTAAGGACTATGCTTAATGTCAGAAACACAAAGCATTTAGAAAAGGCTATTACACCTCAGAGCTTTTCTTCCTCAAAATGGAGGACGACCCTCTCTAGCCATTAGACAAAATTGTGGCATCTCATATCTGTATTGCAAAACATAGTTAACTCCAGCATTTGAGGCTGTAAATAATTCAGCAACTCTCTCTCTCTCTCTCCAGTTTAAATTATGTAATACTGACCTGGATCCACCTAGACAGAGGAGTCCTTGAAGAAAATGGCTACAATCAGGCGGAGGTCAAAAATGGCACCAGGTCACAGCTACACCAGCTAGTGTTAAGCTTTGTAATTGTGCAAAGTTGTAAACATCCTGAGATTTAAGCATTCTGTGCTATTGTTATCATTAGAGTAATATATCAGTGAGTCAAATCAGCACTGTATGACCTTAACCTAAAATTTACTTCAGCTTTAATGTTGGTCTACTAGTTGCAAGACAAATATATTTCTTATTTTGTCCTAATAGGCTGAATTCCCAGAGTGGCTCCTTCCACAGTGACTACTCTGTTGTTAACTTTTGCAGAATTATTTATTCAAACGTACCAACAAACGAGACTGGTGAATGCAAAGTATGGAGAATTGATCGAAGGGACTTGGTGTCATCTCTTTGTTTTTTCCCCTGAAAAATTAGCAACGAAGTACAGTTTTCTTTAGCCATATCATAAGACCCACCTGGAGGTGGGTCTATACTTCAGAGAAATCTTACCGCTGTAAAATATATATATATATGGGCAGCTGGCAACAAGTCTTTTGCACTAGGTATGTTTTCAAAGGGCATGAGCCATGATGCATGTATGAATGAGCAATTGTGGAATAGGCCATGGATGGTGTCATTCTGTACTCCTTTTTCATTCATGAACTGAAAGATGGTAACGTTATCACCTGCTTTGATATAATCATGTATTGGATGTTTAGAATATTGGCTCTGGGAGCAAAGCATAGAAAATCAGTACACACACACACACACACACACACACACACACACACACATATGTGGATCTTTGGTATTCAGGTTTTCTTCCACGTAAAATTGGAAGTATCTAGGTGACATTTCAATGAAGTCTTATTCATCATCTTCAGGCTTGTGTCTTCGGCTTCGTGCTTCTTGGAAAAGCACAAAGCTGAAGACACAAGCCTGAAGATGATGAATGAGACTTCATTGAAACATCGCCTAGATACTTCCAATTTTACGTGGGAGAAAACCCGAATAACCAAAGATCCACATACAAATACCCGCGAAAACCTCAGAAAACAAATATATATCATATATATATATGATTATTGAGTCATTTATTGAACTTATACAGCCACCCTTCTTGCATATGTGTATCTCTGGGCAATTCATGCAATCAAAATAGCAAAAAGCCAAAAGAAGATCCAAACAATGAGGACACCCAAGCCCCTCTCTCTTTCGCTCACTCTCGTTTCGAACACGAACGTTAAAATATAGCACTTGAGTCGTAATGGCCACATTCGCCAATCAACAATACAGATGTACCATGTTTTCGATTCAGTTAGATCAATGCAGCTAAAATAACCCCGGTCCAAAAAGAGGGCAGGCTAGAATTATAGTAGCAGCTTCTTGACTATTTCTTTATAAACTTTGGCAAACTTCTGAAGGACTTAATATGGTTAGGATAGGAAGGACGATTTGGTGGGCGGAGAAGACATAAAAATAAAAATGTGTTGGGTGGATTCAGCTTTTGCTTTATGCCAAGGTTGGTTTGCCTAAACCAGTGGTTCCCAACCTTTTTTTCACCCCGCACCCCTAAAGAAATTTCACTCGAACCTCGCACCCCCTGAAATTTAGACTTTAGGAACTACTGAACGCGTTAAATATATGGTAGGATTGAATCTTTTCAGCTGTGTATGTGACGGCCACTAAATAACGATACTTAACTCTAAAATGAAAACAAAGTTAATCCATTGCATAATAAATAAAAATGCCAACATATAGCCAATATCCTATTATTTACCTGGACTTTTCTCGCACCCCCTCGAATATCGTCTCGCACCCCCAGGGGGTGCGAGCACCGCAGGTTGGGAACCTCTGGCCTAAGCAATATAACTATAAGACTTATGGCACTGAGCAAACCCCAGTCAAAGTTACATTCACTTGCGGTCTGCACAATCACCATAGCATTTCTCACCCAATTCCACAAGAATCTCTTCAGCCATAATTGGAAATGGATGCTTCAAATTTGTTGGAGGTGGGTGGGAAATTTGTTTTGACTTATAGTTCTGTTTTGTACAAGGTGATTTTCAATTCTTGCCTGTTTAAGGGGTCCTTGGGTGCTCTCTGAGCTTGGTTGTTTTCTTGCAAACGTCTCATTACCCAAACTAAGTCATGTCATCAGGACTAGCACTGATGATGTTACCTAGCTGGGTAACAAAACGTCTGCAAGAAAACAGCCAAGCTCAGAGAGCACCTAGCGCTCCTCATTTTAACCCTGAACTATAAACATTCTACTTTCTAGCATGTGACATTCCTTTCTTTTCCCCATAACTATCAGTTCCACACAAAATCCATTATCTCTGTGTTTGTCTTCACTATCATCTCATCCAGGCAATGTTAATTAAGTCAGAAATAGGTCCAGTAAAAATGGTAAAAAAAAACCAACCCTAATCTATCTTTCTATCATCTATCTATCTATCTATCTATCTATCTATCTATCTATCTATCTATCTATCTATCTATCTATCTATCATCATCTGTCTGTCTATCTATAAACAAAATACCACTCATGTATCATCACAAAATCTCCAGAACTGTAAAGCCTACAAACTTGAAATTTAGCACATATGTTCCTCTTGGCTTCTAGGGGCTCACTAAGAAAGGATTTTTCAAAATGACCATCAGAGCATTAGTATTTTGTGTATCATTATTAACATGCTCTGATGCTAAGGAGTTCTACACCCTCTCCCCACCTGAAAAGAAATCTGTTCCAAATGAAAACATAAGCAGAAGACAGGAGATTCAGTTTTAGTGCACCAAGCAGCTTTAGTACAGAACAGTTGAGCTAAGCCACGCCCAGGCTCCTTGCTGTCTTCTTCTTGCTCACACAGCAAATACTGCTTCCATTTCCAAACAGCCATCAACTCTCTCACACACTGACAGGATGCTAGCCAGATGAATTCCGATGGATGCCTGTAGGCACAGGCAGAATTTTCCCTGCCCTTATTTTCCTCACCAGAAACTAAGCCCGCCACATAGTTTCGTAGCGAAGCACGGGTATCCAGCTAGTAATGTGATAAAACAGAAAGTAGATGGAGTAAACATGTGTTACTAGTCTGTCAGCTCAGGTTCCCTCCTCCTTGGAAAGTTATGTTTTATGAATGTTTCCCAAAGTAAGAAGGGAATTTTGCATGCGAAAGGGAAAAAGAAATGTGTGGATTGCTCTTTTTTTTTCATTTTATAATATGTGCACTTATTACATCTATATTTGATAGAATTCATGAGTGGTTTTTGCAGATCTCACACAGATATATTTCATTTTAGTTATTAATCCTACCTTTCTCACTGGGATGAAGGCAAAGCTTTATTAGGTACAGGTAGCCCTCGACTTTAACGACCACAACTGAGCCTGAAATTTATGTTGCAAAGTGAGTTTTGCCCCATTTTACGACCTTTCTTGCTTCAGCCGCTAAGTGAATCATTGCAGCGGTTAAATTAGTCATGATGGTTAAGTGAATCTGGCTTCTCCCCACTGACTTTGCTTGTCAGAAGGTTGTAAAAGGGGAATCCCCTGACCCGGGGACGCTGCAACCGTCATAAGTACAAACCAGCTGCCAAGCATCTGAACTTTGAAATGGTCGTAAGTCCCTTTCATCAGTGCCATGGTAACTTTGAAGGGTCACTAAATGAACTGTTGTAAGTTGAGGATTACCTGTAATCATTTTGTGCTCTCGGGTTTGCTTATTCCCAATTTTAGGGAGGTGCTCAATGGTGGTTTTCCAAATTTTTTCCTACTGGTTCTATGCACGCGCTTTAGCTCAGCTGAGGCACGGCAATCAGCTGAGCTAAGAAACAAGGGAATATAGGAGAGGTAACGGCAGGGGCAGGGGCCAGTCAGAGGTGGTATTTGCCGGTTCTCTGATCTGGTCAAAATTTCTACTACCAATACACCAGAACCGAGCCGAACTGGCTCAATACCACCTCTGGAAGTGTTCAATGCTCATCACTTCTTTCATGCCTTTTAGAGCCTGTAACTTCGATGAAAAGAATATCGCTGTATTGCCTGATTATCTTTTCTTTTAAGAGATTGAGACTGGACGGCATATTAAACTGCTAAATAAATAAGTACAGGTGAGAGCTGGAACTCATTCATGAAAGTGAGACCTTGCTGGGTGCAGTGAACTGAATGCAGGTGTCACCTTGTAATAAAATTTGATGAGAGACAACTAAGGAGAAGTAAAGTCCGTTCCACTGTGCCTTTAAATTAGTCAAAATGTCAGAAACTTACAACCTGCATTTCCATCATTTTGAAGCGCTGGAAGAAAAAGTGTCAAAGGCTTGATAGAAATATAAATTAAGATGATCCACAGCTTAGGCTACAGCCAAAGATATGGAAGGGACTGAAAGCTAGGGGTAGATCTATAGCGGCAAAGTCCTGAACTTGATTCCTGGTGACCTCATTAATCTACCATTGTTTCCTGGGGGGACAAAATGGAGGTGGCTTCGCTTTGCTTTCCTTTGGGGAAAATTTTTATTCCTCGAATATCAGTCCACTCTGCTGTCCTCTCCTGGTGGGCTTTAATTTCAGGACTAAGCAGGTCTGATTGTTCTAGTTAACTGATGTTGAACTAGTGCATCTTTTTTATAGTGTGGTGACCAAAACTGGATGGAGTATTCTAGGTGTGGCCTTACTAAGGCTTTATAGAGTGGTATTAATACCTCATTTGATCTTGATTGTATCCCCCTGTTAATGCAATTTGGGATTGCATTAGCTTTTTTGGTGGCTGCTGCACATTGCTGGCTCCTATTTAGCTGGTTGTCCACTAAGACTCCAAGATCCCTCTCACAGTTCCTGCTATTGAGCCTGGTTTCACCCAGTCTATGTGTGTACTTTTGGTTTTTCTTGCCTAAGTGTAGGACTTTACTTTTCCCTACATTGAATTTCATTTTGTTAGAGAGGACCCAGTGTTCAGGTCCAGATGGATCATCTAGGCTCATCTAGATTCAAGCAGTCACTACTGTGACTTACAGATTAACACAGTTGAAAGGGACCTTGTAAACCATCTAGTCCAACCCCCTGCCCAAGCAAGAGACCCTACACCATTTCTGACAGTCTCTTCTTGGAAGCTTCTAGTGATGAAGCTCCCACAACTTCTGAAGGCAACTTCTGTTCCATGGGTTGGTTGTTCTCACCGTCAGAAAATTTCTCCTTATTTCCAAGTTGAATCTCTCTCTGATCAATTTACACCCATTATTCCTTGTCTGGCCTTCAGGACCCTTGGAAAATAGTTTGAGCCCTCCTCTCTGTGGCAGCCCCTCAAATATTGGAAGACTGCTATCATGCCTCCCCTGGTCCTTTTCTTCACTAGACTAGCCATGCAGAGGGATGTGTGTTGCTATTATCTTTTTGACCAAGTGCATCAGGTGCATCAGATGAACCAAGAAAGGTTTCACTAGATTGTTAAGACTCTGAAAGCAAGGTTAGAGTCCAATCACCTGGTTTGGGTGTCCATAAGAGGCAAACTCTATGGAAAAACCTGAGGGCTTCTGGATGTTTAAATCTTTTGCAATAATAAGCTGTGTATATTGCTGCAGAACAAGATCAAATAACTTAAAAGTGGAGTAATGCTACAGCAGGGGTCCCTGACCCATGGGCCATACCAAGCAATGGCCTATTTGCAACTGGGCTGTGTGAGCGGTGGACTGGCATGTATGCACTCACACAGCTCAACTCTCATGAGTAGAGAGCCAGTTCACATGTATGCAGCTCGACTCACTCGAGCAATGGGCCAGCGCACATACATGTGTGTGCGCAGCTTGACTTGCACGAGTGACGGGCTGGCAGGCACGGACATGCATGCAGAGGTCAACTAGTTGAGCTACTTGTGCATACTGGCCCATGGCTCATGTGTCCGGTTCCCCTCTACCTCCCCAGCCAGGATGCCAAGCCTCAATGGTTGGGGACCACTATGCTACAGGCTTTCATACTTTAGAATTCATAATACCATCTACATCTAGATTATCCACGATTTCCTATATGATAACCTGCAATATAGGCCCTGCACAACAGAATCTTTTTAAGGGCTTTGATGCAGCTGGCAGGGACCACTTGATCTGCTACATTTTGAACAGTGGTGGGATTCCACATTTTTTCCCTACTGGTTCTATGAGAACACACATCCACTCTGTCATGTGAATCAGCTGAGATAAAAAGCAGGGGAAAAACAGGAAAAGGCGGGGCCGGGTAGGTGGGGCCAGCCAGAGGTGGCATTTGCCAGTTCTCCAAACTATTCAAAATTCCTGCTACCGGTACTCCAGAACTGGTCCGAACTGGATGAATACCACCTCTGATGTTGAAGCAGAAACAACCACACCAAGTTTTCTACTGCGTATCAAGTGCTCCAAAACTGAATGACATCTGCGTTCCTTCTAACAGGAACACTCAGAAGTTAAAGGCTGCAGCGAGTTCCTTTTCCAGGTGACAGATCTTATTGAGCCTTGGTAAAACTTAAGGCAGGCAAAAAAAATGTCCCAAACTCAACAAGACAAAATACACCTCCCTTCCAAATGAAGGGTTTCATTCAATCTTTTCTGGCTTTGGATGGTCACAGTCAGCCATGCACGATGCCTAAATTGGACCTTTTACAATCTGAATAATAAAATTCAATGCAACATATGCATGTCAAAACAACTAAACACCTGTGCATAGAGTATCTTCTTTCTAAATCCTTTGTAACTCAACTTCATTAACTGATAGGTCACATTTCAACAGATTCCACAACTACATTGCTTTCACCTCTTATTATCCATACCATAGTGTGCTCTCCATTCTTGAAACTGGTCTTAGTACTAACTAGCACATAACTCAAATAAGCTTCCTTGGTTCCATTAAGTTCTTCAGAATAGTTTGATTGAGTTGTCCAGACAGAACTGCCTCCTCAGAGAAGGCATCGTCATTATTAAAGTTGGCTAGTCATGCTTTCTCTGTGAGCTGAGTATCAACGTTCTTGGACTTATCAGGTGAGCAGCAAAAATTAATATCATTTCTATGAAGCCTCAGATCCACCCCCAGCCTTTTCCTTAATTAAATGCTTTCTAAATAGACGGGAATAATATATACACATACCTAACATTTTAGAAGAGATAGTTGAGATTGGTACGTTAATGGAATTTAAGGATTACTAGATTGGAGGGAAATATTAAAAAGTCACCAGAGGTTTGAAAAATGGATGTTCATAGACTCAAGTTTTTAAAAATTGCTCTTTTACAACCTGGTACCCTTCGGGTGTGTTGGGATTTTAAAATCCAGAATTCCTACTCAACAGAGTCAAACACATTCTTACAATTCTCAAAATTCTCTTTTGGGGATTGTGCCCAGAGAGCACACATGTCTAGAAGTTACAAATTTGAATGCCTATTATCAAAACAAAACAAAAAATAATCAGCCATCAAAAAAAATGGCCTACCTATTCTATCCCCACCCCGTCACAGGAGCATATGCTGGTGCCCTCGGAGAGGCCTGTGGCATTAATTCAAAAGTTCATTAAGAAAAAGGAGTGTGACAGCATCACTTTTATTTTCTTGTACATGTCTAAGATTTGGAGCGAGAAAGCAGGAATGAGCAAGAGGTTGCAAATGCTGGTGCTTGAAATGATCTACCTGACTTTGTCATATGTAATATCCCGTGATAAATATATTGTCTTGTAAAAAGGGTTTGTACATAACTTGTACATGGTTTCATTTTGTATTTTTCTCAGATTAAAAATTTATGTATTTGTGTTGTAAAAACTCAAGAACAGATATTTGTGTGGCTTTTTCTTCCCTCTCCTTCCCAGTTCGGTACATATTTGGCACTCAGTTTCATTGAGGGCCACATCAGGATTGCGTTTGACCTCGGCGGCTGGGTGGGTGTGGCCAGGGTGGGTGTGGCCAGCTTGACATCACTCGTGTTGGGGGCACCCCACCCAGGCTCCATTTTCGGCTGTGATGCCCTCCCGCAGTGAAAACGGAGCTTGGGAGGTCCACACGCTCCGTTTTCACTGGCAGAGGCACTATGGGCCAGTTCTTCACTGTTTCTAGAGCAGCCCTGCAGGCCAGATCCGGTTCATGCACCTTGAGTTTGACACCCCTGATAGAGACAGATGAAAACTAAGCTGGAATAAAGTTTGCTTCTACTCCCTGCTACAAGTAGAATCTCAGTGCTGCCCCCAAAACTAAGGAAAAACAAGCTTTAGTGGGGTTTAGTATAGTTTGCACCCCCTCAGAATAGATTTGTGGGGAGAGAGATCCAATAAATTCACTGAGATTACAACATGGATTGGGACAGGAGAACACGTGGGTGTACATGGGATTATGGAATTTCTTTGAACTCATAACTTGTGCAGTAGGATGGGAACTTTTTGTGGAAACAAATCATTCAGTTATGAACTATTGCCAATGGAGGCAACTTTTAAGAACTATATCTGGTAGGTGTTGTCTGCAAGATCTGGACTTGTGAAAATAAAGATAAGCCCATGATTGCTGTCCTATGAATATCAGTTTAGCTCTAGAAAAGGAAAGACAACAGGGAACTAAGCTGAACCCATGCAATCTAAAGCCTTAGGAAGTGATAGGTTGGAAATACCTACTCTTAGAAACGACAAGACAATCTCCTGAACTGAGCTGAACTTGCGACGAGTTTGTCTTTTTTGTGGGAACAACAACAAAAAATTATCTTCTTCTAAAATAATTTTCTGATTTCCTGACTAGCCTAAAGTTCTGGAGTTATTTATCCAAGAATTAAATAGATCCAAACCTACCTAACATTTTGACATCTGGCAAAAGTGATCATCAGCAATTGAAGCTCAGATCTGTCCCTTTTTCTTCTCAAATATGGAAGTAAGAGAGGCATCTGAATAGTGAACCCTTAACTCAAATTCTCTTGAAAGTCAGATTCAAAGAGAAGCAAGATCAAGGACTTCAAACTTAGGTTGACACTTTAGCATTCTAGTTTCAGTTGGATGCTACTTTGCTTTGTTTGCTACCCAGAGCCAAGTAGAAGTTCAGCCAAATAAATAATTTTTCCTTTGGTAGGAGAGTTTTACAAAGGGTCCACAGGGACCATGAGGAGACTTCAAACCAGACAGAGACCGTCTCATAGGACAAGCCAAGCTTTGGTACGTCCCACTGCTGGATGCTCGGAGCAGCTCATTGGAGAAAGGGTGTTGGTACTTACCTGATACGCCCATTCTCTGTGAGCTGGGATGAGCATCCAGACCCACCCAATTTCCGTCTGGTGGGTTCCTGGTTCAGCCAATGACTACAAAAAAGAGAGAGAGAGAAGTAAACAAAAAGAGGGTGAGGTTTCTATCTCTTCCTCTTCGCAAAAACTGGGGGATGCTAAGGAGGAGTATGTGGAGGAGGAGGAGCATCCTATCATCAAGCCCAGTCTATCCAATCTAAGTCTAAGCACCTCCCCCTCCTGGACGCTCATCACACCTCACAGAGAACGGGCATATCAGGTAAGTACCAACACCCTTTTTCCTAAAGCAGATTCCACCAGGTCTAGGATAACTCACCGTGGTCAGCTCATCATGCCAACTCACCGTGAGACAACTCGCCATGGACAACTCATGGCATGATCATTTGGGGCAGAACAATTCAATGCCGTATGCATCTTTCATTGAGGTACCCTTTATTATTGGTGACGGTGTTTTCATCAAAATTATTGTAACTCTTGTATTTCTAGATTGACTTTCTTCATTTTATTCTGATGGTCCATGGTCGGAATTAATCGCACTTTTTGTTGAATTATCCTGTGGCGAGTTGTCCTGTGGGAAGTTAGCCTGTGACGAATTGGCCATGGTGAGTTGGCCACAGCAAGTTGGCCGTGAGAAGTTGTCCCATTTTGGGTTCTGTCTTTCTGAAGCTGCCATTGTCAACTCTTTTCTTCAAGTTTTCAGACTTGCCAATAGACATTGTCCCTTCGCTTTTAAGACAAGTTCCCTTTTGATGCCCTAGAATGGGGGTGTCAACAATCAATTTCACTGAGGGCCACATCAGGGCTGTGGTTGACCTCAGCGGGCTGGATGGTCATGGCCAACAGGGTGGGTGTGGCCAGCTTGATACCACCCTCCAAACTCCTGGCATGTTCCCTCTTTGCATTGGGTAGATCAGGCTGAAGAGATGCAAGCTGGCCCCTTACATTTTCCAGGAGGGTTCCATGGGCCGGCTCCGACCACATCGCAGGCCACTTCTGGCCTGCAGGTCTTGTGTTTGACAACCCTGCTCTAGAAGCACCATTTCCTCCATCCATAGTGTGAAGTCAAAATGTTACTTACCATGGATTTTGAAAATGGAGCATCGTTCACTTCTTTTAGTCGGTTGGTTTCTCTACAACCGAAGGTGAGGAAAGGATTTAACATTCGCAGTGGAGAGGCATGATAGAGCCCAGATGGCCAGCTCAAAAAACTGAGCAATCGCACTCCATCTGTCTGATGTAGCTGAGGCAAGCCGCTGCCAAACTGTCGTTTCCTTCCTGAAAGCAGTTCTTGTAGGGATTCACCAAGCAAGATGACAACCCAAGCAATGAAATGGCAGCCCAGAGTTTCAACACTTTGTCCTTGTCTTCACAGTCTTGGCTGAGACCCTAGGAAGAGTGAAGAGAAAATCAACAAAGATGATCCGGGGTCTGGAAGCTAAAATCTACAATGGATGGCTAAGGGAGCTAAGTACTGTATGCATGCACACGCACATGCACACACAGATATAGACACATAGACACAGAGAGAGAGAGACACACTAAATCCCTTCTAAGCCTTGTAGGTGGTATGTTTTCTTCCTAGGTCAGAAATCTGGGAATTTGAGGGATCTGTTCAGTATCTTAGCTGTTGTAGCACAGCACTTTTCTGGACAGAGAGTTCTGGTTGTTCCTGACACAATGGGTGGCATGATAGCAGTATTCCAACATCTAAGGGATTGCCACAAAGAAGAGGAAGTCAAGCTACTCACCAAAGCACCTGAGGGTAGGACAAGAAACAAGAGATGGAAACTGATCAAGAAGAGAAGGAACGTGCAGTTAAGGAGAAACTTCCTTATAGTGAAGACAATCAACTGGTGGAACAGAAGTTGCCTTCAGACTTTTTGGGTGCTCCATCACTGGTGGCTTTTAAGAAGAGACTGGACAGCCAATTGTCTGAAATGGTCTAGGGTCTCCTGCTTGAGCAGGGGATTGGATTAGAAGACCTTCAAAGACCCTTCCAGATCTGTTATTCTATTATTCTTGGGATCTGTTGGAGCCATTCTTCTGGCTTAGGAGACACAGCCCCTACCTTGGCCTTGACTTTCCAAATAAAGAAGAAAATATCTATATATATTCAGATCTAGATGTAGCTCTAGATCAAAATCAAAATACAAATAGATACAAGCTGTACTCGAATAGAATAATTATTCCATTTACTATTGTTATACATATATACACGGATATATATGTGTATGGTATTCAGCTTTGTTCAGGTATTTTCCCACGTCATTATAGTTGTGCTTTTAAAGTTGTAACAACGTTTCGACAGAATCTCATCTACCATCATCAGGCTTCTGTATAATGTTCATCTGTGAGTCAGACTTTCACAGCCGTTTCAGTTTTAAATTTGGTGCTAGCCTACTGCTGTGCCAGAATGATTTTTTCTTCATCCTGATTGATTGGGAGTCTTGGTCTGTGTTTATTGGTCTTGGAATTTGCTGTGTTCTGCTTGATTGGTGTTTCTAATATCTTCTATCTGTTTTGTAGTTTGTTTGTTTTTTTTGTCTTGATTGGCTGGCAACATTGTGTTTCCGTGTATTGGAGGCTTTTAGTGTGGCTTGTCTCCAAGTAAATGGACGGCTATCATTTATTAGGAAGCTAGGTTT
>NW_020769358.1:6611888-6640877 GCF_900518735.1 Pseudonaja textilis | reverse complement strand
GATAGATAGATAGATAGATAGATAGATAGATAGATAGATAGATAGATGATTGATAGACAGATGAATAGATTATACACAATAGATAGATGATAGATTATACATGATAGAGAGAGAGAGAGATAATAGATATAGATAGATATAGATGAGAGAGAGACAGAGAGACAGAAATAAAGGAAAGTCCTCTCTTCATTCCTATAGGGCTAAGAGAACTTGTGATTATGTTCAATAAATTTACATTTCATTTTATTTTTTTAAATTTGGGGAGAAGATGGCAATGGGATTTCTTTCACAGCAACATTCCAAAATCCCTTTAAAGAGAGTAATTGAACATCAAGCGATTGAGTTCCACCAAAAACAACCATCTTGAACATCTTATTGCATTTTTATCCCACTCGACAGGTAAAAATGGTCTGGATGAATTACAAGACCAAAAAGATATGACCAAAAATGCAGTAACAAAGACAGGGAAAGGAGGAGAGAGAAAAATCAATATATGAAACCTGCCATGTCACTATAATTTAGTGCTGAATTGAAGACAGAGATAGTGATACTTCAACAAGAACTCTAAACTCATCAGTAGAAAGTTAGACAAAGCAATTTGTTGCACCGGTGCCAACAATTTTACACTGCAATAGCCATATAACAATAGCACTTAGACTTATATACCACTTCACAATGCTTCACAGCCCTCTCTAAGCTATTTACAGAGTCAGCTTATGGCCCCCAGCAATCTAGGTTCTTCATAGATGAACTTAGACTTCTTCATAGAAGAGTTAGACATCTTTTAAAAATGAAGAGAAAATAGCCAATAACAAAGATCAGCCAAATAGACCCTGTAACATTTCAGAGAAATGGCTATCTAATCTCTTCTTAAAGACCTCCACTGATGGAGTGCCCACAATTTCCGGTGGCAAGCTGTTCCACTGGTTAATTGTCCTCACTGTTAGAAAGTTTTTCCTTAATTCCAAGTTGCTTCTCTCCTTGATTAGTTTCCATCCATTGCTCCTTGTCCTGCCTTTGGTGCTTCAGAAAATAAGTTGACCCCGCCTTCTTTGGGGCAGTCCCTCAAACAGTGGAATCCTGCTATCATATCACCCCTTAATAATGTCTCTTGTTGACTTTCTTAAACCCAGCAGGCCTTAGATATACCTTTATTCCAGGGCCCAAAACATAATCGCGCTAACATTCAAAAGGCAGAACATGCATGAAACGAGAAATATCAATTCCCCCTAATGCTTCCTGGATATTTTTTTTAAAAAGCGCTGAAACAGGAAAAGGAAGATTTATTAATTTTTAGGATAGTATTAGGAAAGTGGTTCAATGCCAAGCATCTTTTTAATGAACAACCTAACACCAGCAGTGATATAGGGGGAAAAAATTTCTTACACAAAATAAACCAGTGTCTTATTTTTTTATTATTATTTCACCCCCTGCTTTAGTTTCTCGATATATAGCTTGGCTTTGCCTCCTCATTCTACCATGATTCAAACGAACATTAGAGAGGAATTTAATTCCTCACTGCAACTGCACTATCTTTTTTTCACCAAACACCGTTCCTTAAGGATGAAATAGAATTCCGCCGTACTCTCTCAGACAGATTCGCCGTAAGTCAGATCCTTTTGTTCAAACCATTAGCTAGGAACGCCATCCGTCTTTGGCTCTGGAGTGGCAGGGATCTGCTCCTTAACAAGGTCTCCCTTTAGGAAGCTTCATGGCCGACAGCAATGAATGGGTTTTTATTTTTATTTATTTATTATTTTGCGGGGCGGGGGGCCCACCCTATTACTGTTTCTGCAGTACAACTTGGGCTCAAATGGAAAGGCCATTAAGAAGAACACAGCTGAGCTAAGAGGGGTCCATGAGAGCACACTGCTCTTGAAAACTTTATTATAAAGTACAGCAAGGTGATGGGCGTAAATGACGCTTTCTAACGTTTTGCAACTGCGTGTATCTTATCTGTATCCCTTCCTCTGCAAGACAAAGACATATTTAATGTCCAGGCATCTGGGTTTTTTTTTTTAACCCTCTGGGAAGTAAGCAGTATCTGACAGTACCAAAACTACATGCCTGTTGCTTAGAGAATGCTCTCTCTCTCTCTTCCTCTCCCTCCCACTCTCTCTTCCTCTTTCACTCCCTCCTTCTATCCCCTCTCTCCCTCTTTCTCTCTTCCTCTCTCCCTTTCTCTCCCTCCTATCTCCCTCTCTTTCTCCCCCTCTCCCCCCTCTCTCTCCCTCCTTTCCCCCCTCTCTACCTGTCTCTCCCTCTCATTCCTCCACTCTCTCTCCCTCTCTCCCTCTCTCCTCTCTCTTCCTCCCCCTCCCTCTCCCTCCCTCTCTTCCTCTCTCTCCCCCTCTACCCACCCCCTCCCTCCCTCTCCCTCTCTCTCTCTCTCCCTCTCTACGCCTCCCTCCCTTCCTCTCCTTCTCCCTCCCTCTCCCTCTCCCCCCTCTTCCTCTCTCTTCTCTCTCTCCGTCCCTCCCCCCCCCTGTATACGCACACAGTCTGAAATGGTATAGGTTTCCTGCTCGATTAGAAGAATTACAAGGACCCTTCCAACTCTTTTATTCTGTTACTGCGTATGTGTGCATGTGTATGTATATACTGTATATGTGTATACATACATCCTTTTTCTATTTTTATTGGGCGGGTATATTCCCCGTTTATTATAATATTGGCCTGTTGTGTACCATAAATAGTTGTTATAATGTTTTCAAATTTAGTGCCTAAGTTCATATAATTTTTTTGAATTAAAAATTGCCAAGTTAAATTATCAAGTGCCTTTTCTGCATCTAAAAACATAAGTGCAATTTGTTTTTCGGGGTGGGCTTCATAAAATTCTAAAACATCTACTACTGTTCTTAAATTATTCCTAATCTGTCTAGTCGGGAGAAATCCATTTTGATCTTCAGGTATGTACAAATTTAAAATTCATTTTAATCTGTTAGCTATGATAGAGGTGATTATTTTGTAGTCAGTGTTTAGGAATGAAATTGGCCTGTAGTTGTTAATATATCTAAGATCGGATTCCTCCTTCGGGATCAACTAAATCAATGCTCCCCTCCATGAGTCCGGCATTCTAGCTGCCAATAAGACATCATTGAAAACTTCCATCATAAGGGGTCCAATTTGTTCTGCAATTGCCTTATATAGCTCTTCCGGAATCCCATCTGGCCCCGGGGCTTTATTATTTCCCTGAGGGAAATAATGTGTATATATACATATAGGAAACATTTTCATATCATAAAAGACAAAAGAAAGAAAAAAATCAAAGGCAAAAAGTGCAAAAAAGAACTAAAATTTATATACATAGATCTAGTCTTGGTAAGTCCCTTTAACATCACTCCAAACCCGTTCGAAACCATTTAAAGTTTGCATTTGTCAAAATAAACCCAATATATTTAACCTTTTTTGTCCATCTTGAAACTCAACTTTCACGTGAACATTTCATAATCTCGAAAAGCCATATTCTTAAAAAATGACTTCTGACCTTCTTTTTAACAGATCATTACAATTGCATTTTCCCTTCCTCACTCTTAAATATTTTTCAGATCTCTTTATCCCCTCCTTTAAAATTTGCATCATTCTTAATCTTCAGATCCATAAAACATCCATTCATACTTTTTCTTCTTCTTTCCGCTAAAAATGCATATAAAGCATCTAGTCTTTCAAAAATAATGTCCTTTGCTCGCTGACCAAATAGGTCCATTTCACCTGGTGCTTAGAAACCTCCAATGTCATTTCCATCCACTGCTTACAGGTTAGCTGGGATATTTTAGGAAAGTTGCTCAAAGACCAGTTTTTTGCACAACTCCTCTGCACAACTGTGCAGACAAAAAGTCTCGTTTTTGAGCAAGGGTGGATATTAGTGTCATTGCATAGTTGCATCCTTTCCGTATTTATTTACAATTCTTATGGACATCTTAGGCCAGATCCAAAAATGCTCAGAGACATATCACCCTGATGAATCGATCATTGAGAGCCGTGGTGACACAGTGGTTAGAATGCAGCATTGCAGGCTAATTCTGCTGACTGCCAAATCCCAGCTGTTTGGCGGTTCAAATCTCACCGGGCTCAAGATTGACTCAGCTTTCCATCCTTCTGAGGTCAATAAAATGAGGACCCAGATGGTTGGGGGCCATAGACTGACTGTGTAAAACTGTGTAGAGAGGGCTGTAAAAGATAGTGAAGTGGTATATAAGTCTAAGTGCTCTTGCTATTCAATGTAGAAAAAAGTGAAGTCCTACACTTAGGCAAGTAAAACCAAAAGCAGACATATAGACTAGGTGAAACCAGGCTTAATAGCAGTAACTGTGAGGGGGATCTTCAAGCCTTAGTGGACAACCAGCTAAATTTGAGTCAACAGTGTGTGGCAGCAGTCAAAAAAAAAGCCAACGCAATTGTAGATTATAGTAACAGAGGGATACAATCAAAATCAAGTGAGGTACTAATCCTACTCTATGAAGCCTTAGTAAGACCTCACCTACAGTACTGCATCCAGTTTTGGTCACCACTATAAAAAAAAATGGTCGAGACTCTAGAAAGAGTGCAGAGAAGAGCAACCAAGATTATTAGGGAACTGGAGGCTGAAACATACAATGAATGGTTGAAGAAACTGGGTCTGTCTAGTCTAGTGAAGAGAAGGACCAGGGGAGACAGGAGAGCAGTCTTCCAATATTTGAGGGGCTGCCACAGAGAAGAGGAGAGGGTCAAGCTATTTTCCGAGACACCTGAAGGCCAGACAAGGAACAATGGATGGAAACTGATCAAGGAGAGATTCAACCTGGGAATGAGAAATTTTCTGACCGTGAGAACAATCCACCCGTGGAACAGAAGTTGCCTTCGGAAGTTGTGGGAGCTTCATCACTGGAGGCTTTCAAGAAGAGACTGGACTGCCATTGGTCAGAAATGGTGTAGGGTCTCCTGCTTGGGCAGGGGGTTGGACTAGATGACCTACAAGGTCCCTTCCAACTCTGTTAATCTGTTAATCTATAAAGCAGTGGTCTCTAACCTTTTTGGCTTTCTGGACTGGTGAGAGGGGGGAAAGGAGATGGTTCTGTGCAAAGGTCAGATGAGGGCGCACATGTGCAGCACCATTTGTGCGCGTGCGCATGCGCATGCGCACACACACACACACACACACTGTTTGCACAAATGGAGCTGTACGTGCAAGTGGAGCTATGTGCATGTTTGCAGTTGCCCGTCACTTCCACAGCCCAGTTCTGAATAGGTTGAGCCTTGTAGTGGTCCAGGGTCCAACGGGCTGAGGACCGCTGCTATAAACCATTCAAGAAAGGAAGCAATCAAAGGTCAAAGAAAGAAGCCAACCGACCTAAACAGTCTTCCTCCTTAAATGTCTATTAACCAACACCCACATCAAGTTAAAATCAGTCCTGGATAACGAAAAGCAATCAAAGAAGAGGCAATACCTCACCCAAAAAACAATTAAGGATAGTATATGATCCACAGTGGCGCAGTGGTTAGAGTGCAGTACTGCAGGCTACTTCTGCTGACTGCAGTTTGGCAGTTTGAATCTCAACAGGCTCAAGTTTGACTCAGCCTTCCATCCTTCCGAGGTGGGTAAAATGAGGACCCAGATAGTTTGGGGCAACAGGATGACTCTGTAAACCACTTAGAGGGGGCTGTAAAGCATTGTAAAGCAGTATATATGTCTAAATGCTACTGCTATTTGCAGGGTTTTTTTTTTTAGAATTGTTAATATACCTATAATGATACAATGATGATAATAAGAAATGTTGCCATTAGTGGAGGAAATCTTTATCTGAGTCGGTCACATCTTCTATCAATCTTCTTTTCTAATAAAAATATTAATGGGGGAACGTATTTTGTAGCATGTTCAAAATGAAAGGGCAACTTTTGTCAAAAGGTTTAGGTATCAGGTTAGAAACCAGGAGGTAGGGAGTTCTAGTCCCACCTTAAATATTAAAGCCAGCTGGCTGACGTTGGCCAATCACCAGGAGACAGTGAGTTCTAGTCCCACCTTAAAGATGAAAATCAGCTGGGTGACTTTGGCCAATCACCAGGAGGCCCCGAGTTCTAGTTCCATCTTAGGCATGAAAAAGCAGACATGATGGATTTGGGCCGGTCATTCTTTCTCAGCCCAACCCATCTCAGAGAGTTGTTGTTTTGGGGAAAATAGACAGACAAACAGACAAAAATCTTATTTTGATCTTCAACCAATAAAAATACATTCAGGTAAACAAAGCAAAGCAGAGTTAACTCCTAACATCAATGACTTACTTGTAACCATTTGTGGATGATGCTTATTCACAAGTAGAAAAATGCTGCTGAGAGAGAGAGAGAGAGAGATTCTGGCTATCTGACAAATAATGCAAATGAAAATGATCAGAGTGCCTTGGAAATTTAGAAATTACTAGCAATATTACTATTTCCAATTCCAAAACATCACTTAAAGGCCTTTAAAAATATGTGACAGTTCCTCTTTCAGAGAGAGAGAGAGAGAGAGAGAGAGAGAGAGAGAGAGAGAGAGAGAGAGAGAGAGAGAGAGAGAGAATTCCCCTGCAGGAAATATTTTTTGTATTAAATAGAAAGGAGAAGCATAAACTATCTTTATGTGCCCTTATTAACAAAGGTATAAATGTGTAATGAGTTTAATTATTTAAGGATGTAACAAACTGAGAGGATGATTTTCTTTTCTTTTCTTTTTTTTAAAAAAGGAAGCTCGGAGCCGTTCAATGGCAGTTGTTTCAAAGCTGCCCAGATTTTGTCAAGCAACCCAATCTCTTGCAGAATTCATAAACCATGTAAACCTTCTGACATAACTATAAAATGTGGCATAAACCCTAGGAAGAAATAGCCATCCTGGAAAGGGTAACAGCATTTTTATGAGTTTCTCAACTGCACCATGGCAACATCAACCCGTCAAAGCAAATGAAGGGTTGTAAAACTAAAATTAAAAATGATGAAAGGGATCCCAGCTTGCTAACAGCTTTCCAAGCTGTAAAGCTTTTCCAGTTTTATCTCTTCATTGGTTTGCTCAAGCACACAGGCCGTCGCTACCAAGTTTTTTAGCCTATCATGTAGCTTTTCCATCCCTGCAGGCTACTGGATTTGATCGAGTTTTTACAAGGGGGGAGGAAAATCAATTTTCACCCACCTTGCTAAATTCTCTTTCGTATACTTCCTGGTGCGTTTTTTAAAAAAATTGGGATTATAATGGCCCTTGAAGACTGCAAGAATAATGGTGACAAAGGCCTGGTGATCAGGTCCAATTGCCGGATTTATGGAGCCCCAGGCGGTAAAGTGACTGAGAAGCCAACCATCCTTTCACTAATTTCATCCTGGTCTGGTTACCTAAAGCAACTCTAGCCAGCTTGAGCCTCAAAAAAGTCAAACACAATTTGACACCCATATGCAAAAGAATAATTAGAAGTGTCAGACTTGCCATGACTCAAACCTCTAAATAGAAACCATCCTTGGTTGGCTCCATTTGTTGAGAAAGGCATTAGAGTTCAAGTAGCACAAGGCCAGAAGTGAAAAGCATGTCCCCCAAACCCCTAAATTTTAACTAACAAATGCTCTGTCCTACACACACACAAAAAAAATCAGAACAACAAATGTAAGTTAGGAGGAAATGTCCTCGTAGATGACCCTCGCTCTGTCAAGGATCTAGGAGTATTTATCTCAAACGATCTAAGCCCCAAAGCTCACTGAAGCAGCATTGCCAAAAAAGGCTTTAAGAATTCTTAAATTCTTATTTTGCAAAGTTTCTTCTCTGGCAGCATTGAACTGTTAACTAGGGCATACAAAACCTTTGCCAGACCACGTCTCGAATACAGCTCGTCCGCCTGGAACCCGCACTGTATATATCAGATATTAACACAATTGAGCGGGTTCAGAGGTATTTCTCGAGAAGAGAACTCTGCTCCTCCACTCACAATAGTATTTCCTATGCCTCCAGGCTCAAAATCTTGGGCCTGGACAATCTGGAACTGCGCCGCCTGCGGTCTGATCTAAGCATAGTTCACAAAATTGTCTGCTACAATGTCTTACCTGTCAATGACTTTTTCAGCTTCCACCACAATAATACACGGGCAAACAACTGATACAAACTGAAGGTGAACCGCTCTAAACTCGATTGCAGAAAATACGACTTCAGTGGTCAACGCCTGGAATGCCCTACCCAACTCCGTTGCTACAGCCTCGACCCCTCACAGCTTCAACCTCAAACTGTCTACCGTGGACCTCACACCGTTCCTAAGAGGTCCTTAAAGGGGACGTGCATAAGTGCACCAGAGTGCCTGTCTTACTGTCCCCATTAATCTGTATTTACTCCCTTTTGTTCTTGTTTATGTTCATACTTATACTTGTTATCTTGTACATGTTTGACAAACAAACGAACAAATAAATAAATTCTACTTTTGCTTCCTTTAACTGTCGCTCACTGAGCTCCCCAATCTGGTTCACGCAAGATGTTTTCCTAACGGTCAGTCCAAGTGAAGTTTCGTATGCAGGTCCCTCCTTCCCCTAGCTGGGTGATCTGGAGGCAACATATTCAGGAGGCACAGCACTTACTTACACTTTCTGAAGCGTTCCCTCCTTCATTCTCTCTCCCCATGGCTCCTGGAAGTCTGTCACCGCATAGCAGCGAAGCATAAGTAAGCATAAGGGGGCAGCTGACAAGAAGATCAGATTATTACTGGTTCGTCTTTTTTTGCTATTGGCTTTATCTCAGCTTGCAAGAAGATAAAGAGATAAAGTCAACCGTCCCACTCAGTCATCTAGCAAAGAAAGACTCCTAGGTCCATTGCTTTTGCCAAGAGTATTCTTTACTGAAGTTTAGTGGGTTATAGAGATAGTGTAAGCTGAATCTGAAGTTTGCCTGTGCAAACAACGTAAAGTAAATTTTCCTCTCTCCTCCCCCACCCCACCCTGGGGGCATCCCTCAGTTGTCTGTAAATGTCCAGTTAGGTACTTGTATATTGTTTAGGGAACAGGTTCTCGGTTCCCAGCTCTGCATGCTGGTAGTTGACCTTGGCTGGCTGAAATTTCTCACAAGGCTCAGCTGGACTTCCGTCCACCCCTCTTCTTTCTTATAGTCCAAACTTTCCCCCTCCCCATTGCTAAGGTCAGGATATCAGCTCATGAAGCTTGGACAGGAGGAATGCAGCCAGGGGTGGGCTGCTGGGGGGCTCTCAGGGGTTCAGGAGAGCCCCTTGCTAAGATTTTGTGCAAACCCAAATCCTACTCCTGGCTGGCCCCACCCACCCTGTCCATTACCTCCTAGGAGTCCCCACACGGCCCGTTTTGGATGCAGGTATGTGCAGGGTGTGTGCGGAAGCTCGGGGAGGGCATAAAATGGGCCTCCTGGAAGTTCAGGAAGGCCAGAAATTGGCCTGTTTCCGGCTTCCGTAGAGCCTCCGGAGCCCTGGGAAGCCATTTTCACCCTCCCGGAGGCTTAAGGAAAGCCTCCGGAGCCCAGGGAGGACAAAAAGCCCTGCTCCACCATGGTGCAGGAGGCCAACTAGGCCACACCCATCATGGTCATGCCCACCCAGCAACCCAGCAGAGAACCCTTTGCTAAAACTTTCGAAGCCTACCCCTGGATGCAGCCATGACAAATATCGAATCGCACAAGGTGTATTTGGGATGGATAAAATGCATGTTATGACAGTCTCAGAAAAGACAAGGATGGTGGGACTCAACAGCTCCAGGAACAGTTCTGGAGAGGTTTGGGCAGCCATGAGTCCAGATGCAATAAGGACTAATGCTGGGGGTTGGACTAGAAGACCTCCCAGGTCCCTTCCAGCCCTGTGATTATCTATATCCATATTCGACAAGCTGTTGCCAATGGCACAGGTGTGAGAATAAGTTTCAAAACCATGCTGAGGAATTGGCTCAAATCACCCCAAGGTTGAAGTGAACATGCTCTGTTGCCAAAGCCTAATGGGTTTTCTAGAGGCATGTAATCCTTAAAGGAGATCTTCACAAGCGTTTTATGGTGGCAAGAAGATGCTGGTCAGATTTTGAAGTGTTTTCTCACGCCCACATGTACTTCCTACAAGATGTAGAACAACCCTTGCTATCTCACAAAACAACCAACCATAGAAATACTGTACATTTTTATCACCATTTCTAATCAAATCTTTGTGGCAAATCTTTAGAAAAGATGACCAGGCATGCAAATTGCATCCTAAAGAAAAATCCTTTGGTAAAAATATTAATTTCAGCATGGGAGTGTATAACTGCAGATACCTTTGAAAGATTATTTCATTGAGTATACTAGCGCAGTGGCCCCCAACCTTTTTCATGCCACGGCCCGATACCAGCATCACAAAATGATCTGCGGCCCGGTACTGGCATCAGCAAGCATGACAAGGCAAGGCAAGCCGAGTGACCGGCCAGCCAGCTGTCCCCCGCTTCTCCCCACCACCTTCAACTCCTCCTTTGTACCTTTGTCGATGGGCTTCAGGACGGTTGCTCAGCTCGCCTTGCCTTGGGTGCTGAAAGAATCCTCGCACCTTAGTTCCGTTCGAAGTCCCCCCCTTTGATGAAACTAAGGTGCGAGGATTCTTTCAGGACCCAAACGCCACTTTCCAACCTGAAAAGCTCACCCAGAAGCACTTTCTCGTCAAACAAGATGGCGGCACCCAGCAAACCGGTGGCCCAGTAGGAAATGTTTCACGGACCTGTACCGGTCCATGGCCCGGTGGTTGGGGACCCCTGTACGAGCGTACTCAAGTTCTTACCAAGTTCTCAAAGGTGCCTGTTTTGGTTCGCTGGCAGCAGGTGTGGATGGCTGAGGTCTTGGAGAGCAAGGACTCCAATGAGGGGCCTACGTGAGATGCAGGGATGGGGCCAGGACCCTCAGGGAGTAGAGAGTTGCCTTCTGAGATTGTTGGGGCTGGCAGCAGCGACGAGGAGCTTCCCGAGGAGCCTGTGCCCAGCATGTATGCGCGCAAGCTGCTCAAAGGAAAGAGCAGCTGCAGAAGCACTGGCAACTCGGGAGTAAGGCTACAAAGTAATGGCCCCTCCCTAAGGAGATAAAAGCCAGCTGAGAAACTGCAGTTCTTTGCAGAAAGCAAAGAAGTTTGATACTCGAGCCTGGTGGACGTTAGAATATCTGAGTCGGTGTTTGGAGACTCTTCGATTTATGGTTTAGGAACTTTTTCTGTTGTTCTTGGCAGCCTTGCAAAACTTTCTTGTCTTTCTTGTTGGAGCTAATTAGTTGGAAGCAGCCTTTTATCTATGAAGAAACAGGATTTGTAAATGAAACAGTAAAAGGTTGTGCTGCTACCTTTGTCTTGTGTTTGCTCTCTTGGAACCAGGTTTGGGTCAGTACAGTGCCTCCCTTAATACATTTCAGTGGAGGCTGCTAAAGAGTGTATGCATTTTGGCATAAAATGGCGGGATGAGAAAATGTTCTGATATCACAATGAAAGTTGACATCCAAAAATTTTGTCAAGGGCCATCTGGTTGCTTAGGTAGCCCAAGAGTATCCATTCATAACTTTAGCAGCTGCTCAGGGGCCTAGTAATACTTCTTGGCTGGGAATGTAACAGCTTGAAGTAGGAAAGAGGGACCTGGGTGAAGTTCTTCAAAGCTATATCCAGGAACAGACTCTGCGCGTAAACAATGATGTAAGGCTCCTGAGGGTACCTGGAAGGCTACCTTCTGGAAGGCAGAATGAATTGAATGAATGAAAAACTAATACAATCCTGGCTTGTATAAACAGAGGCATAGAATCAAGATCACGTGAAGAATTAGTGTGGCTTTACAAAGTCCTAGTAAGGCCACACCTGGAATACTGCAACCAAGTTGGCTCACCATACTACAAAAAAGATGTTGAGACTTTGGAAAAATGTTCAGAGAAGAGCAACTAAGATGATCAAAGGCCAGTAGTTAAAAAAAAAAATTGAATCCTATCACTGGTCTGGGGACTAAACCATACACATCTCTTTCTCCTTACCTTTATAGTCCAAAAAACCTAAGGAGGGTCTTTTCTGAAATGTTGGCAATTCTCCACTTTCCTTCTGCGTGTCAATTACCTTTTATCTGACCATTGGCTGGTCTGGGGGCCTCCCTCCAGTCTCTCAAGGATCTTAGCCTCCTTGCAACGTCCAGGGGTAGGCTGCTGGGGGTTCGCGAGGGTTTGGTAGAGTCCCTAGCTCAGATTCTGTGCAGTTCAGATCCCACTCCTGGCTGGTCTTGCCATCCTGACTGGCCTCGCCCATCCCATCCCTCCCCTCTCCTCCTAGGAGTCCCCTTGTGGCCCGTTTTGGATGCAGGGTGCACAGTGAGGCTCAGGGAGGGTGAAAAATGGGCCTCCTGGAAGCTCGGGAAGACCATAAATGGGCCCATTTATGGCTTCCAGAGAGTCTCCGGAGTCTGGGGAGGCCGTTTTCGTCCTCCTGGAGGCTCAAGGAAAGCCTCCGGAGCCCAGGGAGGGCAAAAACTCCCCCCACCAAGTTGCAGGAGGCCAACTAGGCCACACCCACCAAGGCCACACCCACCCAGCAACCGGGCAGAGAACCCATTGCTAAAAATTTTGAAGCCCACCCCTGGCAACATCTTTAGGAAGTTCAAGCTTCTGAATCTTTTCTTGATGTTGCCAATTTTCGTCATTCCTTGTAAATGGAGTGTGGCATTGAACACTATCAAGACAAAAACAAAATGGCAGCCGGTGGTGCACCTTTTCAGCACTGAACCTCCGCAATTCTCACCTAGAACCAAGGTGAGATGCAGGAAAAGTCACTCTAAAACATGACTTGACAAGACACTTACCAGGGGTGGGATTCAAATTTTTTAACAACCAGTTCTGTGGGCGTGGCTTAGGTGGTGGCGTGGCTGGGTGGTAATGTGACTGGTGGACGTGGCTTGGTGGTCATGTTATTGGCTGGGTGTGGCCAACTTAATATCACTCACATTGAGGTATGCATCTCCTCGCCTGGCTTCTCATGACTGTGGGGATGCTGCAACAGTTGTAAGTGTGAAAAATGGTCATAAGTCACTTTTTTCAGTGCCATTGTAACTTTGAATGGTCACTCCACACAAGCAAAGTACCAGCAAAGGAGGGGAAAAAAAACTCCAGGGAAGTTCCTGAGACAGGAAGTCTAGTCCTGCCAAGAATATAATAAGGGTTAACAGAGAGGCAGTTTCTGTAAGCAACACCAGAATGTTTCCTTCCTGCCTTCCTCACAGGATTAGGCCAGTAATTTCTTCTAACATCCGGTTCTCCGAACTGCTTAGAATGTTAACAACTGGTTCTGGTGAATAGGTGCGAACTGGTAGAATCCCACCCCTGGATTGAAGGTTAACAAATCCTTTTCCTCCAGGATACTTTTTCCACAGAAATTTCAGGGGAACCACTGAAAGCAGCAACGATTGAACAGCACCCAACCAGGAGACATCAACATTGGCCAATTTCCAACTTTTGAGTGCTGAAGAGCATTCCTTTCTCTGCCTCTGAGAAGAAGCGGTTGGAAATTAATTCCTTCTGTTCAATGATGCAGCGGTTTATCTTTTTATTGCATAACAATATTCTACCTTTAATTACACTGCTTACAAATTTACTCACGCACTTGTAAGGCACCACAGCGTAAGGCACAACAGACTCAACTTCTGTTCCAGGGAAGCATAAACAAGTTCTATAAGCTTACACATTTTCTCAGGTTAATGTTCATCATCGAAGGCATCCTTTGGGTGTTCATTGTGGAGATTAATTGTTGGCTGCATTCATACGCATGAACTGGACCTGAAATTCTTTATAAAAGTGACTGATTCCATTATCCTTTCCTTGGACCAGAGAAAGACGATGTTCTGCTTAAGCTAAAACTGGAACTGAAGTCCAAATGGCTCACGTCTCTGATTATAATAGGCTAAAAGACCATAATATGTATAGTATCCTGCATGAGTCAAAAAGAAGGCTGTGAAAATATTTACAGACCCCTCACATCCCAGACATGAACTGTTTCAACTCCTTCCCTCAAAACGACGCTATAGAGCACTGCACACCAGAACAACTAGACACAAGGACAGTTTTTCCCTGAACGCCATCACTCTGGTAAACAAATAATTCCCTCAACACTATCCAACTATTTACAAAAACTGCATTACTATTACTATCTATCTTCTCATCACTCCTTACCAGCCATCCTTTCCCACTTCTGACTGTATGACTGTAACTTTGTTGCTTGTATACTTATGATTTATATTGACTGTTTCCTAGTATGATTTGATTGCCTATGACTATCATTAATTGTCATATCTTATGATTCTTGACTCCTGACAAATGTATCTTTTCTTTTATGTATACTGAGAGTATTTACACCAAGACAAATTCCTTGTGTGTCCAATCACACTTGGCCAATAAAGGATTCTATTCTATAAGAATCTTTCATCTGATTTTAATCGATTACGACAATGGTGTATTTTGAGGCAGGTGAGTGAGGATAATGCTTTGCATACTATGCAAATAAACTGGATTTCCCCAGAAAACTATCAGGATCTCAAGGAGAATGCAAACACGCACCCTCCTAACTGCAGGAGGTGGTTACTAGTAGAGAGTAACTATGGAGATTCTCAGTCATCGTTGTCATCGTTGTCCCAAAAGTGCTTTTTTAAAGAGGCAACTGGACTTTCTGGTTTTTCTTTGAAGACGTTTTGCTTCTAATCCCAGAAACTTCTTCAGCTCTGACTGGATGGTAGGGAATGGAAGGATTTATACTCCTTACAATGTATGAAAGTATGTCCTTGTCCACTGCAGTTGGAGGCTACCAATGTGTTTGGATCTCCTCAACTAACCGCTTTGCTCGTGTTCTTGCAATCTGGTGGTTAGCTTCCTTCCTCATCTGTCCTACATAGTCACAGGGGCAATCCATGCTGGGGATTCATTAAATTGCATTGCAAGTATCTCCCACCTCCAAGTGATCTTTACAATGGATAATTTGTCCTCACAAGGTAGCCTCTGGGCAGTGTGGGATGTCCGCTTGCAGATCTCAGAAGTTGCATTCTACGGCTTCTGAAATGTTTTTGATGTATGGCAGGGTTTGCCATGTGGTTGCTCTGCCTGGCCTATCTTTGTAAAATAACTTTTTTTCCACTTCTTCCAGTCTTTTCCAGCTGCTATAATGTAGTGCTAGACACATTCCTGGACCTCACCAGGCAATAATTATCAGGTAGCTGTCTACTGTATTCTAAAACGTTTGAAAAGGCAGCAGCAATAGTGTAAGCTCCTATGATAGGTAAAGGTAAAGGTTCCCCTTTGCACATACATGCTAGTCATTTCTGGCTTTAGGGGGCGGTGCTCATCTCTGTTACAAAGCCGAAGAAGAGCCAGCGCTGTCCAAAGATGTCTCCATGGTCATGTGGCTGGCATGACTAAAAGCCGAAGACGCACGGAATGCAGTTCCCTTCCCACCAAAGGGAGTCCCTATTTTTCTACTTGCATTTTTTTACATGCTTTTGAACTGCTAGATTGGCAGAATGATAGGTAAGGAAGGACCAATTAGCAGATGCATTCATGTGAAGATTGTTCTAAGAAAAAAGAAAAAAAACCCTTTGAAGACCATTGAGATAGAAACTGAAAATGGGACTTTTTCCATTCCTACATTTTTTAGAGGTGCGCTGTTTGATATTTTATTTATTTATTTCATTTTATTTGGTTTGTCAATTGCTTACAAGATAATAGGTATAAGTAAAAACATGGCTATGAATACATGGATACATATAAGAAAAATAAAAGAAACAATAGGACAGGGATGGTAGGCACGTTGGTGAGCTTACGTACACCCCCTACAGACCTCTTAGGAAAGGGGTGAGGTCAATAGTAGAAAATCTAAGGTTAAAGTTTTTGGGGTTTGGGGAAGAAACCACAGAGTCAGGTAGAATATTCCAGACATTGACCACTCTATTGCTGAAGTTGTATTTCCTGCAATCAAATTTGGTGTGATTAACCTTGAGTTTGTATCTATTGTTTGCTCTTGTGTTGTTATGGTCGAAGCTGAAGTATTCATTGACAGGTAAGTCATTGCAATGTATGATTTTATATACTATACTTAGATTGGACCAAAGGCAGCATAGTTCTAGGTTTTCTAGGTCTAGAATTTCAAGACTGGTGGCATAAGGTATTCAGCAACAAGTAGAGGAGTGGAGAACCATTCTTGTGAAATATTTCTGGACTTTCTCAACTGTGTTAATATCAGATACGTAATGTGGGTTCCAGACTGATGAGCTGTATTCGAGTATTGGTCTAGCAAGTGTTTTGTATGTTCTTGTTATTAGTGTGATATTACCTGAGAAAAAGCTACGTAGGATTAGGTTAACAACTCTTAATGCCTTTTTGGCTATATAGTTACAGTGGGCTCTAGCACTTAGATCATTAGAGATGAGCATTCCAAGGTCCTTGATAGAGTATGGATCATCAGCAAGGTCTTGACTATTCAGCCTATATTTTATTTTCTGATTTTTTTGCCAATATGTAAGACAGAGCATTTATTTGTTGAGATTTGAAGCTGCCATTTGTTTGACCATTCTGATACATAGTTGAGGTCTTTTTGAAGGGTAGCAGTATTGTCTGTGGTGTTGAATAGCTTTACGTCATCAGTGAAGAGAACACAGTTGCTCTTAATATGATCACAGAGGTCATTTATGTAGAGTATGAAGAGAGTTGGTCCTAAAACACTGCCTTGGGGGACACCACTGTTGACAGGTACAGAATTTGATAGGACACTCCCAATTTTGACCATTTGTTGTCTGAGAGGAATGCTTCTATCTAGTTATGCAGGTGTCCAGGGATACCATAAGATTTTAGTTTTAGGAGTAGTTTGTCATGTACCACTGAATCAAAGGCTTTACAGAAGTCTATGTAGATTTGCATCTATTGCTTTGCCCGATCGAGTTGTGTAGTCATTATGTTTTTGCAGTGTAAGAGTTGCAGATTACAGGATAGTTTTTTTTCTGAAATCAAATTGTTTATTAGAGAGTAGGTTGTTTGTCTCTAAGTGGAGTATAATGGATTGGTTAATAATTGATTCCATGACTTTACAGCTGCCGCAGCATAAAGAGATTAGTCTGTAATTTTCAACTAGGCTGGGGTCTCCCTTTTTGAAGATGGGGATGACTGTGGCTTGTGACCATAGTTTTGGCAAGGAGCTGGTCCTGAAAGATTTTTCAAAGATTATGCTTAGAGGTTCGGCTATGGCAGTGGATAGCTTTTTTAAGAAGTAGGCACATATTCCATCTGGTCCAATAGATAGAGATGGCTTTAGATTGTGTAGTGCTTTTTCAACATTGTCTACAGTAAAATCAATATGGATTAGATCGTTGTAGTTGTCTGTGGTTCGACTAGGAAATACTGGGTATGATCCATTGCTGTTTACAAATACTGAGTCAAAGAATGTGTTAAAGAGGTTGGCTTTAATAGTGTTGTCATTGCAGTCTTTACCATTAGGTCCTTTCAGGGGTGGGATGGACCTTGAGTCTTTTAGTTTGTTGTTTACAAAATTGTAGAAAGCGCAGGTGGAATTGGTGCATGGAAGGTTTTCCTCTTGTTTAATGTGATAATTGGTGCATTCAGTCTTTATCTGGTGGCATAAATTTTTGTATCAGCTTTTGAAGTTGGCAACATTACCAGATTTGTTTTTCCGCCAAAGTGATCTCTTTTTGGATTGAAGCTTCCTTATTGTTATGGGTAATCCAAGATACCTCACATTTTATAAATTTAGCATAATCTACAACAGGATATAAAGTAGGCACCAGGAATATCCATCTTTATTATCCATCTTTGCAAAACAGGCAATCTTCTTCTACATTGAGAAAGCGTGAGATAGTGGTTGAGAATTCTACTAATGAAGGCTGAGATAGGTTTTGCATATGACTTATAGCAGTCTTTCCCCCTTGCAGATGCAAAGATTAGTAGAATTTATAGAAATAAGGTTAAGGTTGGGTTTAATGGAAAAAAGACCTGGAGAAATTTTTTTTGCAGCTTTGTTACTATAAAGGTTGACAGCAGCAAGTTTATTTCATTGCACAAAAATTGGAAGGACACTTTGATTCCCACCATGGACGAATGGTTGCAGAAGTTGATGGGAGTTGGCTGAAATGACAAAATGGACTATTTTGAGTCAAGAAAAGAATCTAAGTGCTTTTGTTTCCACCTGGAGACCGCTTCTGCACTTGATGTAGAAAAGAATGAAAATGAAAATGAATGAAGAATGAAAATAATGAAACTTTGATTTGGGGTTTTAACCAATTAGATTGACATATTGGCAGCTAAAAAGACCAAGGAGGTGGATTTTTTGGAGTCCTGATGCGTATCTTTATAGAAATGGCTCATTTATATTATTATGAAAAAACGAAAAAGTTGTGATTTGATGTTAATGCCTTATTTTATTGCAACAGAGAGAGTCAGAAGTCAATGTTTCTTTTTCTTTTTCTCTTATTCTTCCTCACTTCTCTTCCCCCTCTTCCTCCCCACTATTTTCCTATTTACTTTTGTATTTTGTATCTTATTTTATCTTATAACCCAATAAAAATGTTAAACCAGTAAAACTAAACATTAATAAATTATTCCTTGAAATATTAAAAAGAAAAAAAGAAAGACAGAAAAGAAAAGAAAGGTTAAGGTCACCACACAATATTTTTTGTGCATGGGGTTTTGTTCCAGAGTGAAACTTTTTTTGTGAAGGAAGAACATCTTCATGCTATTATTTTTTATCAGTGGGACAATTAAATTCCACATGATGCTTTTTCATCTCGCTGGAGGGGATGAACATCCTTGAAAAAATGAAAATGCAAGGAATAACCTCCCAAAACCATTCTTTTATTTCTTATCCTGAGAATAAATCAAATACTCAGGGAAAGAAGGAAAGGAAGAAAGGAAGAAAGAAAGAGAAAGAAAGAGAGAGAGAGAGAGAGAAAGAGAGAGAGAAAGAAAGAAAGAAAGAAAGAAAGAAAGAAAGAAAGAAAGAAAGAAAGAAAGAAAGAAAGAAAGAAAGAAAGAAAAGAATATTTTTAATCCTCTTTTATTCAGGATGGTTTGTGATATCTTAGAGAGTTGAAACAACAAATGGTATATTTGTATGTCTCTCCTGGGGCAGTCTCACCAACTATTGACAGTTGGAAGAGTCACGATCCGGTGAGATCAAAATTTAGCAATTCATCATGTCAGGGAATGAGCAGAACCATTCTGACTTCCAGGATTGATCTGAAAACCCAGAGGGCACCAGGGCAGGTCATAAAACTTCAGAGTTCCTGTTAATCTTGTTTTTTCTGTAATAAAGGCTGTTCTCCCTGATCTCATGGTTGAAATGCTGAGCATGTTTCCTTCCTGGCACATAACACACCAAAGTCGTGTTTCTATTGCAACATCTAGGAATTGTTCCCCTCTCCAGCCGAATAGAACAAGTTACATGGCCAAAGGAATAAGTTATTTTAAGAAGAAGTGGAAAATACATGGCGTAAACAACGCCCATAATTCCTAGAAG
Source organism: Pseudonaja textilis (assembly GCF_900518735.1). The sequence continues at coordinate 6,621,414 of NW_020769358.1, read as the reverse complement.
AAATGTTTGTTGCACCCCTAATTGCCAGGGTGCCCCAGATAAGACAGGTTAAATTGATGGCTTGTTAGTGTGGCCTGGCCCCTTTGAGAGTCGTTCTTGGAATGATTGATTTACAATAAAATGGCTCCTGGTGGGATTGGGCAGGTGGAACCGATTCAAATCGATTCCACAAAAGCTGGCTAATCAGCTGTTTAAGCTGGCAGAAGGCTCCATGATAGAAACAAGCCAAGCCATCATTTTCTGTCTGGCTTTGCAAATTAGGTTGTTCTACTTATCCTGCTTCCCATCGATACGGATGCAAGCAGCTGATGGCGAGAAGCACAGGGCTACCGTTATTGGATGGCACAACTTGTGGGCAACCTGATAGATGGTAGCAAGGAACTTTCATATCTCTTTGCTGTCATCATTAGATTTTTTGAGGTTTAATTGTCCTAATCAAGTAACAACCGTACATAACAACTACATGTAGCTCACAAGCAGTCCTAAGAATTACAACAGGGCTACCGTATTTGGGCTGCTAAAATATGGAACACCACGAAATGGCTAGTCTTGGGAAGAGAAGGACCAAGGGAGACAGGAGAACAATCTTCCAATATTTGAGGGGCTGCCACAGAGAGGAGAAGGGGGTCAAGCTATTTTCTAAAGCACCTGTAGGCCAGACAAGGAATAATGGATGGAAACCAAGCAAGGAGAGATTTAACCTGGAAATAAGAAGAAACTTTCTGACAGGGAGAGCAATCAGCCCATGGAACAGAAGTCGCCTTCAGAAGTTGTGGGAGCTTCATCCCTGGAAGCTTTCAAGAAGAGACTGGACTGCCATCTGTCAGAAATGGTGTAGGGTCTCCTGCTAGGGCGGGGGGTTGGAGTAGATAACAAGGTCCCTTTGAACTCTGTTAATCTGTTAAAAGTAGCAAAGAGATAATGTTTTCTCTGCATCTTTGCTGCCACTTGATAGTTGTCTGAATCTTCACAGCCCAGCTATGGTAGCTCTAAAAATATGGGAAGGTAGGTCTCCATTGTTTCAGAACTGCTGTGTGAGGCTGGCAATCATATTCAAGGAAGGAAGAGAAAGTATTGTATGAATTTCACTAAGTATATTTCCCAGAAACAAATTAAACTCTCGTGTCCTGTTACTTTTGGTGGGAGTTACTCAATTTCTTCAGGCAAGCATAAGATTTGATTTGTTACATAATTGTCAAGAACTCGTGGCACATGCAGAAAAAAGAGATTAGGCAGAAATAGAACACAGAACGTTGAATAATTGATTTGGAAAGCATATTAGAGGTCTTCTAGTCCAACCCCCTGCTCAAGAAGGAGACCTTACACCATCCCAGACAAATGGCTGTCCAATCTCTTCTTGAAAACTTCAAGTGATGAAGCAACCACAACTTCTGAAGGCAAGTCTTTCTACTGATTTATTGTTCGCACTGCCAGGAAATTTCTCCTTAGTTCTAAATTGATTTTCTCCTTGATAAGTTTCCATTTGTTAGTTCTTGTCTGCCTTCGGATGCTCTGGAAAATAGGTTGATCACCTCTGCTTTCTGGCAGCCCCTTAGTTATTGGAACACTGCTATCATGTCACCATTAGTCTTTCTCTTACTAGACTAGACATACCGAACTCCTGCAATCATTCATCATATATTTTATCCTCCAGTCCCATAATCATCTTTGTTGCTCTTCTCTGCACACTTTCTAGAGTCTCAACATCTACAGAAGTATTTTGCAACATACTGAGAAATAAATAACAATCCACATTGTTGTTCTTTTCTCTTCTTTTACGTATTACAATGTTAACACCATGTTTAATTATTTCTGGAAATATCTGATGTGACCAGAGTTTCAGCTTGATTGAATCATCCAGATTTTAAAATAAGAGCTGCCACAAAACAAGCTTTAGCTTAATTTAGTATCCCCAAATCCTGATCTGGGAGAACTCAGTTTCTGTCTCAAATTGATATAATTCAAGGAAGGCTGAATTATTCCTTTTCACTGTCTGCCAATACCAACTGAATTATGTGTTTCCTTTTGAGATGTGGACTGCTCACTTCATACCCTGCTGTTGATGGACATTCTTTGGAGGTAAGATAAGCCACAAGGTTTGGGTGTAGAACAAGATACTATGGTCCTTCAGGATAAGATATGTGATTGAGAAGGAACAAAATTTCACACCAACGGAGACCATTGGGCCATTCCCTACTACAGAGTTCTGGTTCTCAGGGAAGAAGTTTTCCACAAATATATCAAATGCATTAAAAATAATGAGGTCTAGTGCATTAGATCTTTGACATGGGGACACCCCAGATAATTGTGACTGGGAAGAAGACTGTGGAACTCACCATGGACTCAAAGTTGAACAGGGTTTATTCTGATCCTAGCTTAAGCTTCATATTTATTCAGATCCACAGTCTCAGAGGCTGGCTGCAGAATTCATTGTACAGAATGTGAAGGATGTGTGTTTGTGTTTATTTTCATAGTCATAATGTACACTGAAGATGGTATTTAATTTTGTTGTAAGTGGTGTAATGACAATAAAGTAACCTAAACTGAACTAGATCTATGTGCCACTCATAGCTTTTGTATCCATTGTGAGGTTAGTGTCCTGACCCAAACCCCTTTCTAATGAAACAAACACGAACCAAAGGGAACAGAAACCTTTTAATAATTCTTACGAATCCCCAGTTAGAAGGCTGCTGCAAACTAATTAACTTTGATAAGCACAAGCCTCGCCAAAACTGTGCTAGTCTGCCAAGAATAACACAAATAAGAAATATTTCACAACACAAGAGTCTTCAAATACCAACTTAAGATACTGTAATGTCCACAAAGCTGAGTTTCAAAACGTCTTTGCTTTCTGCAAAGAACATTCACTTCACAGCTGGCTTTTATCTTCTTGAGGGAGGGGCCATTACCTTGCAGCCTTGCTCCCGAGTTGCCCATGCTGTTGTAACTGCTCTTTCCTGCGAGCAGCCCTGCATGGACGCACATTTCGCCTAGGCTCCTCGGGAACCTCCTCATCGCTGCTGCCAGCCCCCACAATCTCTGAAGGTAGCAGTTCACTTCCTAATGGTCCTGGCCCCTCATCTGAGTCCTTGCTCTCTTCAGCCATCCACACCTGCTGCCGGCTAACCACAACAGTGTGTTTGTGTTTATTTTCATAGTCATAATGTACACCGAAGATAGTATTTAATTTCGTTGTAAGAGGTGCAATGACAATAAACTAAACTAAACTAAATCTATGCACCACTCGTAGCTTTTGCATCCATCGTGAGGTTAGTGTCCATGTTTCACTAGCATATGTTAGAACAGGCAGGACACACTGATCGAAAACTTTTCTCTTCAGATACAGAGGGAGATTGTACTGGCAAAATCCCACTTAGCTTGCCAAATGCCTGCCAACCATATTTAACACACTGTTTGATTTCCTTTATTGTACCTCCGTTGAGATCCATTGGCCAAATTATATATAATGGTCTCCTATGTCTAGTTCTCTAGATTAAAAAAAAATATATAGTTCTTTCTTTGGTGAATTTATTAAACGTAATTATTCATGATTTATATAGTATCTTTACTGAATGACTGTAAGCGATTAAGAGTCGCTTTGGTAAGATGGACAGCACAGAAGCTTAAAAAATGAATTAACTATAAATATTTAATACACAAATACATAGATTAAATATAGCCATGAAAATCCTTTTGCCCCATTTGTGGGCTTTAACATATAAGAGTGTAAACATTGTACGCCGTCTATCCTATTGTTTTCTTTCCAAGGATATCTTTGCAATAGGAATATTAAAATATGAAAGCATTAAGATATATCCCATTGTGTCTTATACTGGCACGTTGAATGGAATGACCTCGAAAGCCATATTTTGCAGTGCCTTTGGCTACGCCTAGTTTTTTTCCCCATGAAGCACCTAGATTCAGTATTGAAAGACAATAATGGCGGTGATTACACTACATTTCCACAGGTTAATTAAAAAAAACTCAGTGTGAAAGTTCAGGACTCTCTTTAAATTAATCTTTTTTTAAAAAAAAAAAAAGCTGTATCATTTTACTACTACAAAGTGAGACATCAATAATCATGGATTTTGGGTGGCTAAATTCCTCTGCTCTTAGTATGACCCTTGTAATCTACAGCTAGACTTCAAAGCAAATAGGAACATTTCCTGTTAATGTGTATGGCATGCAGCCTTGTGTGTATAATGAGAACGCACAGCTTCTGTGGTTTTTTTTAGAGGGTATCCCAATAATTAGTATTCCCCCTCTGTAATGGTGGATTTCCTTCCATTTCTGTAGGATAAAATGGAGCGTGAGGTCCTTGGTGCTCTCTGAGCTTGGTGGTTTTCTAGCAGACGTTTCATTATCGCTCCCAGTGACGTTACCTAGTAGGGTAATGAAATGTTTGCACCAAGCTCAGAGAGCACCAAGCACCCCACAGTTCTACCGTGAGCTACAAATATTTTTTTCTGTGTGTGTGTGTGTGTGTGTGTGTGTGCATGTACATATGTGTATGTGTATGTGTATGTGTGTATGTATACACACACACACACACACATACACATAAATACACAAACATATACATGTGTGTATGTGGATAGATAGATAGATAGATAGATAGATAGATAGATAGATAGATAGATACATATGCATATGCATATGCATATACATATACATATACATATACATATATGTTTTCTTAAGTTTTCGTGGGTACTTACATGTATGGTATTCAGCTTTGTTCGGGTATTTTCCCACGTCATTATAGTTGTGCTTTTAAAGTTATAGCAACGTTTTGGCAGAATCTCATCTGCCATCATCAGGCTTCTGTATTGTGTTCGTCTGTGAGTCAGACTTTTACAGCGGTTTCAGTTTTAAATTTGGGGCTAGCCTACTGCTGCGCCAGAATGGTTTTTTTTTTCTTCATCCTGATTGGTTGGGAGTCTTGGTCTGTGTTTATTGGTCTTGGAGTTTGCTGTGTCCTGCTTGATTGGTGTTTCTAATATCTTCTGTCTGTTTTGTGGCTCTTTTTGTGTCTTGATTGGCTGGCAACATTGTGTTCCTGTATTGGAGGCCTTTAGTGCAGCTTGGCTCCGAGTAAATGGATGGCTATCATTTGTTAGGAAGCTAGGTTTCATCTGGGTGCCTGGTTGGGGTGTGTTTGAGCTGGAGGTATCAGGGGGGATCTGTTTGTGCCCAGGTGTCTGCCTGGCTAGTGGTGTATATTGTATATTGCCCATACTTTGGGGAAGAAACCCTGAGGCTGGTTCAGGAATACCCCTAAGAGGAGTTGGTACATTCCAACAATTCTCTGACTACTCAGATTCACCTGAAGAAGCTGCTTGGGTGGGCAGAGAAATATCTCAAACCAACAAGAGAAGGACAAGCCCAGTTGGCATGACTCAACTTCCAGACAATTATACTGGATGAAGAAGATGCTTGGATAACTGGCAAAATGTCTCCAACCATCAAGAAAAGAAGTCCAGCTTCCATGACTCAACTTTCAGAGAACCAGGTATACCTTTGCTTACTTTTGTATGTCTGGGCGAGACTAGATTGTATGCGCTGTGTATGTGCACAGACTCACTTATGTCCTAAAGTTGCTGGTAATATTGAATTCAGCTACTTATATTGACTGATTTTTTTTAAAAAATTAGTTCAATATGAAATGCTTGAATCTACCTCTGTTCATTTTTGACAGTATTGTTTAAATCCCTGTGAAGTTCTAGCCTGCTTCACAGGTTCACCAGGGAAGCCCCACTTAAGGACCCCTAAGAATTTTATGAGTGGAATATTCCAATGACTCTCTGCCTAACCAGATTCCCTTCACCAACTGGTTCAGACTGAAGAAGCTGCTTGGACAGGCAGCAGTGAAACATCTCAAACCCACAAGAAAAAAAAAAAGTCCATTTGCAATAACTCAACCTCCAGACAGTTCTGTCTGAATGTCTGGAAAACCTCCATCCATTTAAACCAGGTTAATCATGTGGATGGGAGACCCAAGGCTGTAGGCTAGTCTATAGGGCTAAAAAGAAAAAAAAATAATCATGGAAAAAGACAATGGCAAATGAGAGTATAAATGACTTCTGTAAAAAAAAAAAAAAACAAGCTTGCGAAAAATATATTTACAACCGAACACCCTTTTTTTTTTAATAATTAGCAAAGATTTAGCCTTATCATCTCTGCACTTTTTATATAATCATAAAGCAATGACAAGCCCTACTGGGCTATATTATTTTCCTGGCGAAAGGCAAACACAAATGTGCAAATTATACAGTGTAAATTGTGCTGGGAGTTTTTTTATAAGGGACTTTTGCTTATGAACTCGATGAAATGGCATGATTACTTTATTTTAATTTTATTTTATTTATTTATTTTATTATTACATCCTTCTCAGATCTATTGCTCCAGAACACAGATACAAATATCACCTTTTGAATTTGGGTGTCCAACAAAATTGCCTCTGCTAGAGAAAGATAGCATGTTGTATGGGTTTTGCTTAGAGCTCATCTTAGCTGATGCTGAAAGAGGAAAGCAAGATTGGGCAAAGTTGGTCTTGACCTACGTTTCTACATCTTAGGGCTTCAGGCTAGACCATGAAGTCAGAAAATAGCAAATCCCTGAGTACTGTTACCAAAAACATCATGTTGACTATTGCAATCTTCTCTACATGGGGCTGCCCTTGAAAAGCATCCGGAACAGAGATGGTATTCAGCAGGTTCTGACCTGTTCTGGAGAACCAGTAGTGGAAATTTGGAGTAGTTCAGAGAACCGGCAAATCCCACCTCTGATTGGCCCTGCTCCCATCTATTCACTGCCTCCTGAGTCCCAGCTGATTGGCTGGGTTTTCTTTGGTTGCCCCGCACAGGAGAATGGAGCTGGAAAGCAGGTTAGGGGGTGGGGAGGGAATGAGAATTTTGCAGTATATCCTTCCCTTGCCATGCCCACCAAGCCACGCCCATAGAACTGGTAGTAAAACAAATTGAATCCCACCACTGGTGGGACCCAGAAGAAGGGCCTTCTATGTGGTGGCCCCCTCTCTCTGGACATCATTCCCCCAGAGATTAGAAAGCTCCCCCACTAACACTCTTCTGGAAAGCACTGAAGACCTGGTTCTCCCAGCAGGCCTGGAGAACCCAGAGCAAGATGGAGCCCATGAATTAGCTGGTATGAGTGCATGTTGTCACTGGGGTTATTCTTTCATTCTTTTTATTTTTAATCATTTTTATTTCTTGTACATTGTGTTTTTATTTCCTGTAAGCTGCCTTGCGTCACCGTGAATGGGTAGATGGCAATATACATTTCCAAATAAATAAATAAATAAACAAACAAGCAAATAAATAAATATGGATTGCCCAGCCCAGAGGTCTGGAGGTCTGTCGTTCAACCCTGCTCCAAAGTCCCTTCCTTCTGTTACTCTGTCATTTTAATTATCTACAATGCCTACCTTGGCTGACCTTGAAAAAGCTAAGCAGGGGTGAATGCCAGATCTCTAAGAAGCCCCAAAAGGTTGGACTGGCCAGATGACCAAAAATAAAAAATAAAAATGGAAAGAACCTGGTGTCAACACTCCCAAACACTTGCTAAGAAATTTTCATGAATATGGGACAGTCAATAATGCAAGCAGTTTTATGTAAGGGTAGCAGTATAGTATACGTCTATAGAATAACCAAGAAAAGGTCCAAGTAATGATACAGCCCTGGGAACTAGCAAGATCATGGTGGCATGGTTCCTTGAGCATGGCTTGACGCCCATAGGAGTTGGTTGCGGGAGATTGATGTATGTCTAGCTCAAACTTGGCATGTTTAAGACTTTTGGACTTCAACTCCCAGAATTCCCAAGCTAACATGGACTGGAGAAGGAATTCTGGGAGTTGAAGTCCACAAGTCTTAAAGCTGTCAAGTTTGAAGACCCCTGGTCTAATTTAATGAAAAGAAGGCCCATGGCTGACATGATAGCAATGTCCCGATATCTAAGGCACCTTCACAGAGAACAAGGGGGGTCAACCTATTCTCTAAAGAACCTGAAGGTAGAACAGGAAGCAATGGATGGAAACTAATCAAGAAGAGAAGCAACCTAGGACTAAGGAGAAATTTATTGGCAATTAAAACAATTAACCGGTGGAAGGGTTTGCTTTCAGAAGCGGTGGGTGCTCCATCACTGGAGGTTTTTAAGAAGAGATTGGAAAGCCATTTGTCTGAAATGGTATAGGGTCTCCTGCCTGAGCAAGGGGTTGGACTAGAAGACCTCCAAGGTCCCTTCCTTCTGTTACTCTGTCATTTTAATTATCTACAAAGCCTTAATGTCACGATGTGCTTCATAAAACTGAATAAACAGAGCAGGCATCAGAATATATATTTTAAAGGATGTCTTATAAAACAAAAACCACTTTATTATACAAGCAGAGGGAACAAACTCTGGCTCAGATACCAAAGCAATCTTCTAAATAAGGGAAAAGAAACAAGAGAGCAAAGACGAAGGTAAGAAACTCTTACGGTTCCCAAATGACAACTTGACCCCTGTCAGCAATTTCTTTGAGATGATATGGTTGAAGCCTTAAACTACTGCAAAAATATCGGGTTCTTCACAGCCATAAAATGAAATAAGAAAAACTGTTGAGAAAACAGCGAAAGAGGCTTTGAACAAGACAGAGATTAATAGGGAGGAAAGTCTCTGGCTTACATTGTCATTAAAAACAAACCTGGATCCCTCCTCAAATATTGCAAGATCAGGTGAAATGAAGAAAATAGAGATTCCATAACCCCTACCCTGTGCTTTCAAGCTGAGAGTTTAATTGCTCGGTTACCTTTTGTTTATACTGATTTAATTGAGACTCTGAGACAATGAAGGGAACAGTTAGAAGAGAAAGTTAGTGGGCAAGCCAACAAGAGACTCCCCAAAATCCTTTGGGGTTCCTTAAAGGTAAGAAGCAGAACCATTGTTAGCAATACAACTGTTGCCGCTTTTTTTGATTAAATCCAGTCCTGGCAATCTTTCTTTGCAATTGTTAAAAGTTGCCAGTCTTGTAAAGTGACTCTTAGGAAACAGTTGGCTGAAAAAGCAATCAAGATGAAATTCTCCTCTTCTTCTGCTTGAATGTATCCCAAGAAAGCTATGGCCATCAACAATATACTAATCAAATGACATCCTCTTTACCCAAGGGATGGTAAATCCAAAGGGCAATGGCCACAGGAAAAAGTAAAAAAAAAAAAGTGACAATAATTAGATTCCAAAAGATACCACGGGAACTCCAGGGTATCTTCTATACTTAGATGCCAAATACAGAAGTAGAATCTATGGGAATCACATCTACCACTCTTTTATCAGGTCTCCCCAGGGACTCCTTCTCTCTAAGATATAGCCTTTTCAATCACAGTTCGTTTTTTATTTGTTTCCAACACAATTCAAGGTACAAGTCAATTTCTTAAGAGGTTGCTTTCCAAAGGCTATCTTCCAGGCTATTGAAAAAACAACTTCAACAACTTCTTCTTCTTCTTCTTCTTCTTCTTCTTCTTCTTCTTCTTCTTCT
>NW_020769358.1:6588349-6610236 GCF_900518735.1 Pseudonaja textilis | reverse complement strand
TCTATTCTATTCTATTCTATTCTATTCTATTCTATTCTATTCTATTCTATTCTATTCTATTCTATTCTATATTCTATTCTTCCTGTTCCTTTGCCTTTGATAGTATACCATTCTTCCCTTTTGCCACTTCCTTTGTGTAGAAATAGAATCACATGTTGTTCCTACTCCCCACCCTCATTAATCATGACTTAATATAAGAGGAGAAACTGAAATGGCCATGGAGGTGAAGAACTTTAAGCAAGCCGTTTGAATTCCTTGAATTCCAACTATGCTAAAGGTTTACAAGTTGTCGGCCTGTCTGTCCAAAGAAAATAACACCAGTTTCCGGATAGATGTTGGTATCAGATACCCCTTGCAGTAAATAAAGGAGCAGTCGCATTTAATTGGGGCCACAATGCATTATTCATGAAGCATTCTTTGGTGATTAGTTTGGCATTCATTAAGGGAGAAAAAGGCCAGTCAACTAGGGGGTACAAGGCAACTCGAGTTTTTTTTTTTTTTTTTAAGTTGTGGACGCTGCTTATTTCTAAAAAGGAGTGAGCAATTATGTCGTACGGTTAAAAAAAGAGGAGTGAGCAATTATGTAGTAGGGTTTTTTAAAAAAAGAGGAGTCAGAACAACACAGTGGGAAGAAGAAATAAGGTATTCTTTGCTATTTTTTTTTAAAAGAGCACATTTGAACAAGACAGCACAACTTTGCAAAAACAATAATCTTTTATTTTTTCAAAAAAAAAAAAAAACAACCCAAGAAGTTTCCAAAGGATAAATTCTGCATTCTGTAACAGTACATCCCAGCGAAGAGCTATAAAACTATTTTACAGATTAGATTTGGGCAAACTCAGATTTGCTATCAAAAACTGTAGACCTCACCATTTTTTTGACAGTTATAGCTAAATAATATACATGCTATTTTTTTGCTGCCACACAGTGTATGTTTAGATGTACGTTCGTCAAAACCATTGAAAACAAAACTTTGTTTTTTTGTTTTTGTTTTTTTAAAGAGAAGCTGAAAACTGCACAACTGAAAATGGCCTGTTGTGTCAAAATAATGCAGAACCTCTTTAGAAACATAGTTTTCCCTCCGTGTCCAGAGACTGACATTGTTGGACGTAGACAGGGGCGGGCTTCAAAAATTTTAGCAAAGGGTTCTCTGCCCGGGTTGCTGGGTGGGTGTGGCTATGGTGGGTGTGGCCTAGTTGGCCTCCTGCACCACAGAGGGAGGGGGAGTTTTTGTCCTCCCCGGGGTCCGGAGGCTTTCCTCGAACCTCCGGGAGAGTGAAAACGACTTTCATGGTCTCAAGCTTGCTGGAAGCTAGAAACAGCCCCCTTTCTGACCTTGAATTTCCAGGAGGTCCGTTTTTCACCCTCCCCGAGCCTCCGCACACCCCCTGCACTTCCCTGCAGCCAAAACGGGCCACATGAGGACTCCTGGGAGGGGAGGGGTGAGGTGGACGGGGCCAGCCAGGAGTGGGATTTGGGGTTCTCCAAACTCAGCACAGAATCTTAACTAGGGGGCTCCCCTGAACCCCTGCAAACTCCCCAGCAGCCCTTCCCTGGACATAGCCCTCAAGAGTTTTAGGTCTTCTTCCAAAGAAACGTAGCCTTCAGCTTGCCAAGAATCCCAAGGATGGCAGAGGTTGGAGCCCTTGAATCCAATAAATAAATAAATAAATAAATAAATAAATAAATAGCAATAGCACTGCCTAATTGCAGGCAGCCGGCAGGCAGAAGAAATATCCTGCAGAACTGCATTCTAACCACTGCGCCACTGCATCTCTTAATACTACTACTACTACTACTACTAATAGAACATCTACCTGTGTATCTCAGCTTTTAATATGACTGGACCTGCTTAACTGCCCCTACAGAATTGCATCATGGGTTTCTGAGACAGTGAGACTGGACAATTATTTAGAAGTATCTGTAGTATGATACCAACCAAGTTTTTGAACCATAGTACTTTATGTAGACTAAAGACTGATGGCATTTCCAGACCAGTATAAATATTATTTAAATAGCAACGCTTCTCTGCAAAGGTTGTATTGTCATTAGCAGTTGCCTTCTCTCCACCACTAAACAGCCAAAGTTGACATTTGTTTCCAAAAGCAATGAAATAATAAAGAGAAGCCCTCATTTCCCCTGCCTCTCATTATTCATTTCTTGCTCTTAAAAAAAAGGCAAATGCAAAAGAAAAATTTAGAGGAAGAAGGCTGCAACTCAGGATTTCCTTGCTGTAGCTGATTTTGGCAGGACTGTAAATATTTTCAACCGAACTTACATTAATTTAAATTAAGAAACCCACTTTCCAATTTTTCACAGCTGTTATTTAATATCGGAAACTGAAATGTTAAAATTGAAATGAGAAGGGCTGGCAATCTTCCATGCAAATATTATCTCCTAGCAGGGTACGATCATAATCCTTTACTATATTTTAGGGGCATGAAAACTTGTGCAATACGGTGGGAAAATTATAAATGAGGGAAAGTAAAATTGTATTTCACGTTAAGCTATGAGAGTCTTTGTGGCCACAGAGGTTTGCAGAGATCATTTTGTGGCTCTTGATGAGCTGTGGTGGCGTAGTGGTTAGAATGCAATACTGCAGGCTACTTCTGCTGATTGCCAGCTGCCTGCAATTTGGCAGTTTAAATCTCACTAGGCTCAAGCTTGACTCAGCTTTCCATCCTTCCAAGGTGGGTAAAATGAGGACCCAAATTGTTGGTGGCAATATGCTGACTCTGTAAAACCACTTAGGGAAGGCTGTAAAGCACTGTGAAGCGGTATATAAGTCTAAGTGCTGTTGCTATTGCTACAGGTAGAGGTAAATGTTTCGTTTCAATAACTTTTTTGCAATAGCGACAGTTTTCCATCAATTTTTGGTGGCATCATGATCCAGAAGGGATATTTGGGGAAGGCTTTAGATATGGAATGACTTGCTACAGCCAACTTGTAGCCAACTCGCCATGGCCAATTCGCCACGGAACAATTTGCCATGACCATCTTGCCACAGGACAACTCACCATGAAAGAATTGAACCACAGGAGAATTTAACAATTCAAATTAATTGTTTAAAATAAATAAATAAATAAAATTAATTTTGGTCATTCACATTTCACACTGTCTCTCCTTTTGCATCCTTTCTTTAATGATTCTATTCCACCCATTTCTTCGATATTTGTGTAATCAAATGTCGAGTTGTCCCACGGTGAGTTGGCACTGGTGAGTTGTCCCGTGGCAAGTTGGCCACAGGAAATTGTCGTTGACTCTTTTAGATACACTGAATCGAAAACTCCTTCCTTCTCCCAACAGGTCTCCAAGAACTGGGTAGGAAGGTGAACTAAAAAAAACCCCAATGACCTGATATTTCAAACCAAATTAGTGTGAAGAATCAGATTCAACCTATTTTATTTAACCTTTCTAAACACACTTTAGAACATTAGCTCATCATAAAATGGATCTGGATACTAGGCACAATTAACACAGGAACCATTGTAGAAGCTATGTGGGCAATTCAATTGCCAATTATCCTATAACAAAAAGAAGGAAGGAGCACTTTAAGAAAAAACAAGAGTTTTTTTTTTAAATCTTTGGATTTTATGCCCATCACTGGTCTTCTCCATTTAGATTTAGGAAGACTGTAGGTTTGCATCTTGGCAAAATATCCTGATATTGTATAAGGTGCAAATATGAGGTCATTTGTTTTAGTGTGCAATTTCCTAGCTATGTGGAATTGTAGCACACAGTATGTGCCAAAGAAAGATGTCTTTGTTGGAAATGCCATCCTTATTTCAATATATTTGGCTGAGGTCCTTACCGGTTAACCTAAATGAAAAACAGGACTACATAATGCCATTTATGATTTCATTTTACTTAAGCTCTTCGTTTTGGAACCCATTCCCCATTTAGCAGGGAAAACAGAAAATTGATTTGATTTAACCCTTCAAATCCATTTGGAAAGTCAACTTGATTTGCTCATTCATCTTGAATTGTTGAATCGAGACAACTAGATTGGGATTTCCAAAAGCCATTCAAAAACCCCCATTCCTACATGTGCACGTCACTGCCTAAACCAATTGGGAGATTTCCAATTCCTTTTAAGAGCGCAAATAGATTTCTTTGCTCAAAGAGCTGATTTAGTTCAAAGGTTCCATCAGATTGCCTTGGAGACGAATCTCCAAATTAAGTATTTGCAAAGTCCCATTTGACATTGCTCTGGTCTTGCATTCTTAAAGATGCCTGATTGACATTTGCTGACTGTTACTAGAAATGAGCCAAAACCAAGATTTGATCTCGGAGTTTATGCGATTACCTTGAAGAATGAGGTCAAGGGATTAATATCAAGCCCATAAGGGGACATAAGAAATAGTGTAAGTGGTAGATAACTTTCATCTGATTATAAACTATGGAAACCTAGATCCAGTTCTGTTCTTTTGTTTATGATGCACTCAGGGCTTACTTCTTGGACCTGGTGAATCCTGTCTCAAATTTCAAAGAAAATTCAACGTAGAGAAAAGTAAGGTTTAATGCTTAGACAAGAAAAACCAAATGTACAGATACAGATTAGGTGAAACCTGACTCAATAGCTTTAACTGTGAGAGGGATCCAGGGGTGGGCTTCAAAAATTTTAGCAACTGGCTTTCTGCCTGATTGCTGGGTGGGCGTGGCCTTGGTGGGCGTGGTCTAGTCAGCCTCCTGCACCTCGGCGAAAACAGGGAGGGTGAAAAAATCCTTCCCTGGGCTCCGGAGGCCCTCTGGAAGCTGGAAATGGGCCCATTTTTCTTCTAGAACTTCCAGGAGGCCCGTTTTTTCACCCTCCCCAGACTCTGGACACTTTACTTGACCCTCCAGGAGGGCAAAAATGGCCTTCCCTGGGCTCCAGAGGCCCTCTGGAGGCCAGAAATGGGCTTGTTTCCAGCCTTCCGGAGCCTCTGGGAGGCCCATTTTTCACCCTTCCCGAGCCTCTGGGTGGGCTTTTCATTTACCTGGGATCCAAAATGGGCTGTGTGGAGACTCCTGGGAGGGGCAGGGTGGGATGGGCAGGGCCAGCCAAGGGTGGGGTTTGCCAATTTGCCAAACCAGCCATAAAATTAGCTATGGGTTCGCCCGAACCGGTGTGAACTGGTAGCGGCCCATCCTGGGAGGGATCTTGGAGTCCTAGTGGACAATCACTTAAATATGAGCCAGCAGTGTGTGGCAGCAGCCAAAGAAAGCCAACACAGTCCTAGGCTGCATTAATAGATAGGATAAAGTTCATGTGTACTAGACTTTATAAAGCCTTAATAAGAGGCTTAGAGGCTTGGAATACTGCATTCAGTTTTGGACACCATCTTGAAAACAAAGATGTAGAGACTCTGGAAAATGTGCCAAGAAGAGCAACAAAGGTGATTGGGGGGCAGCTGGAGGCTAAAAGTTATGAAAAACGGTTGCAGGAATTGGGTATGGCTAGTCTGGAGAAAAGAAGGACTAGGAGTAACACGATAGCAGCATTCCAGTATTTGAGGGGCTGCCACAAAGAAGAGGGAGTCAAGCTATTCTCCAAAGCACCAAAAGATCTCCAAGATGCCATCCAACTCTGTTATTCTGAACTTCTATCTCACTGCAAGCAGAACCTACTAGTTTGCAAGCAATAAACCATTGGTATAAATATAAATAGTGGTGGGATTCAAAAATTTTTACTACCGGTTCTATGGGTGTAGCTTGATGAGTGTGGCGTGGCTTGGTGGGCGTGGCTTGGTGGGCGAGGCAGGGGCAAGTTACTGCAAAATCCCATTCCCTCACCACCCCACTAACTTGCTTTCCGCCTCCGTTCTTCTGTGCAGGGCAACAAAAGGAGACGCAGCCGATCAGCTGGGACTCAGGAGGCAGAGGCTAGATGGGGCTGGCGGGGACAGTCAGAGGTGGTATTTGCCGGTTCTCCAAACTACTCAAAATTTCCGCTACTGGTTCTCCAAAACCGGTCAGAACCTGCTGAATACCAAGGTGTATCCTGTAGCTTCTCATTCCAAGGTGAAAAACAGAGAGGCACAATATTTCTGGTGGTTTTCTTTTTTGTTTGTTTGGAACTCTTAAACAGGACCTCTGTGGAGATTCTCAATCATGCAGGTCAGGATTGTTCCAAAGCTGCTTTTTTTCAGGAACCAACTGGACTTTCTGGTTTTTCTTTAAAGAAGCTTCTTGGATGAGAATCAAACGATTCTCATCCCAGAAGCTTCTTCAGCCCTGAAGGACTGTATCCTGTCCAGAACTTCAGTAACAAAGTCTGCCCTGCTGTAACGCATGCAAATTCCAAATTATTCCCAATCTGCTTCAGTTTTCATTGGTTGGTTCTTGGCTTTGTCTTTACCACCAGCAAATTTCAAATATTTTCAGGAGCTTATTGCTATTGGATGGATGGATGGATATTAAATATTAGAGTTAATGCTGTATAAATTAGCTAAGCTTTACATTTGCATTGTGTTTTACGATTTTTAGTATACTTGATGCCCTTTTAGAGTTATCTGTTTGAGTTAAATACAGCATTTAGATTATTTATTGTAAAATTGTAATTTTATAGATTTAGTTTAGTTTACTTTATTGTCATTGCACCTCGTACAATGAAATTAAATGTCATCTTCAATTTACATTATAACTAACTATAAAAATATAACACAAACACACATTCCCTTGCATTCTATACATTGAATTGAGAACCTCTGATATTGTATTAATATTGCCCTATACAGTAGAATTCAACCGAGTTATTGCCCTGGGATAGAAGCTGTTTTTCAGCCTATTTGTCCTTGTTTTTATTATTATCCTGTACCGTCTACCAGATGGTAATAGTTCAAAAAAAAGGGGAGGGGTGCCCAGGATGAGATGGATCTTTGAGAATATTTTGAACTTTCTTAAGGCAGCAGGAGCTATAAAGCTCTTCCAAAGAGGGGAGAGGGCAACCCATGATCTTCTGGGCAATAACTTTAACCCTCTGGAGTGCTTTCCTATCTGCCACTGTGCAGTATGGCAAACCATACAGAGGTGCAGTATGTTAAAATGCTCTCTATGGTGCAGAGGCAGAAGGTCACCAGCAGTTTTTCATTCAGTTGTTGTTTTCTGAGAATCTCAGGTAGTGTAATCTCTGCTGGGCCCTATAACTCAGACAGATAGCTTTTAGATAACTTGGTCTGTTGTGTGGATGCTTGTGTGTTTTTAGGGTGGTGGTGGTGTTTGGGGATTGTCATGTGGGTGTGGGTGCTGGGTCTGATCTCTGGGTGTTACGTGAATTTCGTTGTATGTGTACACTGTGTATATACGTACAATGACAATAAAGTATTATTAATTATATACAGCAGTCAGATTATTTATTGTAAAATTGATTGTGATTTTATAGATCTCTCTCGGGGTTCAGTTCCTGTACTTTCTACTGTAGTTCACATTAATGATTTTATCTTTGCCTCACTAAATTATATATTTAAAAAATCAATGTGATTTTTTAAAAATTTGTGTTTTAGAGTCTTTGCAATATTATTGGTTTTGTGACGGGCTTGGACCACATTTTTAAGGGGAAAAAATGAATGAATTAATGAATAAAATAGACCTGAGAGGCAGAAGGCATGGTTCCTAGAAGGTTTTCTAGTAATTTAAACAAGGCACAATAGAAGCCTACGGTACTACATGTTCCATCTGATGCTGTAAGGAAGGGCAAGGAGGGAAAGGAAGGGAAGGGAAGCTGTTTTAACAGAGATGATTTTTTGTTTTCCTTTTTGTTTGTGGTTGCTTATACTATCTGAACTCTGGATTGCCCGTATACGGAGAGAGAGTGCCCTGCAGTAGACGTAAGGCAAAATCCCCTGGTAGACTTCCATAGCACTCAAAGAAAGGCCTCAAGGAAAAAATGGGTCTGCTTCCTTCTTCAGATCCCACAGGCTAGACTCCTGCATCCTGATGACAACCGTTCTAAACTTTTCAGATGCTTGTGGCTGCATCAGTAGATTCAGTTTTAACTAGTTGCAGGGCTGCCGTTGAGCAGAACCGGGCTAAATTCCATTTAAATAGAAAGGCGGGGACAGAACAAGGCAATAAAATAATCTAGCTTGCAAATTCCATACTAACCCTGAGGGTTTTAATTCAAAGAATTAGTCAGGGCCCCCATTCCCTTCCTAATTTGGATGTCATTTATTACTATTTTTTTTCCCTCTGTGTGTTGCATTTCTCTTGGCTAAATATATGATTATCATACCAGGCAGGTGCCAGATACGTAATCTTCAATTATGCCCACGCATATTGCCAAGCAACATTTTTGATTTAAACCCATACGCTGCTGGCCTATGTTATCCCTCCTGAATTTGAATCTTTGTTAATGGTCTTTGGGCACAGCCCCAAACAGACCACCTCTTTGCTGTTTGAGAGTTTATCCCAGTCGGAATCTTGTCATCTTAATATATATTTCAACAAGTCCTTCTATGATCTGTTGGTACATAACAAACATTCCTGTCATCTTTTTGGTTTGCGAAGGAAACAGGCACACAAATATATTTATGGAGTTAATCCCAGAAGGCTCCAATATGTACATGCAACACACTGTTCTCTTAATTGTTCACTCTGGCTAGCTCCATCGAGACTCTGTCGCTCTTGGTTCGGATAGGCCAAGGGGGAAAAAAAAGCAATTTCATCTACTGTAGAAGGAGAGTACTAACAGCCCCTGGGTTGGGAAAAGATAGAATTGGGAGCAGAGGATGGAAACGAGCAATCCACGTTTAGGATGAAAAGCAGGGCTGGGCAGCTGGGGGTTCGCAGGGGTTCGGGAGAACCTCTAGCTAAGATTCTGCACAGTTTGGAGAACCCCCAAATCCCACTTCTGGCTGGTCCTGCCCACTCCACCCCGCACCTCCCAGGAGTCCCCACGTGGCCCGTTTTGGATGCAGGTAAGTGCAAGTCATGGGGAGGGTGACGAACGGGCCTCCCGGAAGTTTGGGAATGCCGGAAATGGGCCCATTTCTGGCTTCCAGAGAGCCTCCAGAGCCCGGGGAGGCTATTTTTGGCCCCCTGGAGGCTTGAGGAGCCTGAGGAGGGCAAAAATGTCCCCCCCCCCCAGGTTGCAGGAGGCCAACTAAGCCATGCCCACCATGGCCACGCCCACCCAGCAACTGGGCAGAGAACCCGTTGCTAATCCCTGATAAAAAACCAGTTGCCATCCCTGATAAAAAGATACAAACAGTCCTATCAGATGAGTGTAAAACCCTTTCTTGTCCACCACTGAGAAAACAGAAGTCTTGAGGTGCTTCAAAGATAGATGAGGTTTAGACCCCACCCCCACTTGACATTCTTCTTCTGCTCTTGATGTTTGAAGCATGATATTCTCAAGAGGAAGACAGCATTAAGTCCCCAGTCTATCCTGTCCAGATCTATCAGCTATTTCCAGTCAATGTTTAAAGCCAACCAAGTTTTAGTGGTCATTCTTGAGTCCTCTGGTAATGAATTCTGCAAGCGTTGTGTGAAGAAGTGGCTGTTTCATGCAGTGCATTTAGAAGCTTCGTTGAACAATCTAGTTCTACAGTTTAGCAAAGAGGGATGAAACATATCTCTGTCTCCTTTCTCCTTTCAATATATTATTCTTTGCATCTCAGAAATCTCTACCCTTCACCATTTTTCTAAGCTAAAGAGTCCCAACCTTCTGTCAGCCTCTGAAGCCATTTTTTTTTTAAACTTGGAAGCTTCAAGGCTGCCACATTCAGTGCCTGGGAATTTGGGAGGGGGATTTCATAGAGAGGTGGAAGATTAGACACAACAACATCCTTTCTCAGAGA
Source organism: Pseudonaja textilis (assembly GCF_900518735.1). Next base: position 6,600,457 of record NW_020769358.1, on the reverse strand, counting down.
GTCAAGGACATGTTGCCCTGCACCTGGAGGGGAGTGACTGGGGAGATGTCTCCAGTTGGGGTGAAGATTTGGTTGGGCCATGTGATGGACTGATGGGTGCAGGGGAGGGGTCTTTCATTTTTCTTTTGGGAAGGGAAAACCCGGAACTCTCAGATTCGGGTTTTCCCAGATGTGCCAATATGACAACTCTAATAAATCATGTGAAGCATTAGTACCACTTTATACTGCACTAATAAGAGCACATTTGGAATGCTCTGTCCAGTTTTGGTTGCCACAATATAAAAAAGACTCTAGAACAAGTGCAGAGAAGAGCAACAAAGATGGTTAGGGGACTGGAGACTAAACGCATAATGAACAGTTGCAATCTAGTGAAACGAAGGACTAGGGATGGCATGATAGCAATGTTCCAGTATTTGAGGGGCTGTCCCAGAGAAGAGAGGATTAAATGATTCTCCAAAATACCTGAGGGTAGAACTAGAAGCAATGGATGGAAACTAGTCAAAGAGAGAACTGACCTAGAACTAAGGAGAAATTTCCTGACAGTGAGAGCAATTAACCAGTGGAACAACTTGCCTCCAGAAGTTGTGGTTGCTCCAACTCTGAAGGCTTTTAAGAAGAGATTTGTTCTGACCCAAACTCTTTTCCAATAAAAGAAACACGAACCAAAGGGAACAGAAACCTTTTAATGATTCTTACGAATGCCTGGTTAAAAGGCTGCTGCAAACTAATTAATATTGATAAGCACAAGCCTCGCCAAAATTGTGCTAGTCTGCCAAAAATAACAGATAAGAAATATTTCACAACACAAGAGTCTTCAAATACCAACTTAAGATACTGTAATGTCCATGAGGCTGAGTTTCAAAATGTCTTTGCTTCCTGCAAAGAACATTCACTTCACAGCTGGCTTTTATCTTCTTGAAGAAGGGGCCATTACCTTGCAGCCTTACTCCTGAGTCGGCCATGCTGTTGCAGCTGCTCTTTCCTATGAGCAACCCTGCATGTACACGCACTTAGCACAGGCTCCTCGGAAACCTCCTCATCACTACTGCCAGCCCCCACAATCTCTGAAGGCAGCAGTTCACTCCCTAATGGTTCTGGCCCCTCATCTGAGTCCTCCTCAGCTGTCCACACCTGCTGCCAGCTAACCACATCAAGATTAGACCTTTGGAATTATATAGGGTCTCCTGCCTGAGCAAGGGGTTGCACTAGAAGACCTCAAAGGTTCCTTTCAACTGTGTAATACTGCTACTGTTAATTGGATTTAAAAATGGGTAGCACTTTCCAGTACAATATAGCACATCGAATAGAACTATTAATATTTTTAGTCTCACAGTCTTTCCCTACCGCAAAGAAGTGCTATCAACCCATCCTTGAAATGTTGAAAAACATGACAAGCATGACATTTCCTGATCCTTATCCTGCCTTTGTTCTCAGTCAATGCTTAACAGATTTTATACATCTTGTTGGTGCCCTGGTATCAGAATAAGAGGAAACATTTTTTTTTTACTTTAACACTAGAAGAGCTAAGGATGACTAGGCTGGGGATGTGATGATGGTCTGATCATGAGATGACAGCAGTGGTAGGAGGACAAGCCCCCCCCCCCCCCCAAAAAAAAAAAAAAAAAAGAATTGTTGTATTATATGAACATGGGATAAAATCCACAGAATGACTATGCAGTTCAATTCCAGAACATTAGATACTCCAAAGCAATTTGAATATCAACCACAGGCTGAAATTTTATTCCAACAATACAGATGCTGAATCATAGTGGCTAGATGTAGGATTTTTCACCCCTCGCAAGTGCAGGGCTGGATGACTTTTAGCTCAGGAAGTAAACAGAACCAGGGCTGATTAATACTTGGGTGGGACAGTGTTGTGGCCTGTCTGCCCCCCGGCCCCTCCAGCAGCCAAATCAGAGGAGGAGGAAGTGTGGGGTCAGCATTAGGGCAACCTGAGAGTCCAATGGGGAAGAAGGAATGGAGCTGGCAGAGACAGAGAGACAGAGGAAGAGCCCATCCATCAGCCCTCGGATGGAGAGTCAACAGCCCCCAGGTCTGGAGGTGGCTGATGAGGAAGAGGAGGAACAGCTGGGTCCAGTGCCTGACGCATGGATGTACAGAAGGGAGAGGAGAGGAGAGCAGTGGAAATCCATGGGCCGGTCCTTCAGACGGAAGAGCCACTGCTGCTAGTGAAGCCCCATTCTAGCTCTGGGGATAAAAGGCAGGGGGCAGAGATGAATAGGTGTGGCAGACAAACTATTCATCTCCTGGATGGATGGACTTCTTCGCCTGCGGTGAGAGAGGAAATTTTGGCTGGGGCTGCTGGTGCTCCTAATTAAGGAATCTTTGAGTTCACTTCAGAGGGTTTGTCATGTTTGGAGGGCTGGGTCAGAACAGACAGTTGCAGAAACTCCTAGGGCTATAGGCAAGATTGGGGAGTTGAAAAACATTTTAGAAAAAGAGAGCGGTGAACCTCAGGTCCTGGGTCCCCGAAGCACCATCATTCTCCTATTGCTTCTACTTGACTTGTAAGATCCAAATAAGGTGGCATCTTCAAGCATTTAAAGCATTATCACAGGGCAGGGTTTTGCTTGAGGTTTTGTGTAGGTTGAACTTGTTGGGTTTTTGTAAAACTGCAAAACACTTGCTGTTCCTTGGGGAACTATTTATCTGTTCCTCAGAGGTGGTTGGTAAGGTAGATATTGGTTTAGCTACCGTTTCCCAAGCTATTGTGTGTACTACTATTGTCTTTTGTGTGTTATAGAACATAGAATCATAGGGCTGGAAGGAACTTTGGAGGTCTTCTAATCCAACTCTAGCTCTGCCAGTTGACTATCTTCTCTCTGAGTTTATTTATTTATTGAATTTATATTGCTGCCTATTCACCCATGGCATTGATCTTAGCCTGCAACTCAATTTTCCAGAGATGGCAGTGGGGTAATGTGTCCTGTTGTTCTTCCTGTTCATAGAGTCCAGCATCTCCAGGATTACAGTGGTTGTAACGTATACCAGTTCACTGATTTATATTATGGTAGTAGTAAGAATTGTCATGAGGGGACAATAGGCATCTTCTGGCATACTATCTGATGGTGTGTGTGTGAGAGAGAGGAGGGGAGGGAGGGAGGGAAGGAGGTATTCCACCTTCAGGTATTGACTTTCAAACCAGTTGTTTTTCCAGGTCTTCTTTTGTTCAGGATGTAATGTACAGTTGGTCTACCTCAAGTTGCAAGATCAACTTCCTCTTCCTTTTGTTGAAGCAGAGTAGGTCCTCCATATAGTCCTCAGGTCTCCTGTTGTATTGGTATTCCACCAATTTACAATTGATTACATTCAATCAATTGCAATGTCTATTGGAAGCTGCCCAGAGTTGCTTTGTAGTGTGAGATAGGCAGCACACAAATTTCATGAATGAATGAATGAATGGATGGATGAATGAATGAATGAATGAATTAATGAATGAATGTCTGGTCCATGTATGGATTTTTTTCAATAGCCCAGTTATCTTCACTTATCTTGTCCTGGTACCACAACTTCTGGCATTAACCGTGTTAACATCTAAGCTAGCAGGACTGTCTTAATTTGTGTCACTTTCCTATCCAAGGTAGGCAGGTGAAGCATTAGGACTCCTACTGGCAGGTACATACCAACTTTCACAAACAACCTTCACAACCTTCCTTCCTTCCTTCATTCCATCCATCCATCCATCCATCCATCCATCCATATAAGCTTTCCATAGTCAAATCCACAATTATCCTTATTGGATAATTGTTAATAAACATAGTAATATTGATAAGTGGATAAAAATGCCAGACCCAACCTAAACATCTCCTCGACTGTGAAACCAACCATATAATTATCATCATAATGCAATAATTTCTAAAGAATCTCGACTCAACTTGGCTCTTGTTTGCCAAAGAAGAACCTTCAGCTTCCAATCAATTCGATCTAGCTACAGCACTTACAAACCCGCCGAGCTTGTGGTTTGTGTTAAAACCTGATTAATGGAGAGAGACTCTCGTGTTTTTGCCATGGCCTGCTCTCTGTTGTAATATTTGGTGCCTCATATCCATGTCACACACCGCAGCATTAATGCGATTGAGATGCAACGATGATAGTTTCCATGACAATGTGATTGCATGGAGAGCCCGGCTCCTCCCTGGAAATACACTCATCCTTTAGAAAAGAGGAAGGGAAGGAGTAGGGTGGGGGAAAACCCAGGAAGGTCATTACAGCAACTTGTCAAATCAATGCAGAGAGTGTCTGAGGCGATTAAGGCATCTACTTTCAGGGCTGACATGGTGTCAATAGTAGTGGACTTCTGGAAGACCGTCAAATGATTGAAATGAAATGCCCGTCAGTCAGGGAGTTGAGGTGAACTAATGATTCCCTGTGCTGCCTATTAGGACTACATGACAACTCAATCCTGCTTGCTAAAAAGGAAACAACAAAAAAAGAAGTGACCTTGTTGCTTTGTTTGAAGCTGAATTAAATTGACAAGAGCCGCTAATCTTTACCTTGGGCAATTAACCGAATTAAAGTGCTACACCAAAACACACAGTCACACACACATATGCACCAGCTTTTCTGTATTGTCTTTGGGGTTGGATAAAAGATTCCTAACCTGGTAGGTGTAGCTTGTGTGTTTGTGATTGTGTTTGTGTGTATCTGGCATTCATTGCATGTGCAACAGAACTTACTGAGTACAGATAATCAGAGTTGGAAGGGACCTTATAGGTCATCTAGTCCAACTGCCCGCCCAAGCAGGAGACCCTATACCATTTCTGACAAATGGCAGTCCAATCTCTTCTTGAAAGTCTCAAGTGATGAAGCTCCACAACTTCTGAAGGCTGTTCCATTGGTTGATGGTTCTCACTGTCAGGAAATTCCTTCTTATTTCATGGTTGAATCTCTCCTTGTTCAGTTTCCATCCATTATTCCTTGTCTGGCTTTCAGGTCCTTGGAATATAGCTTGACCCCTTCCTCTCTGTGGCAGCCCCTCAAATATTGGAAGATTACTATCATGAGTTGCATTGAATAGTTGCTGAGTTTTGAAAATATTCATGTTCTTGTTGGCCTGTCACTTTTCCAATTCAACGACAGCTTTCCGTCCAGTCCAACAAACTTAAAGTTGTATTTTCTAGGCTATTGTTACTTTCTTTGGGCTATAAGCAAGCAGTCACTCTCAGGCAATGATCTGAGGGGATAAATTTTTCAGGAGGTTTTGCCTCTTGGTCTAGTAGAGTTAGAAACAGGGTTATGTCTCCACCCCGGGCCATGACAAATCTCTTTATGCCATCTGAGGAGAGATAAGTATTTACAAAACCAAAATGTGATACATTTTCTTTAGCATTTCTATCAGAGCAGTTACATATTCTATGTAAGCCGCATCTCACCCATGTGGGACTTTATTTGAAAAAAAAAATTGAGAACTTTATTAATGTGCTTTTACAACGTAAAATGTATTAAGACATTCTTCTTAAGTACTGTACCTTCCCCCATTTCTGTTCAAATATTCAGGCCACAATATTCTTTATTTTTCAGACACACACACATTTTTCAAATAGGGATGAATCCACCTTCGTTTAAGTAGCAAGATTTTATGTAACAAAAACATTAGAGGCAAGATAACAATGGTCTACCTGTTTTTGATCAATGCGTATTAGGGAGGTTAAACTTTATTCAAAGTTTTAATAGACCAATATTAAATTGAGAGTGAGGAGTCACAAAGATGAATTGAGTGGGAAAAAAATAATTTAGAAAAAGGAAATTTACAATAATTTGGAGAAAGTCAGGAAGATTTTTTCAATAGATTTCTCTTTCTCTTTGCATTTATACTGGGAAAAATGTGCTAATTTTATTAATTGGTACTAATCTCTAGATCTACGTTGAGCAGTTGTGGCTGGGAAATTTGAAAAGAATCCCCAATGTGAAAGAGACAGACTCTGAAGACAACTACAAGACATCTGTTTTGACATCTCCTAAGATTCACTCTTCCATTTTTCTAATAACTTGAGGGCTATTTCAAACTGATGTGCTTGATTAAAGTCTTCATGTCCAGATCATGTTTCCTTGCTGTTGATCAGTTTGCATTACTGACCTACTCAATCAAAAATAATAATAATAAGAGTGAAGACACAAGAGGGAGAAACGGGGACTTGTGAACAGAATGTTTCTCATCTTTGTGGAAGCTAATAAGGAACATCTGAGTTGTTAGGAAAAAAATAATGAACATCCCCTTCCTTATCTTGACCAATAACTTCAATATATCTTTTCTCTCCAGACCTGTCAAGAGATCTTTCTTGAATTCCTGCACACCAAGGCCATCACGATGAAAACAACAACAACAGGAACAACTTGAGGATAAATACAGTATGTATTTCTCTAATTTCAAAGACATTATCTTTCTAAGAGTACAGTATCCTTACCTTCTTTTTGCGTGAATGAAGCGTTGGTTTCCAAAAATGTAGTCAGGAGTGACTGTCATGTTAAATAAAAAGGCGGGGCTTTGATTGTATAGCTATAGCTACCATCTTGACTTTTGAATGTACACCCAACTCATATGTCTTTCTGAAGAACACAGTGATGGGTGCATGGTCATAGTATACATGCACATGTGTGTATATGCATGTGTGTAGGCAAGCATTCTACAAAAACCAGGCAAGGATGCTACACTTCTATACAAACCAGGCAAGTGTGATTTTATTGACCTAAGAGTAATTTTTTTTTGATCCAAGAGTAATTTTTAAAATTACAGTAGAGTCCATGGTGGTAAAGTAAAGGTGTTCCCTCTCTTATTGTCATGCCCCTGGTGGAGACTGACTCTGAGGGAGAGGAGGAACAGCCTACAGGGAGTGGAAGTGTGGCTCCAGAGGTTGTGGAGGAGGCTGGGGAAGGGCAAAGGCCGGCTGGGCAATCAGAGGAGGACCCAGGCCCATCCCCTCTCCATCCTAGGGCATGCAGGGAGAGACGTGGTCTACTGGGGAGGAGAGGGCCTCAATCCTCTTCATGGGCTGCAGCTGTGACAACTGGATAAGAGGATGGACATGGGCATGGGTGAACGCTGGAAACAAAATGTAGAAATATGTCTAGTTTATGGTTCCTCTTTAAGTTTGGTGTCCTTCCCAGTGTGCATTATCTGTGGACATCCTCCAGCCCTTATCTTGCCTGGTTTGTGTTGTTTTTTCCCTTCTTCTTGTAACTCCTTGTGTGGGATTTTTTTGTCTTCCGTCAAGGATATTTGGAGCTTGGAAGCAAAGTGAAGGAATAAAAGGGGCTTTACTGGGTTTTTGTGACTGTGTTTATTTTGTATCCCTCCCCCAGTCATGACACTTATCAACATAAAGCAGAGTACATTTTCATGATTAGAAAGACTTGGGCTTTCAATTATTTGACAACTGCTTGTGATCACCGTGTTGTTATCACATGTAATTTAACCTGGAAAGAACATGGACAACTGGTGTATTCTGAAAAGATTCATAATGTCAGTTTTGTGGGTTTTACATAATTGCAGTGATCATACATGAGAAAACATGCCAATTGGCTTACAAACCAACCTCCAAATTAAACATTAAACACCCTCTGTAAAATGGTTGCTGTAGCATGAAATCTCCATTAACATAAATAATCATGTTGTTATTTTTTTTTCCTTAAACACACAGCTTAGATGTTTTCTCATAAATGACTTAAAGGTTATGTGGACAGAACTATCTTATTTTGTTGTATTTAGTAGTTCTCCCAGCTATATAATTATTGAAATCTACAATATGAGCTGAGACTGTGTCTCTATGGACAAGGGACCATTGCCTCAATAACTCACTTCTTCCAAACTACATCTTCTATAACAGGGGTGTCAAACTTGATTTTATTAGGGGCTGCATCAGAACTGCGTTTGACCTTGGGGGCTGGGGTGGGCGTGGCCAGGGTGGGTGTGGCCAGCTCAACATCACTTGTGCCAGGGGCACCTGTGGTGTCCTGAGCACTTGCCAGAAAATTAGGCTCCCAAGATCCGTTTTCGGCTGGAATGTACTCCTGCAACCCTCTGCACGCAAAAACAGAGCTCGGGAGGACCACATTTTCGCTGGAAGAGGCACTCAGGCCGGTCCTTCACTATTCACAGGGCTCCCACATGGGCCAAATCAAAGTACTCCATGAGGCAGATCTGGCCACCAGGGCCTTGAGTTTGACAACTCTGTTCTATAAGGACTCACAGCTAAATTTATAACATTTTACCTCATAAAATATCTCGGAAATAGTTATCTTTGTTGTGTACAGTTACTCTACTGATACTCTCCGGATCAGTACAAAGTAGTTTTTTTTTTTTTAATATGGTTGAATTCCGTTATGCTGGAAGTAAAAGTAGGCAAACTTGAACTGCCCACTTAATATCCATCACCAATCGCAATATGTTATTCTGTCTGTCTTTTATTTTTGTTTTTTTTTAAACTACAATTATTGTTTTTAATGATTTTGTTTTTGGAGCAGGTCTATGACTGTAACAAAAATTGAGTAAGTATTAAAATCTGGGATGTCCAGAAAAAAAAAATTAAACTATATTAAGTAATCCCATATAAAGAAAGCTTGAATTGTTCACTGTTAGTCTAACCAACTTTCCAATTGAGTGCAGGGTGAGACAATGTAAAATGTAAGTGAATGGGTGGTATATTAATTCTCTGATTTACATAAAATAAAGTCCACTCCACTATTGCGGTACTATTTAGTTTTTGTTTTAAACAAAATGAATAAGCAGGAAGACTGGGGCAGTGATTCAGTGATTATATTTATTGTATAACGATGGAAATACAGAAATCATTGAAAGGCAATAGAGAAAGGGCAACTCACCACGGGACAAGAGTTACATTAATATTGAAAAAAAAAAAAAAAAGGAACAGTGGGATAGAATCATTAAAGAAAGGATGCCAACAGAGGGAGAAAACCAGAGGTGCATTTTCAGCAGGTTCTGACCAGTTCTGGAGAACCGGTAGCGGAAATTTTGAGTAGTTCAGAGAACCGGCAAATACCACCTCTGACTAGCTCCGCCCCCATCTCTTCTCCGCCTCCCATTGAGTCCCAGCTGATCGGCTGGGTCTTCTTTGGTTGCCTTGCACAGGAGAATGGAGCTGGAAAGCAGGTTAGTGGGGTGGGGAGGGAAGAGGTATTTTGCAGTAACTTTCCCTTGCCACGCCCACAAAGCCACACCCACAGAATTGTACGAAATGAAATATGAATGACAAAAATTAAAACATTTTTTAAAAAATATTTTAAATAATTAAATTGAATTGTTGAATTGTCCTACAGCAAGTTGTCCTGGTGTGTTGACTGTGACAAATTAGCTGCAGTGAGTTGTCTCATTTCAACTTAGAAGTGTCTCTTGGCAACCAGGACCTAAGGAAAAACATGGCTGAGACATATATGTCAAGTCCACTGTTGCCAATTAATCAGTTGTGGGATTCAAAGTTTTTTACTACCAGTTAACAGATAACGGATAATCAGAGTTGGAAGGGACCTTGAAGGTCATCTAGTCCAACCCCCCCACGCAAGTGAGAGACCCTACACCATTTCTGACAAATGGCAGTCCAATCTCTTCTTGAAAGTCTCAAGTGATGAAGCTCCCATAACTTCCGAAGGCAACTTCTGTTCCATTGGTTGATGGTTCTCCATGTCAGAAAGTTTCTCCTAATTTCCAGGTTAAATCTCTCCTTGTTCAGTTTCCATCCATTATTCCTTGTCTGGCCTTTGGGTGCTTTGGAAAATAGCTTCTGTGGGCATGACTTGGTGGGCTTGGCAGGGGAAGGATACTGCAAAATCCCCATTCCCTCCCCACTAACCTGCTTTCCAGCTCCGTTCTCCTGTGCAGGGCAACCAAAGAAAACCCAGCCATCAACTGGGACCTGGGGGGCTGAGAATAGATGGGAGTGGGGCCAGTCAGAGGTGGTATTGGCTGGTTCTCTGAACAACTCAAAATTTCCGCTACAGTTCTCCAGAACTTGACAAAACCTGATGAATACCACCTCTACAAATAATCCTTGTTCTTTAGGTCTATGTAGAAGATCGTCCCCGGCTTACCCAATGAGGCAGGAAACAGAAGTATGACAGACAGTTTAGAAAATGTCTACTCAGAGCTTTCCGAAAGGAGAATATATTGCCTATAGGTATGAATCTTTGCTACTAGTAGCTCTTGGAGCCATCGATGCCTCTAGAGAAAGCCAGTAATTACAGGATACAAATATAATTTATTTACAATTGGAGAAAAGTTGCCATCCGCTCTCTTGAGATAAGCTAGTGCTTACATTAAAGGTGGAGCTGTTTCTCACCGAGACATGAAGTCAATAGCAATGAGCCAACCACAAAGCAGCCTGAGAATACATTAAAATGGGCTGCTATTTGTCACACAAGAGAGCGAGGCAGCTAGATGGAACTCCCAATCGTTTTATTTTAGCAAATGTTTGCAACCGTTCAAATGGCGCAAGTTATTACCCTTGCAGGTGAAGTAACAAAAATGTACTCTAGGTTTAGACATCTCTCATATCACGCAGGCGATTGTCCTATGCTGATTACTGTAAGATTTGCTGCCGTTGTGCTAGAGGATGTAGGTGGGGCTGCTAAAAGGTGATTTTGTTCACAGTTTGCAAAGCAGTATAAGGAAAAGGAGTCATGGAATCCAATGCATTCACTTTCTTCGCGTTCCATCAAATATCAATCAATCAATGAGCACTTCTTCCTCCTCCTCCTCCTCCTCCTCCTCCTCCTCCTCCTCCTCCTCCTCCTCCTCCTCCTCCTCCTCCTCCTCCTCTTCCTCCTCCTCCTCCTCCTCTTCTTCTTTCTCCTCCTCCTCAACATCATCAATAGTTAAGATTTGTTTTCAAAGTCCATAACTCTTTTCCTCCTCCTTTTCCTCCCCTTCCCCCTTCCCCCTTCTCCTCCCTCTTTCCTCCTTTCTTCTTCCAACAACAGAAATAACAATATAAAACAAATAGAGAACTATCTATCTGGAGTGCTTAAATTCTTCCCATAAGGTCACGTTTCAAAGGTCTGTGTACTTCTGGGTCTTCATTCTAGTGGTTGACTTGAGTACAACAGCAGTCCAAGTGAGCCTGCAGTACTCAAAAGTGATGTCAGGGAGTAATGCACGTTGATGAATAAAATTAGGAAAATAGGAAGGAGGAGAAGAGGGAAATGATACGGTGACAATATATACAGTATGGTATTTTTTTCTTTCCTTTTCACATTTGATATACAGCTTTTCATTTTATTGAAAAATCTCAAACCACAATGACTAATTAGATATTGCCAGCCCCCCCCCCCCCCAAAAAAAAAATCTCCAATGAATCTCAGCAGAGTGCAATGACAAGGTAGGCTTACCGGGAAGGAGGTGCCATGAGTAACATGATTGCATGAAAAGGGGAGGCTGAGATCAAAGAGGAGATTTCCTCCCCTTTGCTTGCACTCACCCACCCCATGCGCACATTAGAATACATATCCATGGGTGTTGTTCTGTCCTCACTTCATGTTAATCTGTGTGCAGCTTGACATGCAGCTAAACCCACCTATCCTCCAATAAAACAGACCATGTCTGTAGATCTGAATGCTTTATTGAAAGAACAGGATATGGTGAAACTAGGGAAAATAGGGATACATGCAATGCGAACCAAATACAAGATAGACAATATTAAGTTACTGCTGAATGTAACAATGAATACAATCAATTTAAATCTCACCAATGATGCTGTGTGTGTGGGATGTGAGTTTATCCTTGGATGAACATGTGCCACAGATTAGGCTGGATTTTTCTTTGTGCTTCTGCCTTCTCCAAATGCTAAAGGAAGTGGAATCTGGATTCCCAGCATGCATCTGGTTTGAGAGTGCAGGCTGATGGGTAAAGAGCTTGGATCAGCTTCAAATAATATGCTTGCTATTTGTCTCTCTGGCCACTAGATGGGGCTAGAGAGGAACAGCGGTATATAAAAATAATATGTTGTCCCTCTGGCCGCTAGATGGGGCTAGAGAGCAAGAACTGTATATAAAGGTTATATGCTGGGGCATGACAGGTGTGAGAGGTAAAGAAGTCTTCTGGCGGAAAGATGGCGTCTTACTGGTAGTATCCCCTTTTTT